>CM069863.1:3165750-3370750 GCA_036172795.1 Pelodytes ibericus | reverse complement strand
ATGTTAAGATGCTTTAACCTTTCCTGGTAAGTTTTATCCTTCATCCCATGAACCAGTTTAGTAGCCCTTCTCTGAACTCTCTCCAAAGTATCAATATCCTTCTGGAGATACGGTCTCCAGTACTGCGTACAATACTCCAAGTGAGGTCTCACCAGCGCTCTGTACAATACTCCAAGTGAGGTCTCACCAGTGCTCTGTACAATACTCCAAGTGAGGTCTCACCAGCGCTCTGTACAATACTCCAAGTGAGGTCTCACCAGTGCTCTGTACAATACTCCAAGTGAGGTCTCACCAGTGCTCTGTACAATACTCCAAGTGAGGTCTCACCAGCGCTCTGTACAATACTCCAAGTGAGGTCTCACCAGTGCTCTGTACAATGGCATGAGCACTTCCCTCTTCCTACTGCTAATACCTCTCCCTATACAACCAAGCATTCTGCTAGCATTTCCTGCTGCTCTATTGCATTGCCTACCTACCTTCAAGTCCTCTGAAATTATTACTCCTAAATCCCTTTCCTCAGATGTTGAGGTTAGGACTGTACCAAATAGTCTATATTCTGCTTTTGGGTTTTTACGCCCAAGGTCTATAATCTTGCACTTGTCCACATTAAATGTCAGTTGCCACAGTAATATTATTTAACCTCTGTAAAAGGATATATATGTACAGTAATCTTTCTCATGATAGATAGACAACCAGTTACATTCACACATACATACACAGCCAGTTATATTCACTCATACATACATACATACATACACACATACACACATACACAGCCAGTTACATACACACATAGACACCATTTTTAATTTTTTTTAAAGAACAAAAATGTATTTCTTACGGTGTCCTCCCTCCCTGCTTCTTACCTCATTGCAGGGGAGGGTGACATTCATGCTGGAGCCCGATCTTCTTTCGGTTCCTGCTAAGTGCCGTGTTGTCACGTGACACTCAGCACTACAGCGTGTTGCGCGAGGGGGCGGAGCTTACAGTCTGTGTGATCCGCACAGACTTTCTCCCCTCGCGGTGCGCTGAAAGTAAAAGAAAAACGGATATCATTATAAAGATTGTAATATAAGTATATATATATCATAAGGAAGATAATAATACTGTATATATCATAAGGAGGGGAATAATAATACTTTGTGTGTATATATATATATATATATGAAAGTACAAAAATACTGTATACATATGACATTGTTAGGGATAATACTGAATTTATATCACTATTGGAGTTAATAAAATTATGTATTGCATTTTATTGAATTACTGTATAGATCATAATAATGATAATAAAAATATACATTGGATTATAGTGGATTTGTGATACTGTAAATATCATATTTGCATTATAAAATCAATTGAAGGGTTATATGTTAGTATAATGGAATTATACAACTTTATGTATATTGCCATGTGTATATGTATATTGGGATATGTATACACTATTTCCCAACAGGTTAACAACACTATGAATCTTTACATTGGAATAATGATACAGATTATATCGTTGTCATTATACTAGGAATTATAGCATTTTATATAATGGGATTATTATATAGTACATTACAGTTATTCAGAACAATAATGCCTCATGTATTAAATCAGGGTTTTTTGTAAAGTTAGTAGCCATCAGTAGAGATTCTCCTGGCATAGTGAACTTGTGTATACATGAAGTGGTATAGCTACCGCTAAAGCACACAGTTACTATTAGATAATAATACTGCGGATATCAGATGGGATAATATAGCATACTGTTTTATGCCAGTATCCTGTCATTAATCTGATGAGACCAAGATCCAGTGAACTCAGCATTATCTGCGTATAACACAGGCTGATATTGATTTCAATCAGTTTGCAGCATGCTGCTGTGTCTGAATGTTGTATATAAGTATGCATTTGTATTGGAATAATAGCACTAGATCAGGTTTGTATTATTTGCTGCCTCACCTGGTACTGACCTGTGTATGTAATGACTATAGCACAGTAACTTCTGTGCATTGCTGGTTTAGAGGTTATATACATATTATAGAAAGCCCTATAGCATCAGCCTCATTACGTTGTCAGATGGCCGGATCCATGTTATACATTCCTATCACAATAATAATATCCCACCGATGTCAGCCTGGGCCTCTCCAGTCTCATCCTGCGTATCGAAATGTACGGGGGTTTGTTCATGAAACACTGAACTGTGCGCAAATCTAGGCTAAAATAGCTGATCTGGAGAATATCTCCCTCTGTTACTTTGGTCTGAGTTTTGTCAGTTCACTGTCTAGTAAACTGAGATCATTATTGTGTTTGTTAAAAACATACAGATCATGTAATAAAATGATTGGTGCATCTGTTATAAACATGAGGGTTAATGCAGGATAAAACTTACCAGGAAGGGTTAAAGCATCTTAATATGTATAGCTTGGAGGAAAGACGTAACAGGGGGGATATGATACAAACATTTATATACATAAAGGGAATCAGCACAGTAACGGAGGAGAGGATATTTATATGAAGATAAACTCCCACAACTAGGGGACATAGTCTGAAATTAGAGGGGCAACGATTTAAACGTAATATCAGGAAGTATTACTTTACTGAGAGGGTAGTGGATGTATGGAATAGTCTTCCAGTAGAAGTGGTAGAGGTTAATACAGTGAAGCAGTTTACGCATGCATGGGATAGGTATAAGGCTATCCTAGATATAAGATAAGGTCAGGGACTAATGAAAGTATTACATTACTGAGAGGGTAGTGGATGCATGGAATAGTCTTCCAGCAGAAGTGGTAGAGGTTAATACAGTGAAGGTGTTAAAGCATGCATGGGATAGGTATAAGGCTATCCTAGATATAAGATAAGGCCAGGGACTAATGAAAGTATTACTTTACTGAGAGGGTAGTGGATGCATGGAATAGTCTTCCAGTAGAAGTGGTAGAGGTTAATACAGTGAAGGAGTTTAAGCATGCATGGGATAGGTATAAGACTATTCTAGATATAAGGCCAGGGACTAATGAAAGTATTACTTTACTGAGAGGGTAGTGGATGCATGGAATAGTCTTCCAGTAGAAGTGGTAGAGGTTAATACTGTGAAGGAGTTTAAGCATGCATGGGATAGGTATAAGGCTATCCTAGATATAAGATAAGGCCAGGGACTAATGAAAGTATTACTTTACTGAGAGGGTAGTGGATGTATGGAATAGTCTTCCAGTAGAAGTGGTAGAGGTTAATACAGTGAAGGAGTTTAAGCATGCATGGGATAGGTATAAGGCTATCCTAGATATAAGATAAGGCCAGGGACTAATGAAAGTATTACTTTACTGAGAGGGTAGTGGGTGCATGGAATAGTCTTCCAGTAGAAGTGGTAGAGGTTAATACAGTGAATGAGTTTAAGCATGCATGAGATAGGTATAAGGCTATCCTAGATATAAGATAAGGCCAGGGACTAATGAAAGTATTACTTTACTGAGAGGATAGTGGATGTATGGAATAGTCTTCCAGTAGCAGCGGTAGAGGTTAATACAGTGAAGGAGTTTAAGCATGCATGGGATAGATAGGTATAAGGCTATCCTAGATATAAGATAAGGCCAAGGACTAATGAAAGGATTACATTACTGAGAGGGTAGTGGATGCATGGAATAGTCTTTCAGTAGAAGTGGTAGAGGTTAATACAGTGAAGGAGTTTAAGCATGCATGGGATAGGTATAAGGCTATCCTAGATATAAGATAAGGCCAGGGACTAATAAAAGTATTACATTACTGTGAGGGTAGTGGATGTATGGAATAGTCTTCCATTAGAAGTGGTAGAGGTTAATACAGTGAAGGAGTTTAAGCATGCATGGGATAGGTATAAGGCTATCCTAGATATAAGATAAGGTCAGGGACTAATGAAAGTATTACATTACTGAGAGGGTAGTGGATGTATGGAATAGTCTTCCAGTAGAAGTGGTAGAGGTTAATACAGTGAAGGAGTTTAAGCATGCATGAGATAGGTATAAGGCTATCCTAGATATAAGATAAGGTCAGGGACTAATGAAAGTATTACATTACTGAGAGGGTAGTGGAAGCATGGAATAGTCTTCCAGTAGAAGTGGTAGAGGTTAATACAGTGAAGGAGTTTAAGCATGCATGGGATAGGTATAAGGCTATCCTAGATATAAGATAAGGCCAGGGACTAATGAAAGTATTACATTACTGAGAGGGTAGTGGATGTATGGAATAGTGTTCCAGTAGAAGTGGTAGAGGTTAATACAGTGAAGGAGTTTAAGCATGCATGGGATAGGTATAAGGCTATCCTAGATATAAGATAAGGCCAGGGACTAATGAAAGTATTACATTACTGAGAGGGTAGTGGAAGCATGGAATAGTCTTCCAGTAGAAGTGGTAGAGGTTAATACAGTGAAGGAGTTTAAGCATGCATGGGATAGGTATATGGCTATCCTAGATATAAGATAAGGCCAGGGACTAATGAAAGTATTACATTACTGAGAGGGTAGTGGATGTATGGAATAGTCTTCCAGTAGAAGTGGTAGAGGTTAATACAGTGAGGGAGTTTAAGCATGCATGGGATAGGTATAAGGCTATCCTAGATATTAGATAAGGTCAGGGACTAATGAAAGTATTACATTACTGAGAGGGTAGTGGAAGCATGGAATAGTCTTCCAGTAGAAGTGGTAGAGGTTAATACAGTGAAGGAGTTTAAGCATGCGTGGGATAGGTATAAGGCTATCCTAGATATAAGATAAGACCAGGGACTAATGAAAGGATTACATTACTGAGAGGGTAGTGGGTGCATGGAATAGTCTTCCAGTAGAAGTGGTAAAGGTTAATACAGTGAAGGAGTTTAAGCATGCATGGGATAGGTATAAGGCTATCCTAGATATAAGATAAGGCCAGGGACTAATGAAAGTATTACATTACCGAGAGGGTAGTGGATGTATGGAATAGTCTTCCAGTAGAAGTGGTAGAGGTTAATACAGTGAAGGAGTTTAAGCATGCATGGGATAGGTATAAGGCTATCCTAGATATAAGATAAGGCCAGGGACTAATGAAAGTATTACATTACTGAGAGGGTAGTGTATGTATGGAATAGTCTTCCAGTAGAAGTGGTAGAGGTTAATACAGTGAAGGAGTTTAAGCATGCATGGGATAGGTATAAGGCTATCCTAGATATAAGATAAGGCCAGGGACTAATGAAAGTATTACATTACTGAGAGGGTAGTGTATGTATGGAATAGTCTTCCAGTAGAAGTGGTAGAGGTTAATACAGTGAAGGAGTTTAAGCATGCATGGGATAGGTAAAAGGCTATCCTAGATTTAAGATAAGGCCAGGGACTAATGAAAGTATTACATTACTGAGAGGGTAGTGGATGCATGGAATAGTCTTCCAGTAGAAGTGGTAGAGGTTAATACAGTGAAGGAGTTTAAGCATGCATGGGATAGGTATAAGGCTATCCTAGATATAAGATATGGCCAGGGACTAATGAAAGTATTACATTACTGAGAGGGTAGTGGATGTATGGAATAGTCTTCCAGTAGAGGTGGTAGAGGTTAATACAGTGAAGGAGTTTAAGCATGCATGGGATAGGTATATGGCTATCCTAGATATAAGATAAGGCCAGGGACTAATGAAAGTATTACATTACTGAGAGGGTAGTGGATGTATGGAATAGTCTTCCAGTAGAAGTGGTAGAGGTGTTAATGAAGGAGTTTAAGCATGTGTGGGATAGGTATAAGGCTATCCTAGATATAAGATAAGGCCAGGGACTAATGAAAGTATTACATTACTGAGAGGGTAGTGGATGTATGGAATAGTCTTCCAGTAGAAGTGGTAGAGGTTAATACAGTGAAGGAGTTTAAGCATGCATGGGATAGGTATAAGACTATCCTAGATATAAGATAAGGCCAGGGACTAATGAAAGTATTACATTACTGAGAGGGTAGTGGATGTATGGAATAGTCTTCCAGCAGAAGTGGTAGGTTAATACAGTGAAGGAGTTTAAGCATGCAAGGGATTGGTATAAGGCTATCCTAGATATAAGATAAGGCCAGGGACTAATGATAGTATTACATTACTGAGAGGGTAGTGGATGTATGGAATTGCCTTCCAGTAGAAGTGAAGACATAAGTCTAAAGTATTGGGTTGCATGGTTCTTATCTGCCGGTGACACATTCTATGTTCTCTTATTTCTGTTACTTCAGTTGTTATGTTACTGGGACAATGTGTTAATAATTATACCGTGTATATAAACACAGAGGGGATTATTTATAATCAAGGTGCACATCCTGTTGCTATCTCTATGTGTGTCTATGTATAAAGAATAAGCCTACTCTCTGCACCTGATTAATATCTGAGACCCTCTGCCAAGCAGCATTCTGCCCCTGCACATTAAAGTGGCATAAAAACACTACATAATGAATGGTGATTGCACTTCCCTTATTTTTTTTTACTAACCTACACTTTAGTGAGAGGAAAATGTTATGTACTTCTTTATTTAACCAGCGTCATCCCATGACAGTGTCTGCTTCATTGTGAGAACATAGCGGCCGCTGACTCTTCCCAGAAGGAGGGACTTGCGTTCCCTTTAACCCCCTCTTAACATTGGAGGCACACCCAGGCAGAAACTCTGTTGCCGACATAGGGCATGCCTTTCACATCCTACGGCGGAACGAGCAGTGGAAGTGATCAATATGTGCTAACGCTGCTCAGGCAAATTTGCTCCTACATCCACTCGGGATTGCTCCACGGGGCAAACGCAGGCGCCACAGTGGAGGGAAGCATGCCACTCCAACATGGCACTACCCTGTTCTTCGGAAGTGATCAGCTATCACTTCAGTTGCTCTGTTGCTAGACTGCCCCTAGAGGCAGTTAGCAACATTGCACTACAATCAAAAAGACTAAATTAGCCTTAGATCTAGGGTTAGGTTTAACATTAGGGTTAGAGTTGCATAAGGGTTAGGATTGGGCCCAAAAGGTCACTGGAGGATAATATAGATGGGGAAGAAAAAAACACCACTTTGAGTTATTGCCCCATAACTTGCAAAAACATGTAAACATGGCATATTTCTATATTCAGGACAACATTTTGAAGCTATTTAGATGGGGTCTCTTTTACCATTTGTAATCGTATAACAAAAAATTTAAGGTTAAAGTTAGAAAAAAGTAGTTTTTTTTTATGGTTTTAGCATATTCTATTTTGTAGTAAATTATATGATGAAAATAATGGTATCTAAAGAAAGTCCTTCTCATAGTCATAAAAACAATATATATTTGTGTAGGTACAGTAAACGAGAAGGAAGAAAATTACAGCTAAGCACAAACACCGCAGAAACAGCCCAAGTCATGAAATGTAAGACATGACCAAAAGATCAGTCAAATGAAGTACTGGTGTTCTATCTCTCCACATCTCTGAATATCACATATTGCATGAAAAGCAGGGGAGTACTTGGAAACACAGCCAGGGAGAAATATAGACTTCCAAAGCCATTGGCTACCACTAGGTGTCAGACATCTTCAGCTCTCCATGTACTATTAAAGGCTTTATCCGTGAAGAAGGGAATAGAAAACTTGAGGCCAAAGAAGCTGAGTTGAAAACATTATTTCCATTCAGTTGAATGGGAGATATTTTTCCAACTTGGCTTCTTTGGCCTTAAGTTTGAAATTCCCTTCTCAATTCTCTGCAATTCTCTCTTTCATGAAAAAATTAACATTTCAATTTAAAGTATGCATACCTCTCAACATTTCAAATGGACACAGAGGGACAATTATTGTGTAGGAGTGGCTGGAGGTGTGATCAGCAGAGACATTTTTTTAGTGACTTTATGGCCAGTTGGTATTTAGTTAAGTCATTTAGAGTAAGAATATTTTTATTAAAAATAATAAGAAAGCAACATAAACGTTAAATGGAAATTTAAACATATTAATGAAAATGATTTAGGAATAGTTGTGGATAGCAGACTTAGCAACAGTGCCCAATGCCAGTCAGCAGCTGCAAGGGCCAATAAGTTATTGGCATGTACAAAACGAGGTATAGATTCACGGGAGGAGGACATCATCTTGCCTCTTTACAAATCAATGGTAAGACCTCACCTTGAATATGCAGTACAATTATGGGCACCAGTCCTTAAAAAGGATATTATAGAACTAGAAAAGTGCAAATGACAGCTACAAAATTAATAAGGGGATTGGAGGATCTTAGTTATGAAGAGAGACTTAAAAAATTGCATTTATAGACGTTAGAAAAGGCATCTCGGAGGGGATATGATAACATTATATAAATATGTGCATGTGACCTGTTCATTAACAGAAAGGTACAAAGAACAAGAGGTCACCCCCCGAGACTGGAAGAGCAAAGATTTCATAGACAGCAAAGGAAGGGATTCTTTACGGTAAGGACAATAAAGTTATGGAACTCCCTGCCTAGAGAGGTAGTGCTATCAACTACAATAGATGCATTTACACATGGTCTGGATGTTTTTTTTTTTTTTTTTAGAAAAGCAGAACAAACAGGGCTATTAATAATAGAATATGCATTAATAATAGAGCTTATTGATTCAAGGAGAAATCTGATTGCCCTTGGAGTCGAGAAGGATTTTTTTTCTCCCTAGGAGACAACATTCGAAATGGCTTCCTTAGGGGTTTTTGCTTCTTTTGGATCAAAAGCTGGAATGATGGGTAGAAGGGTTGAACTTGATGGACTTGTGTCTTTTTTCAACCTAAATTCCGATGTTACTATGTATTTTCTTTACACAAATTAATATAAAATACATTTACTGCCGTTGAAACACAATTAGTTTTATAGCTCGGAGTCTGTGATACATTGATACAAACGAAACATTCCTAGCCCCAGAAAAGAGCGACAACTGAGGGTATTTGAATAAAAAATAGGGACAGTTGGGAGGTATTCTGTATATGATTTCACCCTCTGTTACGTTATGACTGGCTCTTTATTGACAGGATGGTAATTACACCAGGATGTATGTCAGTTACATGAATCATGCTATCATCCATGGCATGTAAGCGCACTGTGCAACATAAACAGAAGGCTTTCTGTGGCCCTTTGGGCTTGAGAATTGCAGGGAAGTGAGCAGAGAATGTCACTAGAGTTGGCCAAATTCTTCAATTCAGCTGTCTGCTTTCCATTCAATACCCTCTGCCATGAATAAAGCTTTTAGTTTATTTGTTTTTCATTTGGGCGCCAGCTCCTTGTGTCCATAGAGCCTGAATTTCTATGCTATTCTAGTTAGATGTTCATGCTGTGTGACTGCAATTCTTATCTCTACAGCCCTCCTCAACAAATCTAATGTTCATTCCTGCTGCCAAAAAATGACTGCTCGAGATACAACTCGTAAAGGAACTTTCCAATCTCACTAGGTATTTACTAAATATTTGCTGCAGGACCAGGAAGGGGGTGGACATAATAACAGAAACACTATGTGAAAACGGACTGTTACTCTGAACTAACTAAATCACAATTATACCAGGCAGTGAATTCCATACATTTATTGCCCTTACTGTAAAAAATCCCTTACGCTGTTGTAGACTAAATCTCCTCTCTATTAATGATCAGGTCTTTAGAAAGCCATTTGTATGGGCCTTGTACATATTTATATAACATTATCATAACGCCTCTAAGACATTGTTTCTCCAGTGTGAACTAATTTAACTTTTCTAGCCATTCTTCATAACTAAAATTTCCCCTTATTACTTTTGTAGCCGTCCTCCTGCATTTGGTACCCTGGGCAGACCCTGTATTTGGCAGCCCACCTACCTCCCAACTAAAACTTTTCAAGAACATTCATTGCACACATTTGTAAACTTTCACACAGAGACTAATGCAAAGTCCCACTTACATACTCACCCTTACAATGTGTAAGTGTGAGTCTGTGTGTGTGTAAGTGTGAGTCTCACATATTCACAAACAAAGACTTACACACACAGAGGAATTGTTTTGACACTGCGGGGCAAACTGACGCAGTGGCATGATTTGTGGGGCAAACCGACATTGTGGTATGCCAAACCATGTGGGTACATGGCAAGTGCTGTGGGTACAATATGGTGCTGTATCAAGTCCTTTAGTTTCAATGTGGGGTGAAGAGAAAATAAATTTAAAAAAAAAAACAAGAAATGTATTTCTTTCAATAACATTTTATTATAAATGAAAATAGTTGAATAAAATATAAGTATAAATGCAACTAGTTATGCTGAGCCTTGCTTTAAGGTGTGCTAGCATCAAAGATCTGCACAGGCCTGCTGCTTGATTGAGGTGTTATACAAATGCACTCTCTCACTGAAATGTGACTTGACATTTCAGCTGTCACTAACTGCAGCCTTGATCCCAGGGTCAGTCCTGATTATTATTTCTTACTTCTGTATAACTGATTTTAAGATGGTATTCTGAATTTTGGCTGAAAGGGTAACATGGAGGAGGCAGTTTGAGTGCAGATGCTAAATTTACTTCTCTAATAATTGTAAAAAAAAAAAAAAAAAAAAAAGATAATTTTATCCCAACACAATCTTATATCTTGTAACCACTTATCTCCTGACAAAATAAAATCTAGTATGCTTTATACATCCCGACTAATTCTCTCAAAGAGCATTAGACATTTTGGTTTTCAAAGTAAAGATAATTAGAAACAACCTTCTTTTACAATAATAATCACCATTTGATTTTTGTACATGTTAGTCATATCTCTCGCTGCATTGTAATAACAACTATGTATTGTCCTGAAAGCATGTGATCTTCACTTAGGGGCACTTGGATGGCTCCTGCAGGGTGGCAGTGATTGTAGTGCAGCCCAGCAAGATGCATATCTAAGTATGGTGCCATGAATTCTGGATGTTATGTGATATGCATTGGAAACCCTTTAGCACTCCAAAGATTAGCTGTTCATTTTAATGACAAAAGCATCATTTCAATACAAAAATGCTGAAGGTCCTTGCAGATCACACAAGGGACTGGACTAAATACTATAATTGAAATACATCTATTTATTTGCCCTTATAGAGGGGCTTCTGTCAACATAAACACTACTTATACTGTGAATGTATAGAATACAATGATCTATACATTGTGTTAGCAAAAATGCATAAAGGTAAGAGAAATATATGTTTTACATGTGTCTGTGTCTCCTGCTTATGACATCACCTGTGGCTTGATATGCAAATTATACATTTCCCACTGAAAATTTGTGTATTTGCCACAAGGTGATGTCATAAGCAACAGACACATGTAAAACATATATTTCATTTATTTAATGCATTTGCTGCAATCTGCCGAGTCCCCACACAATGTATAGATCATTTTTTATTCTCTGCCATTATTCGGTTGACAGAATGTCATTAAAGGTATACCAGTTGTGTAGAGTCAGTTAATAGTGAAATCTTACTATAAGATAACCCTGTCATTCCTCTGACCGTTATTAAATCCACTATGCTTCTGTTCCAGTTAAAAACATGTTGCTCGCTCAGATAAACCGAGATTCCCAAGGAATGGCAGAATTTCCAGGAGGAGGTGGGGAGGCTCAGCATGTCACCCTGTGTCTCACCGAAACCGTCACAGGTACACGTCTCTTTTACATCCGTACCTGCAAACATTCCAAGGTGAAACTGCATCACGGATATATTATAGTGTTATCTTTAGTATTTGTGTGTTTTATACTCCTGACAGATGAAGTGTCTGTGCCGGTCCCTCACTTTCAGGTTGATTATTGTCTCCACCAAACAATGCTCTCCTCTCAGTTTTGTGATGTGTAAAAAAGACACAATCACCAGAAGTCTTAATCCATAACCCCATTGTATGGTATACAGCGATCAGCCATAACGCAATTATATATATATAGATACACACCGATCAGCCATAATATAATTATTATATATATACACCGATCAGCCATAATATAATTATTATATGTATATATACCGATCAGCTATAACATAATTATTATATATATACACCGATCAGCCATAACATTATTATATATATATATACACCGATCAGCCATAACATAATTATTATATATATATACACCGATCAGCCATAACATTATTATATATATATACACCGATCAGCCATAATATAATTATTATATATATACACCGATCAGCCATAACATAATTATATATATATATACACCGATCAGCCATAACATAATTATTATATATATACACCGATCAGCCATAACATTATTATATATATATATACACCGATCAGCCATAACATAATTATTATATATATACACCGATCAGCCATAACATAATTATATATATATACACCGATCAGCCATAACATTATTATATATATATGTACACCGATCAGCCATAACATAATTATTATATATATATACACCGATCAGCCATAACATAATTATTATATATATATATATATATATATATATATATACACCAATCAGCCATAACATAATTATTTTATATATATATATATATATATATATATATATACACCAATCAGTCATAACATAATTATTATATATATATACATACCAATCAGCCATAACATAATTATTATATATATACACACTGATCAGCCATAACATAATTATTATATATATATATATATATATATATATATATACACACCGATCAGCCATACCATAATTATTATATATATATATATATATATACACACTGATCAGCCATAACATAATTATTATATATATATACACTGATCAGCCATAACGCAATTATATATATATAGATACACACCAATCAGCCATAACATAATTATTTTATATATATATATATATATATATATATACACTGATCAGCCATAATGCAATTATATATGTAGATACACCCCTATCAGCCATAACATAATTATTATATATATACACACCGATCAGCCATAACATTATTATACATATATATATATATATACACTGATCAGCCATAACGCAATTATATATATAGATACACACCGATCAGCCATAACATAATTATTATATATATAAATATATATATATATATATATATAGATACACACACTGATCAGCCATAATGCATATATATATATATACACCGATCAGCCATAACATAATTATTATATATATATATATACACTGATCAGCCATAACATAATTATTATATATAGACACACCTATCAGCCATAACATAATTATTATATGTATATATATATACACCGATCAGCCATAACATAATTATTATATATATACACACAAATCAGCCATAACATAATTATTATATATTTATACACACACCGATCAGCCATAACATAATTATTATATATATATATATATATATATATATATATATACATATATACACACACACACCGATCAGCCATAACATTATGAGAACTGACAGGCTGCAAGCCGGCAGAGGCAGTGTGATGTTTTGGGCTGACGGGTGACAAGCAGGCGGAGGCAGTGTGATGCTTTGGACTGACAGGTGACATGCCTGCGGAGGCAGTGTGATGCTTTGGGTAATGTTCGGCTGGGAAACCTAGGGTCCTGCCATTCATGTGGATGTTACTTTGACACGTACCACGTACCTAAGCATTGTTACAGACCATGTACACCCTTTCATGGAAACGGTATTCCCTGATGGCATTGGCCTCTTTTAGAAGGATAATGCCCCCTGCCACAAAGCAAAAATGGTTCAGGAATGGCTTGAGGAACACAACAACAAGTTCAAGGTGTTGACTTGGTCTCCAAATTCCCCAGATCTCAATCCAATGGAGCATCTGTGGGATGTGCTGGACAAACAAGTCCGATCCATGGAGGCCTCACCTCACAACTTACAGGACTTAAAGGATCTGCTGCCAACGTCTTGGTGCCAGTTACCCCAGCACACCTTCACAGGTCTAGTGGAGTCCATGCCTCGACGGGTCAGGGCTGTTTTGGTGTCAAGGGGACACACAATATTCGGCAGATGGTCATGATGCTATGCCGATTGGTGTATATTACTTGTGTTACTATATATATGACATGTACCTCATTTCATTTAATGAATACCAAAGTGAATCTTACCATAAATGTGTCAGATTTGCTTGCAGTGTGTACAAACTGAATGTGTACTGATTGTGTATGGCTGCCCGTGAGAGCTTACAGACACTATGGTATAGCCGTGCAGAGTGAGTGGTATTTACTAAGAGTGTTATTTCTCAGATGGTGAAAGCATGGACACCATGGATGGCATGAGCTTGCAGGCAGTCACCCTTTCCGACGGATCCACTGCATACATTCAGCACAACTCAAAAGGTAAGTGTCCCCTGACAGCTCAATGCATGGAGAGGTTTTGGGAATCACCTGCTTCTTGTATTATATCTTGTTGTTAAAGATTTATACAGAGCTTGGCTTGATTGCCGCACAGGGTTATTTTACGCTCTCCGGAGCAGTGTCTTTGGAAAATGCTGTTACACGTGTGTCGTCTGTCTATAGATGGTAAATTACTGGAAGGACAGGTGATTCAGCTGGAGGACGGTTCTGCGGCCTACGTTCAACATGTCTCCAAAACTGGTACGTCTCAGGGGAGTGCCGCAAATGTAACCCTTTTACTGCCACTGGGGCCTGCAGTGCATTGTGGATTCTTAAATGTTCAAGTGTGGCTATTGATAATCGATGGGATGGTAGGATGTATAATTCAAGATTCAGGAGGAGTCACACACATTCACTTATTTACACATCAACGTGTGATGCATGTAATTATATTCACAGCAGGCAGACTGTCATCATTCCTTGTGTGTGTGTGTCCCTTTAATTATCAGCCACGGCATTTCTGTGAACCAATTGCTCTGTATATATTTATTGCAAATAACACTTGCAGATGATTGAGACTCAGGACTTGATGAGATTTTCCCTGTGAGACCCAGCACAGCATGCATTGTCATACCCTTTAAAGAGTTAGGTGATTACATCGACCTGATTGTAATTGTGATGTATGTCTGTCCACAGACGGCCTACGCTTGGAAGATGGACAAGCAGTGCAGCTCGAAGATGGAACCACAGCCTATATCCATCATTCCACAAAAGGTAAAATGAGGGAGGTCACTGTATAACATGCGCTGAATGCATTACCTGCAGCCCTGGAGAATGGTAAAAAAAAGACCAGATCATAAAAACCAAGACCTCACTTGTAAACAATGAGAGTTCCCATTTTTAACCCCCGCAACCTGCTCTGCCTTTTCTTCTCCGTGGTTGCTGGCAGTGGCATGCCTGTTGATGTTTCCACTCTGCGGTACCTGGGAAAGACAACCTAACCTGTGATCTGACCCAGCCACATAACCTTTTGTTTGGTGGATGTCTCTTTCAGACACTTATGATCAGAGCTCGGTCCAGGCGGTTCAGTTGGAGGATGGGACGACAGCGTATATCCACCACACCGTGCAGGTCCCACAGCCCGAAACCATCCTGGCAATCCAAGCCGATGGCACAGTGGCCGGCCTTCATACAGGCGAGGCGACCATTGATCCAGACACGATCAGCGCCTTGGAACAGTATGCAGCGAAGGTAACCCTGCGACCCCTGACCAATTAATGCACCAGTACTCTCTGCATGTTAGCAATTCATCTCCTGTATGGCAGCAGTTAAGACACTGTATTGTTTGTAGGTGTCAATAGAAGGCGCTGAGAATATTGGCAGCAGCACACTGATCACCGAACCGGAACAAGAAAAAAAAATGCAGGTTTGTTATTTTATGAGAAATTACATTTTTTTTCTAACATGCCGGCAGCCCTGAAGAATTGCTAGGATTATAAAGCTATAAAAAGAATAGGGGAACTGAAAAAAAAAGCAGATTTCTTTAAACATCCAGATCATTTGCAGAGAATTCTAGTTTCTGCCGTTACTGTCTGATAATAAAAATAGAAAGTAATACACGCGTGACTGGCGGTACATGTTCGCCTGCGATCTGTTTTCATTGGCGTGTTTTCTTTACCTGGGGAATCCTCACACTGTGCTCTGTTTTAATTCCCAGATCGTTTTACAAGGTCACGGCCCCAGAGTGACCGTCAAGCCTCCCCAAAATAACGAGAAGGCTTTCCGCTGCGAGTACGAAGGATGCGGGAAACTGTATACTACAGCCCATCATCTAAAGGTAACAACACCTGAGAGGGGTCCGCCGTATATACTATGAGTGTATTACCCCGCTATTATCTCATAATCACCGTGTATCAACCCAATATAAAAACATTAACCTTCTAGCTTAACCCTGGTATGCTTTAGAAAAATGCCCTGCAAGATTGAGCTGCAGCCTATCAGGTACCAGGTTTCTGCAGCACACGTCTTGGTCATTTATTTCTCATCCCAGGCTTGACAAATACAAGGAGCCGTGGCTCCTAAACTCCCTACTGCTGGCTCCTATCTAATTTATATTGATTCAGTTTCCCTGGCTCCTAAAAAGACCCTGTCTTAATCAGAACACTACAACTTCCTTAAATATGAATGCCCCGCTGCTTCTTTACCATCATTACTCTTCTCTCTCAGAGAAGGTTAAACCGTGCTGTGGTCAGGTTTGATTTCCTATCACTTTTGCCTTTTATCAGTCTGTACGTTTTGCTTTATCTTCTTTCCCCCTATTTTGCCTTGTTCAGTAAAGTGATAGGACCTTGTTCCTAACAGGTACACGAGCGATCACACACGGGAGACCGGCCGTATCAGTGTGAACACGGGGGCTGTGGTAAAGCATTTGCAACAGGTAGTGATTTCTCCTTTACATCTTTCTTTATTTCCTGTAAATATCTTTGGCAGCATCTCTGGATCAGACACGTCAAATCCTCCTTCCCCTGATACTCTGCTGTTCTATGCTATGTGTAAAATATTTACACATAACAAAGAACGTTATACATTGTGTCTGAATGTTTTAGAATCTGCACATATTTCTTGCCAAAAACGTACTTATTATTATTAATTTTTAGTACTAGTTATTTAATAAGCAATGTTCATTGCACGGACAGCTCATTTCAGGACAAACATAATATTTACTCCAAGTTTAAAGAGCCATCTAGCTTATTATTTATTTTATTTTATGAATGTGCTTCCAGTATCCCTTCTGTCCATCCAGTTCCCTTCTGTCAGTGGCATTCGAAAATAAAGGTCTCTCTCTGCAATAGCAGATGAGTGGGGTAATCCCCCACGCTGACTGGCTGAGCACAGCTGCGGAGCTTTGTCTCAGCTGACAGGCAGAGCTCAGATTAAACCCGCTTGTATCTGTAAAGATACACATTGGGCCTATTTCAGGCAGGTGGCAAAGTTCTTTTAACTTGTGCTTCTATTAGTGAAGCAGAAGCTAAAGGAAACCTTTTTTGTCACTTTAAGTCTAGGTTTTTATTACACCAATTCCAAAACACTTGCAGCCACTTCTTCATTTGTATGTTTAGGATCTCTCTGTGTGCAATGTGTTTGTTTTTGTTGTGTCTGTATTAGTGTGTGCTATGTGTTTTTGTTGTGTCTGTATTAGTGTGTGCTATGTGTATGTTTTTGATGTGTCTGTATTAGTGTGTGCTATGTGTATGTTTTTGATGTGTCTGTATTAGTGTGTGCTATGTGTCTGTATTAGTGTGTGCTATGTGTTTTTGTTGTGTCTGTATTAGTGTGTGCTATGTGTATGTTTTTGATGTGTCTGTATTAGTGTGTGCTATGTGTTTGTTTTTGTTGTCTCTGTATTAGTGTGTGCTATGTGTTTTTGATGTGTCTGTATTAGTGTGTGCTATGTGTATGTTTTTGATGTGTCTGTATTAGTGTGTGCTATGTGTTTGTTTTTGTTGTGTCTGTATTAGTGTGTGCAGTGTGTTTGTTTTTGATGTGTCTGTATTAGTGTGTGCAATGTGTTTTTTTCCCTCCCGCTAGGTTATGGGTTAAAGAGCCATGTACGGACCCACACCGGGGAGAAGCCGTACAGGTGTACAGAAGAGAACTGCACAAAGTCCTTCAAAACGTCAGGGGACCTGCAGAAGCACATCCGAACTCACACAGGTTATACGTCATTTATTTCATGTTTATCAGGCCTGTTATGATTAATGAATTGGATTGTGTCTGTGTGTATATACATTCTACCTACTGCCAGGCTGCACTTTAGATGAATTGGATTGTGTGTGTGTGTGTGTGTATCCATCCTACATAATACCGGGCTGCACTTTACATGAATTGGATTGTGTGTGTGTATATACATCCTACATACTGCCGGGCTGCACTTTACATGAATTGGTTTGTGTGTGTGTATATACATCATACATACTGTCGGCTGCACTTTACATGAATTGGATTGTGTGTGTGTGTGTATATACATCCTACATACTGCCGGGCTGCACTTTACATGAATTGGATTGTGTGTGTGTATATACATCCTACATACTGCCAGGCTGCACTTTACATGAATTGGATTGTGTGTGTGTATATACATCCTACATACTGCCGGGCTGCACTTTACATGAATTGGATTGTGTGTGTGTGTATATACATCCTACATACTGCCAGGCAGCACTTTACATGAATTGGATTGTGTGTGTGTGTGTATATACATCCTACATACTGCCTGGCTGCACTTTACATGAATTGGATTGTGTGTGTGTATATACATCCTACATACTGCCAGGCTGCACTTTACATGAATTGGATTGTGTGTGTGTATATACATCCTACATACTGCCGGGCTGCACTTTACATGAATTGGATTGTGTGTGTGTGTATATACATCCTACATACTGCCAGGCAGCACTTTACATGAATTGGATTGTGTGTGTGTGTGTATATACATCCTACATACTGCCTGGCTGCACTTTACATGAATTGGATTGTGTGTGTGTGTATATACATCCAACATACTGCCGGGCTGCACTTTACATGAATTGGATTGTGTGTGTGTATATACATCCTACATACTGCCAGGCAGCACTTTACATGAATTGGATTGTGTGTGTGTGTGTATATACATCCTACATACTGCCGGGCTGTACTTTACATGAATTGGATTGTGTGTGTGTGTATATACATCCTACATACTGCCGGGCTGCACTTTACATGAATTGGATTGTGTGTGTGTGTATATACATCCTACATACTGCCAGGCTGCACTTTACATGAATTGGATTGTGTGTGTGTGTGTGTGTGTATATACATCCTACATACTGCCGGGCTGCACTTTACATGAATTGGATTGTGTGTGTGTGTATATACATCCTACATACTGCCGGGCTGCACTTTATATGAATTGGATTATGTGTGTGTGTGTGTATACATCCTACATACTGCCGGGCTGCACTTTACATGCATTGGATTGTGTGTGTGTATATACATCCTACATACTGCCGGGCTGCACTTTACATGAATTGGATTATGTGTGTGTGTATATACATCCTACATACTGCCAGGCTGCACTTTACATGAGTTGGATTGTGTGTGTGTATATACATCCTACATACTGCCGGGCTGCACGTTACATGAATTGGATTGTGTGTGTGTGTATATACATCCTACATACTGCCGGGCTGCACTTTACATGAATTGGATTATGTGTGTGTGTATATACATCCTACATACTGCCGGGCTGCACTTTACATGAATTGGATTGTGTGTGTGTGTATATACATCCTACATACTGCTGGGCTGCACTTTACATGAATTGGATTGTGTGTGTGTGTATATACATCCTACATACTGCTGGGCTGCACTTTACATGAATTGGATTGTGTGTGTGTGTGTATATACATCCTACATACTGCTGGGCTGCACTTTACATGAATTGGATTGTGTGTGTGTGTATATACATCCTACATACTGCCAGGCTGCACTTTACATGAATTGGATTGTGTGTGTGTGTATATACATCCTACATACTGCTGGGCTGCACTTTACATGAATTGGATTGTGTGTGTGTGTATATACATCCTACATACTGCCGGGCTGCACTTTACATGAATTGGATTGTGTGTGTGTGTGTATATACATCCTACATACTGCCAGGCTGCACTTTACATGAATTGGATTGTGTGTGTGTGTGTATATACATCCTACATACTGCCAGGCTGCACTTTACATGAATTGGATTGTGTGTGTGTGTGTATATACATCCTACATACTGCCGGGCTGCACTTTACATGAATTGGATTGTGTGTGTATATACATCCTACATACTGCCGGGCTACACTTTACATGAATTGGATTGTGTGTGTGTGTATATACATCTTACATACTGCCGGGCTGCACTTTACATGAATTGGATTGTGTGTGTGTGTGTATATACATCCTACATACTGCCGGGCTGCACTTTACATGAATTGGATTGTGTGTGTATATACATCCTACATACTGCCGGGCTACACTTTACATGAATTGGATTGTGTGTGTGTGTATATACATCTTACATACTGCCGGGCTGCACTTTACATGAATTGGATTGTGTGTGTGTGTGTGTATATACATCCTACATACTGCCGGGCTGCACTTTACATGAATTGGATTGTGTGTGTGTATATATACATCCTACATACTGCCGGGCTGCACTTTACATGAATTGGATTGTGTGTGTGTGTATATACATCCTACATACTGCCAGGCTGCACTTTACATGAATTGGATTGTGTGTGTGTGTGTATATACATCCTACATACTGCCGGGCTGCACTTTACATGAATTGGATTGTGTGTGTGTGTATATACATCCTACATACTGCCGGGCTGCACTTTACATGAATTGGATTGTGTCTGTGTGTATATACATCCTACATACTGCCGGGCTGCACTTTACATGAATTGGATTGTGTGTGTGTATATACATCCTACATACTGCCGGGCTGCACTTTACATGAATTGGATTGTGTGTGTGTGTGTATATACATCCTACATACTGCCGGGCTGCACTTTACATGAATTGGATTGTGTGTGTGTATATACATCCTACATACTGCCGGGCTGCACTTTACATGAATTGGATTGTGTGTGTGTGTATATACATCCTACATACTGCCGGGCTGCACTTTACATGAATTGGATTGTGTGTGTGTGTATATACATCCTACATACTGCCGGGCTGCACTTTACATGAATTGGATTGTGTGTGTGTGTATATACATCCTACATACTGCTGGGCTGCACTTTACATGAATTGGATTGTGTGTGTGTGTATATACATCCTACATACTGCCAGGCTGCACTTTACATGAATTGGATTGTGTGTGTATACATCCTACATACTGCCGGGCTGCACTTTACATGAATTGGATTGTGTGTGTGTGTGTATATACATCCTACATACTGCTGGGCTGCACTTTACATGAATTGGATTGTGTGTGTATACATCCTACATACTGCCGGGCTGCACTTTACATGAATTGGATTGTGTGTGTGTGTGTGTATATACATCCTACATACTTCCATTATTCTCATTTAACCTTAACTGTAAATTGGCTTTTGAACTAGGGTAAGAATGAAAAAATGGGTTTGTTTTATATAAATTATTTGTATTTATTTATTTTATTATATGTTTTATTTTAAAATGTTCTATTTTATGGAACCGTAACCCAAGGGTTGAACGATAAAAAGTGTTTTGGTTTGTTTGTTTTTTTATTCGTCGCATCCCTTCCTCTAGTTAAACAGACCAGGGCATAATCCATTTCAGAGTGCTTGAATGTATAAAATGATATGTTTAGAAATACATTTATTAATAATATTATTATTATTTGCAAAGCTCCAACCATAAAGTGCCACTTAAGGATATTTTCAGCAATAGAAGCATTGTCTTTCCCTGTCTCATGGGTTTCTGTCAGGGATTACAGTCTCTCCTCTCTGGTGGCATGTAAATACTGAGGTCCTTTCCACTGTCTCGAGATTTATACTAGAGTCTACGGTTGTGAACCTTCCTGCATCTAAGGTTGTCACCTCTGGTTCTACTCATGTCTTCCAGTGCTGAGTGCGCCCCTGGAAAGTGTCCTTAGGGGAGGAGATCCCTTTTGTTTTTTTAAGGGTTGCCAACTGGCTGGTGTTTTACCGGCAGGCCACAATGTGTGTTCTTAATATGAGAATAAACTGGCATGTACTATATAGGGGAGCATCGAGCTGCCTGTCAGAGGATAGACAAGCATGGATGTTAATAAGTGCATGCCACCAGGACCACAATACGTTTCCCCTTCTGTATGAAGAGCATAAAGGGGAAAACAGGTTAGTTTCTCTTTAAGTTTGTAATTTCCAAAGTGATGTAGTGTAAGAGCAGGACCCAGGCGTAACATGAAGAAATCTGTAATGTACTCGTCATACAATTCCAAAGACTTGCTCTCTGCTTATGTAAAACCTTCCGTTACTTTTCTTAAAATTGCTAGAACTGGTTTTACCACAAGTCAATCATTTGTTGGCTGTAATGGAGGGTTGTTTGTTGCCAGGGAAACTGTACATTATATAATATCTTCTAACAGACAGCTTGGCAGGATGCAGACGCTCTGTGTATTTTGGGAGGGGTCTGAGGACTGGAACAGAACGTTCTGTCCTCTGTCTCAGCCTCACTGAAACGTGGTATTTTCCTTAGAAAGTGTTTAACTCAGAAGCCCTGGGCTGGAAAATGAAACACAATGTTCTTTGTGACTTTTAAATCTCCAAAATCTAAAGCAAAACAAACAGAAGCGCTGATCAGCAGTGCATTATTTAAACCAATGAATGAATACAATCACTCTGGCTGCCTGGACATTTCTTGGGAGTTTTGCTCCTTTTTTTTTAAATGAAGAAAATACACATAGATTTCAAAACGCATCAAAATCTAACACATTTATTGTTGCATTGTATATTAAAGGACAACTGTCTGTTTAATTTAAAGATTGCATGAAGTGCAGGCATTTTAAATAAAAATGTTTTAATGAAAGATACAAATAACCTACTTTATTGAGCCCTCTCTGCTCCTCTTTGCGCTTTCCTAAGGGCATTGAACGTCTTACAGATAGAGTTAAGGAAGATATATCCCAAAATACTAAACATGTCTGCCCCCTGATAGAGCTATACAGAGCAAAGATTCTAAACATGTCCGCCCCCTGATAGAGCTATACAGAGCAAAGATTCTAAACAACATGCCTGCCCCCTGATAGAGCTATACAGAGCAAAGATTCTAAACATGTCCGCCCCCTGATAGAGCTATACAGAGCAAAGATTCTAAACATGTCTGCCCCCTGATAGAGCTATACAGAGCAAAGATTCTAGGCAACATGCCTGCCCCGTGATAGACCTATACAGAGCAAAGATTCTAAACATGTCTGCCCCCTGATAGAGCTATACAGAGCTATTGCCAAATTGCTTACTCAGTGGTAAATGCTTTAAAGATCAAATAACCGTACCTCCATGCCAGTTATTTGCTCCGTCCATATCTCATTGGTAAGTGCTCAGGCCTTGGAAACTTGATCCCCCTGTTATCAACTCCTAAGAATAAAAAGGAAGATTACATTGTGTTTTTATAGCAGGCGCAGCCACATAACAAACTGACTGAAAGAGCGCCAGAAAATATGCACTAAACCTCCCACCTACAAGTTTGTAAAACTGTGTCTGTGCGTGTCTGTCTGTGCGTGTCTGTCTGTGCATGTGTTTGTGCATGTGTCTGTGCGTGTGTGTCTGTGTGCGTGTCTGTCTGTGCATGTGTTTGTGCATGTCTGTCTGTGCGTGTAGCAGTCATTTTCCGTGTGGATTTCACACATACAGTCAAAGTAGCTGAGTTGGAAAAATTACTTTAGACTCTGCTATTTATACCCTAAGTTTGCAATTTTCTTGTCAATTATCTGCTCTTTTGTATTTTATGAATAAAGCTGTTTTTGCTTTGAGGTGACCTGCTCCCATGAGAGCAGAACATGTAATAAACTGAAAGGTGCGTTGTGATGGCTGTTATGGTAACACAATATTATTATTAAACCTTTCCTCCCAGTCAGGTTTGTGTAAATGACACTGCTCACTGGACGTTTTGCATGAAATAGATGATTGTATTGTTTGTGTTTAGGAGAGAGGCCGTTCAAATGTCCGTTCGAAGGCTGCGGAAGATCATTCACCACATCGAATATCCGAAAAGTCCACATACGAACGCACACTGGAGAAAGACCGTACTACTGCTCCGAACCGGGCTGTGGTCGAGCCTTCGCAAGTGCCACAAACTATAAGAACCACGTACGGATACACACAGGTACAGCCGGTAACAGCTAGTATACATCTCCTAACATCCCACGTGGCAAGGTGGGGCACTGGGGGGGGGGGGGGGGGGGAGGCTGTGGCTGAGCATTCGCAAGTGCCACAAACTATAAGAACCACGTACGGATACACACAGGTACAGCCGGTAACAGCTAGTATACATCTCCTAACATCCCACGTGGCAAGGTGGGGCACTGGGGGGGGGGGGGGGGGGGTTGAGGCTGTGGCTGAGCATTCGCAAGTGCCACAAACTATAAGAACCACGTACGGATACACACAGGTACAGCCGGTAACAGCTAGTATACATCTCCTACCATCCCGCGTTGCAAGGTGGAACAATGGGGTGCAATATAGAATTAGGACTGCCTTGCTTAAAGCTGCTTATACTGTGACTGTATCACCTAAACACTGCTCATACTGTGACTGTATCACCTAAACACTGCTTATACTGTGACTGTATCACCTAAACACTGCTCATACTGTGACTGTATCACCTAAACACTGCTTATACTGTGACTGTATCACCTAAACACTGCTCATACTGTGACTGTATCACCTAAACACTGCTCATACTGTGACCTGTATCACCTAAACACTGCTCATACTGTGACTGTATCACCTAAACACTGCTCATACTGTGACTGTATCACCTAAACACTGCTTATACTGTGACTGTATCACCTAAACACTGCTCATACTGTGACTGTATCACCTAAACACTGCTTATACTGTGACTGCATCACCCAAACACTGCTCATACTGTGACTGCATCACCCAAACACTGCTTATACTGTGACTGTATCACCCAAACACTGCTTATACTGTGACTGTATCATCCAAACACTGCTTATACTGTGACTGTATCACCTAAACACTGCTCATACTGTGACTGTAGGGTCAGCCTGTACCGCTTGGTTCACCAGTATCATAATAAAGAGTACAGTAGCTTGCTGTATGGCAGCGCGTTGCATGACTGAGTGCTGTGCTCTGCAGTTAGTATTCAGCTCTCTGTAGATCTCTAACACTGTGCCTGTCTGGACAGGAGAGAAGCCGTATGTATGTACAGTACCGGGCTGTGACAAACGATTCACAGAGTATTCCAGTTTATATAAACATCACGTGGTCCATACGCACTCCAAACCTTACAACTGTAATCACTGTGGAAAGACGTACAAGCAGATCTCCACCCTCGCCATGCACAAGAAGACCGCCCATAACGACACAGAGCCCATAGAAGAGGAACAGGAGAGCTTCTTCATTCCACAGCCACGTAAGTCACCCCAGGTTTAAATCCATAGCTCCGTCCATTGTGTCATTCAGTATGAAAGATTGCTAGCATGCACATGTATCAAACGGTATCCTCAGCTTGTGTACATCCTTACATTGCCAGCACAGATTAGTAAAAATCTAATGTGGGGTAAATAGGGGCCTGTGATATTCAACCACTGGTGCATTTGGGTTTTATGCTTCCACAGGCCTGGCTTAATTCATACACCCTCCAACCCTCATTACTCACACCCTCTTCCTGGTCATGGATAATGCAGAGTTACATCTTTACACACTGTCACTTTATAACAATGCATTATACAGGGCCAACTCTGTTCTTCTAGCAGGAGAAACTCACCAGGCCCTGCACAATGTATAGAAGAATATATAGAAGAGCTCAGCTGGCCATGGATAATGCAGAGTTACATCTTTACACACTGTCACTTTATAACAATGTATTATACAGGACCAACTCTGTTCTTCTAGCAGGAGAAACTCACCAGACCCTGCACAATGTATAGAAGAATATATAGAAGAGCTCAGCTGGCCGTGGTTAATGCAGAGTTACATCTTTACACACTGTCACTTTATAACAATGCATTATACAGGGCCAACTCTGTTCCTCTAGCAGGAGAAACTCACCAGACCCTGCACAATGTATAGAAGAATATATAGAAGAGCTCAGCTGGCCATACATAATGCAGAGTTACATCTTTACACACTGTCACTTTATAACAATGCATTATACAGGACCAACTCTGTTCTTCTAGCAGGAGAAACTCACCAGACCCTGCACCATGTATAGAGGAATATATAGAAGAGCTCAGCTGGCCATGGATAATGCAGAGTTACATCTTTACACACTGTCACTTTATAACAATGCATTATACAGGGCCAACTCTGTTCTTCTAGCAGGAGAAACTCACCAGGCCCTGCACAATGTATAGAAGAATATATAGAGAGCCCAGCTGGCAATGGATAATACAGAGTTACATCTTTACACACTGTCACTTTATAACAATGCAATATACAGGCCCAACTCTGTTCTTCTAGCAGGAGAAACTCACCAGACCCTGCACAATGTATAGAAGAATATATAGAAGAGCTCAGCTGGCCATGGATAATGCAGAGTTACATCTTTACACACTGTCACTTTATAACTGCATTATACAGGGCCAACTCTGTTCTTCTAGCAGGAGAAACTCACCAGGCCCTGTACAATATATAGAAGAGCTCAGCTGGCCATGGATAATGCAGAGTTACATCTTTACACACTGTCACTATATAACAATGCATTATACAGGGCTAACTCGTTTCTTCTAGCAGGAGAAACTCACCAGACCCTGCACAATGTATAGAAGAATATATAGAGGAGCTCAGCTGGCCATGGATAATGTAGAGTTACATCATTACACACTGTCACTTTATAACAATGCATTATACAGGGCCAACTCTGTTCTTCTAGCTGGAGAAACTCACCAGACCCTGCACAATGTATAGAAGAATATATAGAAGAGCTCAGCTGACCATGGATAATGCAGAGTTACATCTTTACACAGTCACTTTATAACAATGCATTATACAGGGCCAACTCTGTTCTTCTAGCAGGAGAAACTCACCAGGCCCTGCACAATGTATAGAAGAATATATAGAGAGCCCAGCTGGCAATGGATAATACAGAGTTACATCTTTACACACTGTCACTTTATAACAATGCAATATACAGGCCCAACTCTGTTCTTCTAGCAGGAGAAACTCACCAGACCCTGCACAATGTATAGAAGAATATATAGAAGAGCTCAGCTGGCCATGGATAATGCAGAGTTACATCTTTACACACTGTCACTTTATAACTGCATTATACAGGGCCAACTCTGTTCTTCTAGCAGGAGAAACTCACCAGGCCCTGTACAATATATAGAAGAGCTCAGCTGGCCATGGATAATGCAGAGTTACATCATTACACACTGTCACTTTATAACGATGCATTATACAGGGCCAACTCTGTTCTTCTAGCTGGAGAAACTCACCAGACCCTGCACAATGTATAGAAGAATATATAGAAGAGCTCAGCTGGCCATGGATAATGCAGAGTTACATCTTTACACACTGTCACTTTATAACAATGCATTATACAGGGCCAACTCTGTTCTTCTAGCAGGAGAAACTCACCAGACCCTGCACAATGTATAGAAGAATATATAGAGGAGCTCAGCTGGCCATGGATAATGCAGAGTTACATCTTTACACACTGTCACTTTATAACAATGCATTATACAGGGCTAACTCGTTTCTTCTAGCAGGAGAAACTCACCAGACCCTGCACAATGTATAGAAGAATATATAGAGGAGCTCAGCTGGCCATGGATAATGCAGAGTTACATCTTTACACACTGTCACGTTATAACAATGCATTATACAGGGCCAACTCTGTTCTTCTAGCAGGAGAAACTCACCAGACCCTGCACAATGTATAGAATAATATATAGAAGAGCTCAGCTGGCCATGGATAATGCAGAGTTACATCTTTACACACTGTCACTTTATAACAATGCATTATACAGGGCCAACTCTGTTCTTCTAGTAGGAGAAACTCACCAGACCCTGCACAATGTATAGAAGAATATATAGAAGAGCTCAGCTGGCCATGGATAATGCAGAGTTACATCTTTACACACTGTCACTATATAACAATGCATTATACAGGGCCAACTCTATTCTTCTAGCAGGAGAAACTCACCAGGCCCTGCACAATGTATAGAAGAATATATAGAAGAGCTCAGCTGGCCATGGATAATGCAGAGTTACATCTTTACACACTGTCACTTTATAACAATGCATTATACAGGGCCAACTCTGTTCTTCTAGCAGGAGATACTCATCAGGCCCTGCACAATGTATAGAAGAATATATAGAAGAGCTCAGCTGGCCATGGATAATGCAGAGTTACATCTTTACACACTGTCACTATATAACAATGCATTATACAGGGCTAACTCGTTTCTTCTAGCAGGAGAAACTCACCAGACTCTGCACAATGTATAGAAGAATATATAGAAGAGCTCAGCTGGCCATGGATAATGCAGAGTTACATCTTTACACACTGTCACTTTATAACAATGCATTATACAGGGCTAACTCGTTTCTTCTAGCAGGAGAAACTCACCAGGCCCTGCACAATGTATAGAAGAATATATAGAAGAGCTCAGCTGGCCATGGATAATGCAGAGTTACATCTTTACACACTGTCACTTTATAACAATGCATTATACAGGGCTAACTCGTTTCTTCTAGCAGGAGAAACTCACCAGGCCCTGCACAATGTATAGAAGAATATATAGAAGAGCTCAGCTGGCCATGGATAATGCAGAGTTACATCTTTACACACTGTCACTATATAACAATGCATTATACAGGGCCAACTCTGTTCTTCTAGCAGGAGAAACTCACCAGACCCTGCACAATGTATAGAAGAATATATAGAAGAGCTCAGCTGGCCATGGATAATGCAGAGTTACATCTTTACACACTGTCACTATATAACAATGCATTATACAGGGCCAACCCTGTTCTTCTAGCAGGAGGCACTCACTGAAGTATATATTTTTAACTATCTCCATAATTACCCACCTGCATTTTAATTCCACATTAATCATTGTGAAGATCCTGCTGTGTGAATCGTGTAATCTAGGTGTTTGACTTGATCATCACTAATACCAGGATCAAATCCCTGGCAGCAGGCCCAGCTTAGCTGTGCTTTACCACTGGGCCTGCTGCAGGAGATCTGTATGTTTAATTATCTAAGTTCAAGCAGCTAGTGGAACTACTTTTCTGCCAAACCCACACATGGGATGCGTGTGCACAACGCAGGCTGTGATTTATCCTAGAGTGACCCTAAAGGAATCCGTTGGCATTGTGTGTGTGATAGTAAACCTGGCACTGCCGCCTTTCTGAACTCATAAATCTCACTGCGAGTTCGTTTGCTGTTTTACACGGCTTACAGAACAATTAAAGTGAGCTTGTCCTGCTGGAACGGCTGCCACATCAGAAAAGAAATGAATGAATTTCAGTTTATTTAACGCTTTTTTTTGTGTAATCCGAGACTTGGCCAGTTCTACAGCTTGACAAGCAACTGAAATGTATTGGACTTTACATTAAACCCGGGCTTGACAAACGGAGTAATTCAGGAGCGAGCCGAGTTATGTGTTGGAGCGAGCCGAGTTATGTCTAGGAGCGAGCCGAGTTATGTGTTGGAGCCAGCCAAGTTATTTCTTGGAGCCAGCCGAGTTATGTGTTGGAGCCAGCCGAGTTATGTCGTGGAGCGAGCCGAGTTATGTCGTGGAGCGAGCCGAGTTATGTTGTGGAGCGAGCCGAGTTATGTCTAGGAGCCAGCCGAGTTATTTCTAGGAGCCAGCCGAGTTATTTCTAGGAGCCAGCCGAGTTATTTCTAGGGGCCAGCCGAGTTATTTCTAGGGGCCAGCCGAGTTATTTCTAGGGGCCAGCCGAGTTATTTTAGGGGCCAGCCGAGTTATTTCTAGGGGCCAGCCGAGTTATTTCTAGGGGCCAGCCGAGTTATTTTAGGGGCCAGCCGAGTTATTTCTAGGAACCAGCCAAGTTATTTTTAGGAGCCAGCCGAGTTATTTCTAGGGGCCAGCCGAGTTATTTCTAGGGGCCAGCCGAGTTATTTCTAGGAACCAGCCAAGTTATTTTTAGGAGCCAGCCGAGTTATTTCTAGGGGCCAGCCGAGTTATTTCTAGGAGCCAGGGAAATAGACCGTCCATAAAGTTCTATGTAAAACAGGGTTAGGTGCCAGCAGAAGGTATTTTAGGAGCCACCGCTCCCTGGCTCCTGGGATTTGTCAGGTCTTGTTCTAAATTTCATTGTGTGTTCCCTCTTTCCATTTATACTGGTAGAGTATACATCCTCTCCAGTGAGCATACTCCAGCTATAGATAGACTGAGCATTATATCTACATGAACAGTAGGGGGCACTGTATTGTCCTCTACACACTTTGAAGCCTACTGTAGCTTTTAGAAAACCGACCAGTATATTCTTCCTTGCACACAAATACACTGACATAGCTGCTCTATTACCCAGAGCCCTTTTATTACATTGTAATTTATTAACTGCAGCTCTATGCAGTTACCTCACTGTGCACACAGTGCTGTCATTGTGTAACTTCATTCTCCTCAGCTTTAATCTCTGCTTCTTCTGTACAAAATGAAGACTAGACATTTCTAATCAGTGGGCTGTGTGCACTTTGGTTAATAGTTAATCAGCCTGGTTATAGTTCTTTTCCCACACTGAGAGCGCTTTTCCTGTTCTCCATTGTTATGTCTTGGCTTGTTCCTTTCTTATTCTATAAACCGCTGGCCTGTTACATGCGTCTATTACCACCATCGCTCAGTGACTGTCATATATCTGATCTGTGATGGGCTGAGAAACGTGGCAGTGCCGGGGATGGAGCACTAGGGGGCGCAGTGGGTGCAATGAACCAGGGCCCATGGGAGTCCATGACAGTCACTCAGTCCTGTGTTACAGCCACTCCCGCAAATGTGGGCATACTCCTCTGCCAGCCTCTCAGCTGAAAGAGCTTTATGGGAGATGTAGTTCATCAGCACCTGGATGGCCGCAGGCTGCCTTCCTCTGCTGTAACCTGTAAAGAATGTATGTGACACTCCAGCCATGTGCAGTCCATTCAGGGGAAGGCAGAATAATGCTGGTAACTTTCTCTCTTGTTGTGTGTTGTGCAGCGGAAGATGTTTTGAAAGGCTCTCAGATTACCTACGTAACTGGCGTGGACCCAGAGGACGGTCTTCCTTCAGCGGTCGCTCAGACTGGTCAACAACTTGCACTTATCTCCCAGGACGGGACCCAGCACGTGAGTATCTCTTCCCTCCACTTGCAGGACCAGTCCAGGACCTCCTGCTATTGGCTCGATGTGACTTGCTTGTTTTCTATTTCCATTCAGGTGGCAATCGTTGCCCAAGACTTATCTGCATTCCACACAGCATCTTCCGATCTCGGCCATCAGCAACACAGTCATCACCTCGTGACCACTGAGAGCAGGCCGGTGACCTTACTGGCAACTTCAAACGGCACACAGATCGCAGTACAGGTAGGCCATGTTTCCCAACAAACAATACTATTACCTTGCATTGAAATCTGTTCTACAACCTCGCTCAGCTATTTCACTAGTGCTGGATACATGCAGAACCTGCAGAGAAATACTAGAACCACCATATAGCCTTCAGAGCAGTGCTAGAACCGTGTAGTGACTTCAGAGCAGTGCTAGAACCGTGTAGTGACTTCAGAGCAGTGCTAGAACCGTGTAGCGACTTCACAGCAGTGCTAGAACCGTGTTACGACTTCAGAGCAATACTTGTATTTTGTAGCTTCTTCTGAGCAGTGCTAGAACTGTGTAGCATCTTCAGAGCAGTACTAGAAACTTGACGAATATTCAGAGCAGTGCTAGAACATGATTGCACCTTCAGGTCAATGCTAACAACTCCAAGTCCATGCTAGATCTTCTAGAATCTTCAGGTCAGTACTAGGCACTTTAGTGCAGTGCTAGAAACTTCCAGAGCCTTCAGCTAAGTGCTATAACCTTACAGAACATGCATAGCAGTACTAGAACCCCACTGAGCATTCATGGCAGTGCTAGAACCTTAGAGAGCCTGTAGATCAGTCTAGAACTCCTTGAGTGAAATTGTTACCGTATTTTCCTCTTCCTCTGCAGCTGGGAGAGCAGCAATCCTTAGAAGAAGCCATCAGGATAGCATCAAGGATACAGCAAGGGGAATCCCCAGGGATGGATGATTAACCACTAATCATGCAAGAAACCTAGTTAGTGACTCGTGTTCCCGGTCAGTAGTTCCAGACAGTGCACACTGTGAGGACCCCGCCATGCCATTATCTAGTGACGAGGAGGACCCCGAACCTTCTCCCTCAAACCCACAAAGTACAGACTGATTAGTATCAGCCGAATACTCGGAAGAGGGAGTTTGCACAGTTTAAGCCACACAGTGACCCCCTGGGGCGGCCGCAGCTAATGCCGGACTCCCAGAAATGACAATGTCCTGGGAACCGAACTTTTAGAGAAAAGCAGAGGATTTTCCAGTCTTTGCTGCATTTGTTTTTTTTTTTGTTTTTGTTTTTGACTTATGGTAAAAGAGGACAGGGACGAAGCATTGTCACTGGCTCCCCGGCTAACTTGTACTCTTTGTAAATAAAGATTGTTACTGCGGAAGGCGTAATTCTATTTTATCTTTTGATTGGATTATGTAAAGACAGTTGTGAAATATTAAAGAGATTGAATTTGTCCTGTAATTTCTGTATATAGACTTTGTTGTGGAAGGCATCCTTAGTGATACAATTAAATGATTTCCTTTTATAACTCTATATAAATAACCTGTAAGCATTTCATCGTACGCCATATGTCGGAGTGTCTGCCATCTTTGAACAGGGAAAGGCCCGCTAATCTTGGTTCTGTATAATGATCCATTCTGATCCCTTTCTGATAGGTCTGTGGGCAGCAGACTGGGGAGTGCGGACGCTCCCGGTGCTATAGAGATGGCCGGGGATTGCAGACCCTGGAACAGATCAGAGGTTATCAGTGTAAAATTCAGTCAGTCGGCATCTTGGATTTTATTCATGAAAGTGAGATTTGCAGGGAATTGAGAAGGGAATTTCAGCTGAACTGGATCATTTGTCCAACTCCGCTACTTTGGCCTTAAGTTTGAATCTCCCTTGTCAATTCCCCTTATCATGAATAACACCCATTATTTTTCTTGGAAATCCTACTCCTGGATAATAGGCCTCGGAGAGGGACTATAGCATACTAATATACAGTAAAAGAAGATATATATTTAACCCAACTGATCTTTTTAATGCCCCTGTGCCTGTCTGTGTCTCATAATAATACATTTCTATGGAGCAAGAGCCTTAAATCTGTCCCAGACTTGCTCTCCTGAGGATGTGCAGCAAACGGCGAAACCCAAAGCAGATAATAGTCCTGTGAGTGGGGTGTTTAGTCCAATCATTGGATCATTTGCACAGAGGTCAGGTGGTCTCACCGGGCTGTCTACACAATCTGTATGTTACAATGTGTTTCCGGCCTGATAGACTATTCTTTACTTTAGACAACAGGGCAGCTGCTTTATATGGCTGCCCTCTAGTTTATTGTTGGGAAGCAACTCCCACAGTCCTCAGGCAGAAGCGGGTGAAATAGCCCTGGTCTAGTCATATCTCAATCACTTGTTATGCCAAGGGGTCAGCTATTCACAGTACCAGTACCACCTATACGTGTATTCAATCTGTCACCTAAACAATGCTTATACTGGGAATGTAGAGAATAGTAAATGATCTATATATTGTGTGTTTATGTGGTTTAAATGTGTCTCCTACTTATGACATCACCTTGTGGCCTGATATGTAAATTTCCCATAGAACGTTCGTTCATTGGCCTATCGAGCATGTGATGTCATAAGCATTGCAAACATTTCTCGACTTATACACAACACACAACGTACAGAATATGTTCTAACTCTCTACATTCCCGTTGAGGTACTAATAACTTGCACTCAGTAATGGGCTACAAACTACTGAACTATTTGAAAATACTGTGAATAAATGGACAGGATTTGATGCTTTAGAAGTTTCAGGTCTGTTTATTATTCCCCTGTAAGAAGGAGCTGCCTGTTTGGCAGCAGGAACATCGATCCGAGTCTGGCAAATCCATATTCAGTGTTCTGTTTGTACAAAATATGCAATAAAGTATCCAGGTGTAATGATATGATGATTTGTTCCTCATTCTGTTATTATTTTTCCTATATTGTCCCTCAGGTCTGAAATGTAAATATTTGTAGAATAATAAAACCGTTTCATAAAAGTGCTTTCTTATTTCACATTCAGTGTGTGTTTAATCCCTCTGTATTGCAGAATTTGTATCTTTATAATAATAATACTAATGTTTTGAGTGCAGGTAATGAAGATTCCTTCAGACTGAACATTATCCCCAGTTATATGATGCTTCCAAGGTGGATACAATCATTTCTATTCATTTAAAGGTAAACGACACAAACCCTTACGTAGCAGTGTAGATTATTTTACAGATATTGTCTGTTTGTGAATTGAAATTTAGCTGCAGAAAATAACATCGAAATATAGACACTGTCACCGGCAGATAAGAACCATTCGACCCATTTATTCTGCTAGTTTTCTGAATACTTCCATTAGTCCCTGGCAGGGGTGAATACACAGTCACACATTCAATGTCACAAGTACACACACAGTCACACATTCAATGTCATATGTACACACAGTCACACATTCAATGTCACATGTACACACACAGTCACACATTCAATGTCACATGTACACACAGTCACACATTCAATGTCACATTTATACATACACAGTCACACATTCAATGTCACATCTACACACACAGTGACACATTCAATGTCACATGTACACACAGTCACACATTAAATGTCACATGTTCACACAGTCACACACTCAATGTCACAAGTACACACACAGTCACACATTCAATGTCACATTTATACATACACAGTCACATTCAATGTCACATGAACACACACAGTCACACATTCAATGTCACAAGTACACACACAGTCACATTCAATGTCACATGTACACACACAGTCACACATTCAATGTCACATGTACACACACAGTCACACATTCAATGTCACAAGTACACACACAGTCACACATTCAATGTCACATTTATACACGCACAGTCACACATTCAATGTCACATGTACACACACACACAGTCACACATTCAATGTCACATGAACACACACAGTCACACATTCAATGTCACATACACACAGTCACATGCAGCCACCTGGTCCGTACACAGAGAGGGCTGATGAGGGGAAATCTTTTGATCTGCCAGCTCTTTATACTGAGGAGGCTCCATGTGGTTTGCTACGCTACTGACTACAGGCAAATGGAAGATTAAAAAAAACACCAAAGTGTGGGCAGTGCTGATTTCTTGCAAACTGCTGTAATGTCACAGTTTCATCTAGCTGTAAGTATATAATATTTTAAGAAATGCATCCATACATCCACTACCCTCTCAGTAAAGTAATACTTTCTTAGTCCCTGACCTTACCTTATATCTAGGATAGCCTTATACCTATCCCATGCATGCTTAAACTGCTTCACTGTATTAACCTCTACCACTTCTGCTGGAAGGCCATTCCATGTATCCACTACCCTCTCAGTAAAGTAATACTTTCATTAGTCCCTGGCCTTATGTTATATCTAGGATAGCCTTATACCTATCCCATGTATGCTTAAACTCCTTCACTGTATTAACCTCTACCCTTTCTACTTCAAGACTATTCCATACATCCACTACCCTCTCAGTAATGTAATACTTTCATTAGTCACTGACCTTATCTTATATCTAGGATAGCCTTATACCTATCCCATGCATGCTTAAACTCCTTCACTGTATTAACCTCTACCCTTTCTACTGGAAGACTATTCCATACATCCACTACCCTCTCAGTAATGTAATACTTTCATTAGTCACTGACCTTATCTTATATCTAGGATAGCCTTATACCTATCCCATGCATGCTTAAACTCCTTCACTGTATGAACCTCTACCACTTCTACAGGAAGGCTATTCCATGCATCCACTACCCTCTCAGTAATGTAATACTTTCATTAGTCCCTGGCCTTATCTTATATCTAGGATAGCCTTATACATATCCCATGCATGCTTAAACTCCTTCACTGTATTAACCTCTACCACTTCTACTGGAAGACTATTCCATACATCCACTACCCTCTCAGTAATGTAATACTTTCATTAGTCCCTGGCCTTATCTTATATCTAGGATAGCCTTATACCCATCCCATGCATGCTTAAACTCCTTCACTGTATTAACCTCTACCACTTCTACTGGAAGACGATTCCATACATCCACTACCCTCTCAGTAATGTAATACTTTCATTAGTCCCTGGCCTTATCTTATATCTAGGATAGCCTTATACTTATCCCATGCATGCTTAAACTCCTTCATTGTATTAACCTCTACCACTTCTACTGGAAGACTATTCCATGCATCCACTACCCTCTCAGTAATGTAATACTTTCATTAGTCCCTGGCCTTATATTATATCTAGGATAGCCTTATACCTATCCCACGCATGCATAAACTCCTTCACTGTATTAACCTCTACCACTTCTATTGGAAGACTATTCCATGCATCCACTACCCTCTCAGTAATGTAATACTATCATTAGTCCCTGGCCTTATCTTATATCTAGGATAGCCTTATACATATCCCATGCATGCTTAAACTCCTTCACTGTATTAACCTCTACCACTTCTACTGGAAGACTATTCCATACATCCACTACCCTCTCAGTAATTTAATACTTTCATTAGTCCCTGGCCTTATCTTATATCTAGGATAGCCTTATACCCATCCCATGCATGCTTAAACTCCTTCACTGTATTAACCTCTACCACTTCTACTGGAAGACGATTCCATACATCCACTACCCTCTCAGTAATGTAATACTTTCATTAGTCCCTGGCCTTATCTTATATCTAGGATAGCCTTATACCTATCCCACGCATGCATAAACTCCTTCACTGTATTAACCTCTACCACTTCTGCTGGAAGACTATTCCATACATCCACTACCCTCTCAGTAATGTAATACTTTCATTAGTCCCTGACCTTATCTTATATCTAGGATAGCCTTATACCTATCCCACGCATGCTTAAACTCCTTCACTGTATTAACCTCTACCACTTCTACTGGAAGACTATTCCATGCATCCACTACCCTCTCAGTAAAGTAATACTTTCATTAGTCCCTGGCCTTATCTTATATCTAGGATAGCCTTATACCTATCCCACGCATGCTTAAACACCTTCACTGTATTAACCTCTACCACTTCTACTGGAAGACTATTCCATACATCCACTACCCTCTCAGTAAAGTAATACTTCCTGATATTACATTAAATCGTTGCCCCTGTAATTTCAGACTATGTCCTCTAGTTGTGGTAGTTTTTCTCCTCCTATACTGTGATATATAGTTGGTCCTTATTACCCCTCTTGTTGTTTACTCTCTGTGTATTGAGTCCCTCCCTGTAGCCCCCACATTCCTGTGGTATTAGTGAAGCCTCTCATGCACGTGTTGGATTCAGGGACAAAGGTGAAATGACATCACCCTTTAGAGCAGCAATACTTCCAGGAATAGTGACCATCTTTTGATCTCCAGTGATGATAATAACTCAAACAAACCTGCTGAGTGCTACCAAATCACAACCCATACTGGGAAGAAGCCCCCAGGGCTTCCTGGACACCGGCCCTTGAGGGGGCTCAACCCTCTGATACGGAAAGGATTAAACATGTCAAGGGAAAAGGGGGCAACAGCTTAGTCTAGAGGGGCAATAAATGGAAAGGACCGGCCTGTAACACAGAACTCCACACACAACACAATTTGTTATCCAAGTAACAGAGGTATTATTATTATTATTATTATTAAACACAAATCTACACACACCAGACTAGCTTCTTATATTCACACTGACACCACCATTGCAAGGCATTCTGGGTAGAGATATCCAATAAGATCCATACTGATCACCTTTTACCTCTATACCCAAGTTTTGTTTATCTGAACTATGAATTACTAAGCTTTTGTTTTAACCCTTTGTCTATTCCCCCTCTCTATTCCAATCACTCTGAGGCTACAACTACCCCCTGCCCTGAAGGCAATTATTGCCCCTTACTGTTACACCCATGACCAGGGTGATAATCCCCCTGCTGTCACCCCTTCCTATTCTACGCAGCACTGGGGCAAGCACTGCTTTACCCTGCTGCACTGCCATTTTGTTTCTACCCATGGATGGGGTAAAAGTGGTCTTCATATGGCCTGAATTGCCCCTAACAAGGGCAAACAGTGCCTGTCTGTCCTCAAACCTCTTACATGTCCCCCTCTGTGCTGGGGTCTGCTTTGTTCTCAGGCTGGGAATTTACTGGCAATGCTATGGATAATGTATTGTCTGGTTTCTGGTGGGGGAGGGGGGCAGAAACTGAAGAAATTACCGAATCCAGAGAGCGTGGGGGGGGGGGATACACATTGGGTGTTATATATAAAGGTAAAGTTCTAAAAGTGATGTCATCAGCAGGAACATTCCATTGGTTGCCATGGTGACTGCAGAACATTCCATTGGTTGCCATGGTGACTGCAGAACATTCCATTGGTTGCCATGGTGAATGCAGAACATTCCACTGGTTTCCATGGTGACTGTTCCATTTTTAGAACGTTGCCCCACAGTTTCTCCCATGGTATCAGTACGAGACTTACCGTTTAATATATATCTGATATTGATTCCATTTTAATCCTTATAAAGCAGAATTTTATATTGACCATCATCTGTTCTAAAGGGGTTAAATAGTAACACACCCCCCCCCCCCCAATCCTGCTCAGTCCACAGCAATTAAAGGGACTGTATCACCCAAACACTGCTTATACTGTGACTGTGTCACCCAAACACTGCTTATACTGTGACTGTATCACCCAAACACTGCTTATACTGTGACTGTATCACCCAAACACTGCTTATACTGTGACTGTATCACCTAAACACTGCTTATACTGTGACTGTGTCACCCAAACACTGCTTATACTGTGACTGTATCACCCAAACACTGCTTATACTGTGAATGTATCACCTAAACACTGCTTATACTGTGACTGTATCACCCAAACACTGCTTATACTGTGACTGTATCACCCAAACACTGCTTATACTGTGACTGTATCACCCAAACACTGCTTATACTGTGACTGTATCACCTAAACACTGCTTATACTGTGACTGTGTCACCTAAACACTGCTTATACAGTGACTGTATCCCCCTAACACTGCTTATACTGTGACTGTGTCACCCAAACACTGCTTATACTGTGACTGTGTCACCCAAACACTGCTTATACTGTGACTGTATCACCTAAACACTGCTTATACTGTGACTGTATCACCCAAACACTGCTTATACTGTGACTGTGTCACCCAAACACTGCTTATACTGTGACTGTATCACCTAAACACTGCTTATACTGTGACTGTATCACCCAAACACTGCTTATACTGTGACTGTATCACCTAAACACTGCTTATACTGTGACTGTATCACCCAAACACTGCTTATACTGTGACTGTATCACCTAAACACTGCTTATACTGTGACTGTATCACCCAAACACTGCTTATACTGTGACTGTATCACCCAAACACTGCTTATACTGTGACTGTGTCACCTAAACACTGCTTATACTGTGACTGTATCACCCAAACACTGCTTTTACTGTGACTGTGTCACCTAAACACTGCTTAGTAAATACTTCTAATTGTCACTGAAACAATACAACTTTTATCTCTGTCTAATGCACTTACAGCTTGTACTCACACTGCTTATACTGTGACTGTATCACCTAAACACTACTTATATTGTGACTGTATCACCCAAACACTGCTTATACTGTGACTGTGTCACCTAAACACTGCTTATACTGTGACTGTGTCACCTAAACACTGCTTATACTGTGACTGTATCACCCAAACACTGCTTATATTGTGACTGTATCACCTAAACACTGCTTATACTGTGACTGTATCACCCAAACACTGCTTATACTGTGACTGTATCACCTAAACACCGCTTATACTGTGACTGTATCACCTAAACACCGCTTATACTGTGACTATATCACCCAAACACTGCCTATACTGTGACTGTATCACCCAAACACTGCTTATACTGTGACTGTATCACCTAAACACTGCTTATACTGTGACTGTGTCACCTAAACACTGCTTATACAGTGACTGTATCCCCCTAACACTGCTTATACTGTGACTGTATCACCTAAACACTGCTTATACTGTGACTGTATCACCTAAACACCGCTTATACTGTGACTATATCACCCAAACACTGCCTATACTGTGACTGTATCACCCAAACACTGCTTATACTGTGACTGTATTACCTAAACACCGCTTATACCGTCACTGTATCACCTAAACACCGCTTATACCGTGACTGTATCACCTAAACACTCCTTATACCGTGACTGTATCACCTAAACACTGCTTATACTGTGACTGTATCACCTAAACACTGCTCATACTGTGACTGGATCACCCAAACACTGCTTATACTGTGACTGTATCACCTAAACACTGCTTATACTGTGACTCTATCACCTAAACACTGCTTATACTGTAACTGTATCACCCAAACACTGCTTATACTGTGACTGTATCACCTAAACACTGCTCATACTGTGACTGTATCACCCAAACACTGCTTATACTGTGACTGTATCACCTAAACACTGCTTATACTGTAACTGTATCACCCAAACACTGCTTATACTGTGACTGTATCACCTAAACACTGCTTATACTGTGACTGTATTACCTAAACACCGCTTATACCGTGACTGTATCACCCAAACACCGCTTATACTGTGACTGTATCACCCAAACACTCCTTATACCGTGACTGTATCACCCAAACACTGCTTATACTGTGACTGTATCACCCAAACACTGCTTATACTGTGACTGTATCACCCAAACACTGCTTATACTGTGACTGTATCACCTAAACACTGCTTATACTGTGACTGTATCACCTAAACACTGCTTATACTGTGACTGTATCACCCAAACACTGCTTATACTGTAACTGTATCACCTAAACACTGCTTATACTGTGACTGTGTCACCCAAACACTGCTTATACTGTGACTGTATCATCCAAACACTGCTTATACTGTGTCTGTATCACCTAAACACCGCTTATACTGTGACTGTATCACCCAAACACTCCTTATACCATGACTGTATCACCCAAACACTGCTTATACTGTGACTGTATCACCTAAACACCGCTTATACTGTGACTGTATCACCCAAACACTCCTTATACCGTGACTGTATCACCCAAACACTGCTTATACTGTGACTGTATCACCTAAACACCGCTTATACTGTGACTGTATCACCCAAACACTCCTTATACCGTGACTGTATCACCCAAACACTCCTTATACTGTGACTGTATCACCCAAACACTTCTTATACTGTGACTGTATCACCCAAACACTGCTTATACTGTGACTGTATCACCTAAACACCGCTTATACTGTGACTGTATAACCCAAACACTGCTTATACTGTGACTGTATCACCCAAACACTCCTTATACCGTGACTGTATCACCCAAACACTGCTTATACTGTGACTGTATCACCTAAACACCGCTTATACTGTGACTGTATCACCCAAACACTCCTTATACCGTGACTGTATCACCCAAACACTCCTTATACTGTGACTGTATCACCCAAATACTGCTTTTACTGTGACTGTATCACCCAAACACTGCTTATACTGTGACTGTATTACCTAAACACCGCTTATACCGTCACTGTATCACCTAAACACCGCTTATACCGTGACTGTATCACCTAAACACTCCTTATACCGTGACTGTATCACCTAAACACTGCTTATACTGTGACTGTATCACCTAAACACTGCTCATACTGTGACTGTATCACCCAAACACTGCTTATACTGTGACTGTATCACCTAAACACTGCTTATACTGTGACTCTATCACCTAAACACTGCTTATACTGTAACTGTATCACCCAAACACTGCTTATACTGTGACTGTATCACCTAAACACTGCTCATACTGTGACTGTATCACCCAAACACTGCTTATACTGTGACTGTATCACATAAACACTGCTTATACTGTGACTGTATCACCTAAACACTGCTTATACTGTAACTGTATCACCCAAACACTGCTTATACTGTGACTGTATCACCTAAACACCGCTTATACTCTGACTGTATTACCTAAACACCGCTTATACCGTGACTGTATCACCTAAACACCGCTTATACTGTGACTGTATCACCCAAACACTCCTTATACCGTGACTGTATCACCCAAACACTCCTTATACTGGGACTGTATCACCCAAACACTGCTTATACTGTGACTGTATCACCCAAACACTGCTTTTACTGTGACTGTATCACCTAAACACTGCTTATACCGTGACTGTATCACCCAAACACTCCTTATACCGTGACTGTATCACCCAAACACTGCTTATACTGTGACTGTATCACCTAAACACTGCTTATACTGTGACTGTATCACCTAAACACCGCTTATACTGTGACTGTATCATCCAAACACTGCTTATACTGTGACTGTATCACCTAAACACTGCTTATACTGTGACTGTCACCTAAACACTGCTTATACTGTAACTGTATCACCTAAACACTGCTTATACTGTGACTGTCACCTAAACACTGCTTATACTGTAACTGTATCACCTAAACACTGCTTATACTGTGACTGTATCACCCAAACACTGCTTATACTGTAACTGTATCACCTAAACACTGCTTATACTGTGACTGTGTCACCCAAACACTGCTTATACTGTGACTGTACCACCCAAACACTGCTTATACTGTGACTGTACCACCCAAACACTGCTTATACTGTGACTGTACCACCTAAACACTGCTTATACTGTGACTGTATTGCCCAAACACTGCTTATACTGTGACTGTATCACCCAAACACTGCTTATACTGTGACTGTATCACCTAAACACTGCTTATACTGTGACTGTATCATCCAAACACTGCTTATACTGTGACTGTATCACCCAAACACTGCTTATACTGTGACTGTATCACCCAAACACTGCTTATACTGAAACTGTATCACCCAAACACTGCTTATACTGAAACTGTATCACCTAAACACTGCTTATACTGTGACTGTATCACCTAAACACTGCTTATACTGTGACTGTATCACCCAAACACTGCTTATACTGTGACTGTATCACCCAAACACTGCTTATATACTGTGACTGTATCACCCAAACACTGCTTATACTATGACTGTATCACCCAAACACTGCTTATACTGTGACTGTATCACCCAAACACTGCTTATACTGTGACTGTCACCTAAACACTGCTTATACTGTGACTGTATCACCTAAACACTGCTTATACTGTGACTGTATCACCCAAACACTGCTTATACTGTGACTGTATCACCTAAATACTGCTTATACTGTGACTGTATCACCCAAACACTGCTTATACTGTGACTGTATCACCTAAACACTGCTTATACTGTGACTGTATCACCCAAACACTCCTTATACCGTGACTGTATCACCCAAACACTCCTTATACTGTGACTGTATCACCCAAATACTGCTTTTACTGTGACTGTATCACCCAAACACTGCTTATACTGTGACTGTATTACCTAAACACCGCTTATACCGTCACTGTATCACCTAAACACCGCTTATACCGTGACTGTATCACCTAAACACTCCTTATACCGTGACTGTATCACCTAAACACTGCTTATACTGTGACTGTATCACCTAAACACTGCTCATACTGTGACTGTATCACCCAAACACTGCTTATACTGTGACTCTATCACCTAAACACTGCTTATACTGTAACTGTATCACCCAAACACTGCTTATACTGTGACTGTATCACCTAAACACTGCTCATACTGTGACTGTATCACCCAAACACTGCTTATACTGTGACTGTATCACATAAACACTGCTTATACTGTGACTGTATCACCTAAACACTGCTTATACTGTAACTGTATCACCCAAACACTGCTTATACTGTGACTGTATCACCTAAACACCGCTTATACTCTGACTGTATTACCTAAACACCGCTTATACCGTGACTGTATCACCTAAACACCGCTTATACTGTGACTGTATCACCCAAACACTCCTTATACCGTGACTGTATCACCCAAACACTCCTTATACTGGGACTGTATCACCCAAACACTGCTTATACTGTGACTGTATCACCCAAACACTGCTTTTACTGTGACTGTATCACCTAAACACTGCTTATACCGTGACTGTATCACCCAAACACTCCTTATACCGTGACTGTATCACCCAAACACTGCTTATACTGTGACTGTATCACCTAAACACTGCTTATACTGTGACTGTATCACCTAAACACCGCTTATACTGTGACTGTATCATCCAAACACTGCTTATACTGTGACTGTATCACCTAAACACTGCTTATACTGTGACTGTCACCTAAACACTGCTTATACTGTAACTGTATCACCTAAACACTGCTTATACTGTGACTGTCACCTAAACACTGCTTATACTGTAACTGTATCACCTAAACACTGCTTATACTGTGACTGTATCACCCAAACACTGCTTATACTGTAACTGTATCACCTAAACACTGCTTATACTGTGACTGTGTCACCCAAACACTGCTTATACTGTGACTGTACCACCCAAACACTGCTTATACTGTGACTGTACCACCCAAACACTGCTTATACTGTGACTGTACCACCTAAACACTGCTTATACTGTGACTGTATTGCCCAAACACTGCTTATACTGTGACTGTATCACCCAAACACTGCTTATACTGTGACTGTATCATCCAAACACTGCTTATACTGTGACTGTATCACCCAAACACTGCTTATACTGTGACTGTATCACCCAAACACTGCTTATACTGAAACTGTATCACCCAAACACTGCTTATACTGAAACTGTATCACCTAAACACTGCTTATACTGTGACTGTATCACCTAAACACTGCTTATACTGTGACTGTATCACCCAAACACTGCTTATACTGTGACTGTATCACCCAAACACTGCTTATATACTGTGACTGTATCACCCAAACACTGCTTATACTATGACTGTATCACCCAAACACTGCTTATACTGTGACTGTATCACCCAAACACTGCTTATACTGTGACTGTCACCTAAACACTGCTTATACTGTGACTGTATCACCTAAACACTGCTTATACTGTGACTGTATCACCCAAACACTGCTTATACTGTGACTGTATCACCTAAATACTGCTTATACTGTGACTGTATCACCCAAACACTGCTTATACTGTGACTGTATCACCTAAACACTGCTTATACTGTGACTGTATCACCCAAACACTGCTTATACTGTGACTGTATCACCCAAACACTGCTTATACTGTGACTGTATCACCCAAACACTGCTTATACTGTGACTGTATCACCCAAACACTGCTTATACTGTGACTGTATCACCCAAACACTGCTTATTCTGTGACTGTATCACCTAAACACTGCTTATACTGTGACTGTATCACCTAAACACTGCTTATACTGTGACTGTATCACCCAAACACTGCTTATACTGTGACTGTGTCACCCAAACACTGCTTATACTGTGACTGTATCACCTAAACACTGCTTATACTGTGACTGTATCACCCAAACACTGCTTATACTGTAACTGTATCACCCAAACACTGCTTATACTGTGACTGTATCACCTAAACACTGCTTATACTGTGACTGTATCACCCAAACACTGCTTATACTGTAACTGTATCACCCAAACACTGCTTATACTGTGACTGTATCACCTAAACACTGCTTATACTGTGACTGTATCACCCAAACACTGCTTATACTGTAACTGTATCACCCAAACACTGCTTATACTGTGACTGTATCACCTAAACACTGCTTATACTGTGACTGTATCACCCAAACACTGCTTATACTGTGACTGTATCACCCAAACACTGCTTATACTGTGACTGTATCACCTAAACACTGCTTATACTGTGACTGTATCACCTAAACACTGCTTATACTGTGACTGTCACCCAAACACTGCTTATACTGTAACTGTATCACCCAAACACTGCTTATACTGTGACTGTATCACCCAAACACTGCTTATACTGTGACTGTATCACCCAAACACTGCTTATACTGTGACTGTATCACCCAAACACTGCTTATACTGTAACTGTATCACCCAAACACTGCTTATACTGTGACTGTATCACCTAAACACTGCTTATACTGTGACTGTATCACCCAAACACTGCTTATACTGTAACTGTATCACCCAAACACTGCTTATACTGTGACTGTATCACCTAAACACTGCTTATACTGTGACTGTATCACCCAAACACTGCTTATACTGTGACTGTATCACCCAAACACTGCTTATACTGTGACTGTATCACCTAAACACTGCTTATACTGTGACTGTATCACCTAAACACTGCTTATACTGTGACTGTCACCCAAACACTGCTTATACTGTAACTGTATCACCCAAACACTGCTTATACTGTGACTGTATCACCCAAACACTGCTTATACTGTGACTGTATCACCCAAACACTGCTTATACTGTGACTGTATCACCTAAACACTGCTTATACTGTGACTGTAGAGAATAAAAAAAGTGAAATTATCTCTACACTGTGTTAGCAGAGTTGCAGTAAATGCCTAAATTAGGAGAATAGTTTTAAATGTGTCTCCTGTTTATGACATCACTATGAGGCTTGATATGCAAATTCCCCAATAAAAATGAGTTCATTTGCATATCAAGGCACAGTGATGTCATAGAGAATCTACAGACATAACACATCTTCCTCCTAATTTAGGCTTTGTTTGCAGTTTTGCAAATACAATGTATAGATTGTCAATCATTTCTTATTGTAATGTAATCCTCTATACGCACAGTAAACACAATGTTTAGGTGATACAGTCTGACATTCACATGAATACAATCTATCATCTTTCTCCAATCGTTTGCTATCGTTTCTGTCCGGAAAGAATCACTGAATGTGTCACAATACTGTTTGATTTTGGTGACGTGCACCGCGTGTGCCTGCGTTGTACCTGCCATTTGTTTTCGTGCTCCCTTGTTTTATGGTTTGACAATCTGCTAACTAAACCTATCAAGGCTTTAGCTAAATAAAAGAGAGTAAACAAGTGAATGACTTGGACTTTGTCCTCAGGGTCTCTCTGTTTCAAGCACACAGTCTCACTACTCCCAGCCAGCAACTCACTCTGTGACTCCCTGGATTTTCCTTAAAGTGATGACATCATGTATCATAACCCTGACTATCTAATGACCTCATACTGCCTGACACAACATCAGAACCATAACACAGTAATTGCTATAAAGGGTGTGACTGACCTTTCAATGGATTTGTTTGTAATACATTGTGTGTTAGCTCTCATGGTTTCACAGCTGGTATAGTGTTGTTTTTTCTTGTTTTCATTTCTTATCTCCCCAGTCTGTTCCAGTAAGCCTCTGTTTAGTAACTCTTTATTGTGCAACTAACCCTGCTTATGACATCAGCTTGTGTCTTGATAGGAAAGTTACATGTTTATATCTGTCTATCAATCTCTGTACCTTATCTGTCAGTATATCTGTCTATCAATCTCTGTACCTTATCTGTCAGTATATCTGTCTATCAATCTCTGTACCTTATCTGTCAGTATATCTGTCTATCAGTCTCTGTACCTTATCTGTCAGTATATCTGTCTATCAGTCTCTGTACCTTATCTGTCAGTATATCTGTCTATCAGTCTCTGTACCTTATCTGTCAGTATATCTGTCTATCAGTCTCTGTATTTTATCTGTCAGTATATCTGTCTATTAATCTCTGTACCTTATCTGTCAGTATATCTGTCTATCAATCTCTGTACCTTATCTGTCAGTATATCTGTCTATCAGTCTCTGCACCTTATCTGTCAGTATATCTGTCTATCAATCTCTGTACCTTATCTGTCAGTATATCTGTCTATCAATCTCTGTACCTTAACTGTCAGTATATCTGTCTATCAATCTCTGTACCTTATCTGTCAGTATATCTGTCTATCAATCTCTGTACCTTATCTGTCAGTATATCTGTCTATCAGTCTCTGTACCTTATCTGTCATAATATCTGTCTATCAGTCTCTGTACCTTATCTGTCAGTATATCTGTCTGTCAATCTCTGTATCTTATCTGTCAGTATATCTGTCTATCAGTCTCTGTACCTTATCTGTCAGTATATCTGTCTATCAATCTCTGTACCTTATCTGTCAGTATATCTGTCTATCAATCTCTGTACCTTATCTGTCAGTATATCTGTCTGTCAATCTCTGTATCTTATCTGTCAGTATATCTGTCTATCAATCTCTGTATATTATCTGTCAGTATATCTGTCTATCAGTCTCTGTACCTTATCTGTCATAATATCTGTCTATCAGTCTCTGTACCTTATCTGTCAGTATATCTGTCTGTCAATCTCTGTATCTTATCTGTCAGTATATCTGTCTATCAATCTCTGTATCTTATCTGTCAGTATATCTGTCTATCAATCTCTGTACCTTATCTGTCAGTATATCTGTCTATCAGTCTCTGTACCTTATCTGTCAGTATATCTGTCTATCAGTCTCTGTACCTTATCTGTCAGTATATCTGTCTATCAATCTCTGTACCTTATCTGTCAGTATATCTGTCTATCAATCTCTGTACCTTATCTGTCAGTATATCTGTCTATCAGTCTCTGTACCTTATCTGTCAGTATATCTGTCTATCAGTCTCTGTACCTTATCTGTCAGTATATCTGTCTATCAATCTCTGTACCTTATCTGTCAGTATATCTGTCTATCAATCTCTGTACCTTATCTGTCAGTATATCTGTCTATCAATCTCTGTACCTTATCTGTCAGTATATCTGTCTATCAGTCTCTGTACCTTATCTGTCGGTATATCTGTCTATCAATCTCTGTACCTTATCTGTCGGTGTATCTGTCTATCAGTCTCTGTACCTTATCTGTCAGTATATCTGTCTATCAGTCTCTGTATCTTATCTGTCAGTATATCTGTCTATCGGTCTCTGTACCTTATCTGTCTGTATATCTGTCTATCAGTCTCTGTACCTTATCTGTCTGTATATCTGTCTATCAGTCTCTGTACCTTATCTGTCAGTATATCTGTCTATCAGTCTCTGTACCTTATCTGTCAGTATATCTGTCTATCAGTCTCTGTACCTTATCTGTCAGTATATCTGTCTATCAATCTCTGTATCTTATCTGTCAGTATATCTGTCTATCACTCTCTGTACCTTATCTGTCAGTATATCTGTCTATCAATCTCTGTACCTTATCTGTCAGTATATCTGTCTATCAATCTCTGTACCTTATCTGTCAGTATATCTGTCTATCAATCTCTGTACCTTATCTGTCAGTATATCTGTCTATCAGTCTCTGTACCTTATCTCTCAGTATATCTGTCTATCAGTCTCTGTACCTTATCTGTCAGTATATCTGTCTATCAGTCTCTGTACCTTATCTGTCAGTATATCTGTCTATCAGTCTCTGTACCTTATCTGTCAGTATATCTGTCTATCAATCTCTGTACCTTATCTGTCAGTATATATGTCTATCAATCTCTGTACCTTATCTGTCAGTATATCTGTCTATCAATCTCTGTACCTTATCTGTCAGTATATCTGTCTATCAGTCTCTGTACCTTATCTGTCAGTATATCTGTCTATCAGTCTCTGTACCTTATCTGTCAGTATATCTGTCTATCAGTCTCTGTACCTAATCTGTCAGTATATCTGTCTATCAGTCTCTGTACGTTATCTGTCAGTATATCTGTCTATCAGTCTCTGTATCTTATCTGTCAGTATATCTGTCTATCAATCTCTGTACCTTATCTGTCAGTATATCTGTCTATCAGTCTCTGTACCTTATCTGTCAGTATATCTGTCTATCAATCTCTGTACCTTATCTGTCAGTATATCTGTCTATCAGTCTCTGTACCTTATCTGTCAGTATATCTGTCTATCAATCTCTGTACCTTATCTGTCAGTATATCTGTCTATCAGTCTCTGTATCTTATCTGTCAGTATATCTGTCTATCAGTCTCTGTACCTTATCTGTCAGTATATCTGTCTATCAGTCTCTGTACCTTATCTGTCAGTATATCTGTCTATCAATCTCTGTACCTTATCTGTCAGTATATCTGTCTATCAGTCTCTGTACCTTATCTGTCAGTATACCTGTCTATCAGTCTCTGTACCTTATCTGTCAGTATATCTGTCTATCAGTCTCTGCACCTTATCTGTCAGTATATCTGTCTATCAGTCTCTGTACCTTATCTGTCAGTATATCTGTCTATCAGGCCCTGTATCTTATCAATGTATCTGTCCTGCATGTCTTTGTGTGTCTATCGCTGATGGTATCAGGTGGGCTGATGAAGTGCCCCCTAGGCCAACAGTTTCCATCCCTCCCCTGGCAGAGTGGAAATGACTGTCCCAGCAGCAGAGCCATGGATAGTGGGAAAGGAGCTGTTTATGATGAAAGCATTTAAAGGGACATATCCAGTGTAATAAGTTTGCAAGGTGTGTGACTTCCTGTAAAGATAACACACGTCCCGTCCCCCCACTTCCTTCTGTATTATTATTATAATCATGTCACATGAAACCAGTAGCACTGAGTGGCCAGAGGAGATAACAGGACTGGTCTAGCGGGTTAATCCACCATTGCTGCAGGAGATGGAGGATGGAGCGGGGCTGGTGCTCGGCAGAGAAGATCATAAAGGGCGTCTGTCACCAAAGCATTGCTTTTACAATTATTCTATTATTCATTATTATTCTTATTTTAAGTAGAATTATATATTCAGATGAGGGTAGGATGGGTTTTAAAGAAATACTTTTATTGTAAATTAATATTTCAGTGTTTTTATTCTGATTATTACTGTGCATAGTTAATTAATACCGGGATTCACCCAGGGAAAGGGTTTGCTACTTTGCTTGTAAAGTAACGATTATTAAATCTAGGCTGTGTGTGAGATGGGTCAGAGATCCTAGATACACGTATGCTCTACAGGCTGTGTGTGAGATGGGTCAGAGATCCTAGATACACGTATGCTCTACAGGCTGTGTGTGAGATGGGTCAGAGATCCTAGATACACGCATTCTCTACAGGCTGTGTGTGAGATGGGTCAGAGATCCTAGATACACGTATGCTCTACAGGCTGTGTGTGTGTCTGATATGGTGCAGAGATCCAAGATACATGCATTCTCTACAGGCTGTGTGTGTGTCTGATATGGGTCAGAGATCCTAGATACATGCATTCTCTACAGGCTGTGTGTGTGTCTGATATGGTGCAGAGATCCAAGATACATGCATTCTCTACAGACTGTGTGTGTGTCTGATATGGTGCAGAGAGAGATCCTAGATACATGCATTCTCTACAGGCTGTGGGTGTGTCTGATATGGTGCAGAGAGAGATCCAAGATACATGCATTCTCTACAGGCTGTGGGTGTGTCTGATATGGTGCAGAGAGAGATCCTAGATACATGCATTCTCTACAGGCTGTGTGTGTGTCTGATATGGTGCAGAGAGAGATCCTAGATACATGCATTCTCTACAGGCTGTGTGTGTGTGTCTGATATGGTGCAGAGAGAGATCCTAGATACATGCATTCTCTACAGGCTGTGGGTGTGTCTGATATGGTGCAGAGAGAGATCCTAGATACATGCATTCTCTACAGGCTGTGTGTGTGTCTGATATGGTGCAGAGAGAGATCCAAGATACATGCATTCTCTACAGGCTGTGTGTGTGTCTGATATGGTGCAGAGAGAGATCCTAGATACATGCATTCTCTACAGGCTGTGTCTGTGTCTGATATGGTGCAGAGATCCAAGATACATGCATTCTCTACAGGCTGTGGGTGTGTCTGATATGGTGCAGAGATCCAAGATACATGCATTCTCTACAGGCTGTGTGTGTGTCTGATATGGTGCAGAGAGAGATCCTAGATACATGCATTCTCTACAGGCTGTGTGTGTGTCTGATATGGTGCAGAGAGAGATCCTAGATACACGCATTCTCTACAGGCTGTGTGTGTGTCTGATATGGTGCAGAGATCCTAGATACATGCATTCTCTACAGGCTGTGTGTGTGTCTGATATGGTGCAGAGAGAGATCCTAGATACACGCATTCTCTACAGGCTGTGGGTGTGTCTGATATGGTGCAGAGATCCTAGATACATGCATTCTCTACAGGCTGTGTGTGTGTCTGATATGGTGCAGAGAGAGATCCTAGATACACGCATTCTCTACAGGCTGTGTGTGTGTCTGATATGGTGCAGAGAGAGATCCTAGATACATGCATTCTCTACAGGCTGTGTGTGTCTGATAGGGTGCAGAGATCCTAGATACATGCATTCTCTACAGGCTGTGTGTGTGTCTGATATGGTGCAGAGAGAGATCCTAGATACACGCATTCTCTACAGGCTGTGTGTGTGTCTGATATGGTGCAGAGAGAGATCCTAGATACACGCATTCTCTACAGGCTGTGTGTGTGTCTGATATGGTGCAGAGAGAGATCCTAGATACACGCATTCTCTACAGGCTGTGTGTGTGTCTGATATGGTGCAGAGAGAGATCCTAGATACACGCATTCTCTACAGGCTGTGTGTGTGTCTGATATGGTGCAGAGAGAGATCCTAGATACACGCATTCTCTACAGGCTGTGTGTGTCTGATATGGTGCAGAGATCCTAGATACATGTATTCTCTACAGGCTGTGGGTGTGTCTGATATGGTGCAGAGATCCTAGATACATGCATTCTCTACAGGCTGTGTGTGTGTCTGATATGGTGCAGAGATCCTAGATACATGCATTCTCTACAGGCTGTGTGTGTGTCTGATATGGTGCAGAGAGTGATCCTAGATACATGCATTCTCTACAGGCTGTGTGTGTGTCTGATATGGGTCAGAGATCCTAGATACATGCATTCTCTACAGGCTGTGTGTGTGTCTGATATGGTGCAGAGATCCAAGATACATGCATTCTCTACAGACTGTGTGTGTGTCTGATATGGTGCAGAGAGAGATCCTAGATACATGCATTCTCTACAGGCTGTGGGTGTGTCTGATATGGTGCAGAGAGAGATCCAAGATACATGCATTCTCTACAGGCTGTGGGTGTGTCTGATATGGTGCAGAGAGAGATCCTAGATACATGCATTCTCTACAGGCTGTGTGTGTGTCTGATATGGTGCAGAGAGAGATCCTAGATACATGCATTCTCTACAGGCTGTGTGTGTGTGTCTGATATGGTGCAGAGAGAGATCCTAGATACATGCATTCTCTACAGGCTGTGGGTGTGTCTGATATGGTGCAGAGAGAGATCCTAGATACATGCATTCTCTACAGGCTGTGTGTGTGTCTGATATGGTGCAGAGAGAGATCCAAGATACATGCATTCTCTACAGGCTGTGTGTGTGTCTGATATGGTGCAGAGAGAGATCCTAGATACATGCATTCTCTACAGGCTGTGTCTGTGTCTGATATGGTGCAGAGATCCAAGATACATGCATTCTCTACAGGCTGTGGGTGTGTCTGATATGGTGCAGAGATCCAAGATACATGCATTCTCTACAGGCTGTGTGTGTGTCTGATATGGTGCAGAGAGAGATCCTAGATACATGCATTCTCTACAGGCTGTGTGTGTGTCTGATATGGTGCAGAGAGAGATCCTAGATACACGCATTCTCTACAGGCTGTGTGTGTGTCTGATATGGTGCAGAGATCCTAGATACATGCATTCTCTACAGGCTGTGTGTGTGTCTGATATGGTGCAGAGAGAGATCCTAGATACACGCATTCTCTACAGGCTGTGGGTGTGTCTGATATGGTGCAGAGATCCTAGATACATGCATTCTCTACAGGCTGTGTGTGTGTCTGATATGGTGCAGAGAGAGATCCTAGATACACGCATTCTCTACAGGCTGTGTGTGTGTCTGATATGGTGCAGAGAGAGATCCTAGATACATGCATTCTCTACAGGCTGTGTGTGTCTGATAGGGTGCAGAGATCCTAGATACATGCATTCTCTACAGGCTGTGTGTGTGTCTGATATGGTGCAGAGAGAGATCCTAGATACACGCATTCTCTACAGGCTGTGTGTGTGTCTGATATGGTGCAGAGAGAGATCCTAGATACACGCATTCTCTACAGGCTGTGTGTGTGTCTGATATGGTGCAGAGAGAGATCCTAGATACACGCATTCTCTACAGGCTGTGTGTGTGTCTGATATGGTGCAGAGAGAGATCCTAGATACACGCATTCTCTACAGGCTGTGTGTGTGTCTGATATGGTGCAGAGAGAGATCCTAGATACACGCATTCTCTACAGGCTGTGTGTGTCTGATATGGTGCAGAGATCCTAGATACATGTATTCTCTACAGGCTGTGGGTGTGTCTGATATGGTGCAGAGATCCTAGATACATGCATTCTCTACAGGCTGTGTGTGTGTCTGATATGGTGCAGAGATCCTAGATACATGCATTCTCTACAGGCTGTGTGTGTGTCTGATATGGTGCAGAGAGAGATCCTAGATACATGCATTCTCTACAGGCTGTGTGTGTGTCTGATATGGTGCAGAGAGAGATCCTAGATACACGCATTCTCTACAGGCTGTGTGTGTGTCTGATATGGTGCAGAGATCCTAGATACACGCATTCTCTACAGGCTGTGTGTGTCTGATATGGTGCAGAGATCCTAGATACATGCATTCTCTACAGGCTGTGTGTGTCTGATAGGGTGCAGAGATCCTAGATACATGCATTCTCTACAGGCTGTGTGTGTGTCTGATATGGTGCAGAGAGAGATCCTAGATACACGCATTCTCTACAGGCTGTGTGTGTGTCTGATATGGTGCAGAGAGAGATCCTAGATACACGCATTCTCTACAGGCTATGTGTGTGTCTGATATGGTGCAGAGAGAGATCCTAGATACACGCATTCTCTACAGGCTGTGTGTGTGTCTGATATGCTGCAGAGAGAGATCCTAGATACACGCATTCTCTACAGGCTGTGTGTGTGTCTGATATGGTGCAGAGAGAGATCCTAGATACACGCATTCTCTACAGGCTGTGTGTGTCTGATATGGTGCAGAGATCCTAGATACATGCATTCTCTACAGGCTGTGGGTGTGTCTGATATGGTGCAGAGATCCTAGATACATGCATTCTCTACAGACTGTGTGTGTGTCTGATATGGTGCAGAGATCCTAGATACATGCATTCTCTACAGGCTGTGTGTGTCTGATATGGTGCAGAGAGAGATCCTAGATACATGCATTCTCTACAGGCTGTGTGTGTGTCTGATATGGTGCAGAGATCCTAGATGCATGCATTCTCTACAGGCTGTGTGTGTGTCTGATATGGTGCAGAGAGAGATCCTAGATACATGCATTCTCTACAGGCTGTGTGTGTGTCTGATATGGTGCAGAGAGAGATCCTAGATACATGCATTCTCTACAGGCTGTGTGTGTGTCTGATATGGTGCAGAGATCCTAGATACACGCATTCTCTACAGGCTGTGTGTGTCTGATATGGTGCAGAGATCCTAGATACATGCATTCTCTACAGGCTGTGTGTGTGTCTGATATGGTGCAGAGAGAGTTCCTAGATACATGCATTCTCTATAGGCTGTGTGTGTGTCTGATATGGGTCAGAGATCCTAGATACATGCATTCTCTACAGGCTGTGTGTGTGTCTGATATGGGTCAGAGATCCTAGATACATGCATTCTCTACAGACTGTGTGTGTGTCTGATATGGTGCAGAGATCCTAGATACATGCATTCTCTACAGGCTGTGTGTGTGTCTGATATGGTGCAGAGAGAGATCCTAGATACATGCATTCTCTATAGGCTGTGTGTGTGTCTGATATGGTGCAGAGAGAGATCCTAGATACATGCATTCTCTACAGGCTGTGTGTGTGTCTGATATGGTGCAGAGAGAGATCCTAGATACATGCATTCTCTACAGGCTGTGTGTGTGTCTGATATGGTGCAGAGAGAGATCCTAGATACATGCATTCTCTACAGGCTGTGTGTGTGTCTGATATGGTGCAGAGATCCTAGATACACGCATTCTCTACAGGCTGTGTGTGTGTCTGATATGGTGCAGAGATCCTAGATACATGCATTCTCTACAGGCTGTGGGTGTGTCTGATATGGGTCAGAGATCCTAGATACATGCATTCTCTACAGACTGTGTGTGTGTCTGATATGGTGCAGAGATCCTAGATACATGCATTCTCTACAGGCTGTGTGTGTGTCTGATATGGTGCAGAGATCCAAGATACATGCATTCTCTATAGGCTGTGTGTGTGTCTGATATGGTGCAGAGAGAGATCCTAGATACATGCATTCTCTACAGGCTGTGTGTGTGTCTGATATGGTGCAGAGAGAGATCCTAGATACATGCATTCTCTACAGGCTGTGTGTGTGTCTGATATGGTGCAGAGATCCTAGATACATGCATTCTCTACAGACTGTGTGTGTGTCTGATATGGTGCAGAGATCCTAGATACACGCATTCTCTACAGGCTGTGTGTGTGTCTGATATGGTGCAGAGATCCTAGATACACGCATTCTCTACAGGCTGTGTGTGTCTGATATGGTGCAGAGATCCTAGATACATGCATTCTCTACAGGCTGTGTGTGTGTCTGATATGGTGCAGAGAGAGATCCTAGATATATGCATTCTCTATAGGCTGTGTGTGTGTCTGATATGGGTCAGAGATCCTAGATACATGCATTCTCTACAGGCTGTGTGTGTGTCTGATATGGTGCAGAGATCCTAGATACATGCATTCTCTACAGGCTGTGTGTGTGTCTGATATGGGTCAGAGATCCTAGATACATGCATTCTCTACAGACTGTGTGTGTGTCTGATATGGTGCAGAGATCCTAGATACATGCATTCTCTACAGGCTGTGTGTGTGTCTGATATGGTGCAGAGAGAGATCCTAGATACATGCATTCTCTACAGGCTGTGTGTGTGTCTGATATGGTGCAGAGAGAGATCCTAGATACATGCATTCTCTACAGGCTGTGTGTGTGTCTGATATGGTGCAGAGAGAGATCCTAGATACATGCATTCTCTACAGGCTGTGTGTGTGTCTGATATGGTGCAGAGATCCTAGATACACGCATTCTCTACAGGCTGTGTGTGTCTGATATGGTGCAGAGATCCTAGATACATGCATTCTCTACAGGCTGTGTGTGTGTCTGATATGGTGCAGAGAGAGATCCTAGATACATGCATTCTCTATAGGCTGTGTGTGTGTCTGATATGGGTCAGAGATCCTAGATACATGCATTCTCTACAGACTGTGTGTGTGTCTGATATGGTGCAGAGAGAGATCCTAGATACATGCATTCTCTATAGGCTGTGTGTGTGTCTGATATGGGTCAGAGATCCTAGATACATGCATTCTCTACAGACTGTGTGTGTGTCTGATATGGTGCAGAGATCCTAGATACATGCATTCTCTACAGGCTGTGTGTGTGTCTGATATGGGTCAGAGATCCTAGATACATGCATTCTCTACAGACTGTGTGTGTGTCTGATATGGTGCAGAGAGAGATCCTAGATACATGCATTCTCTACAGGCTGTGTGTGTGTCTGATATGGTGCAGAGAGAGATCCTAGATACACGCATTCTCTACAGGCTGTGGGTGTGTCTGATATGGTGCAGAGATCCTAGATACATGCATTCTCTACAGGCTGTGGGTGTGTCTGATATGGGTCAGAGATCCTAGATACATGCATTCTCTACAGACTGTGTGTGTGTCTGATATGGTGCAGAGATCCTAGATACATGCATTCTCTACAGGCTGTGTGTGTGTCTGATATGGTGCAGAGATCCAAGATACATGCATTCTCTATAGGCTGTGTGTGTGTCTGATATGGTGCAGAGAGAGATCCTAGATACATGCATTCTCTACAGGCTGTGTGTGTGTCTGATATGGTGCAGAGAGAGATCCTAGATACATGCATTCTCTACAGGCTGTGTGTGTGTCTGATATGGTGCAGAGATCCTAGATACATGCATTCTCTACAGACTGTGTGTGTGTCTGATATGGTGCAGAGATCCTAGATACACGCATTCTCTACAGGCTGTGTGTGTGTCTGATATGGTGCAGAGATCCAAGATACATGCATTCTCTACAGGCTGTGTGTGTGTCTGATATGGTGCAGAGAGAGATCCTAGATACATGCATTCTCTACAGGCTGTGTGTGTGTCTGATATGGTGCAGAGATCCAAGATACATGCATTCTCTAGGCTGTGTGTGTGTCTGATATGGTGCAGAGAGAGATCCTAGATACATGCATTCTCTATAGGCTGTGTGTGTGTCTGATATGGTGCAGAGATCCTAGATACACGCATTCTCTACAGGCTGTGTGTGTCTGATAGGGTGCAGAGATCCTAGATACATGCATTCTCTACAGGCTGTGTGTGTGTCTGATATGGTGCAGAGATCCAAGATACATGCATTCTCTAGGCTGTAATCCCTTCCTACAAATAAGATTATTCCCTCCCTCCCATTATGCCAAACTCCTACTTGGAACAAACCTCCATTTATCTAGCCACTAATACTATCTTAATTTGGAACCTGTGCCTCAGAGTGTACAGCAGCAGGTGGTCTAATTCAGCCCTTGGGTTGATTGAATATTTAAACACATCATGTACGGAGGTTGGGTTTGGCTCATTGAAGGGGGGGGGGGACAATTTATTGGCTTCACTTCACCAGCCCACTAGAGACACAGACTGACAGATATGGTACAGGGATTGATAACGATATAAGACAATTGTATAAAAAAGGTAGAAACTGCTACGCTCCAAGGCAGTATGTAGGATGTATATACACACGGCGCAGCCTGGCAGTATGTAGGATGTATACACACACACACAGACACAATCCAATTCATGTAAAGTGCAGCCCGGCAGTATGTAGGATGTATATACACACACAGACACAATCCAATTCATGTAAAGTGCAGCCTGGCAGTATGTAGGATGTATATATACACACACAATCCAATTCATGTAAAGTGCAGCCCGGCAGTATGTAGGATGTATATACACACACAGACACAATCCAATTCATGTAAAGTGCAGCCTGGCAGTATGTAGGATGTATATACACACACACACAATCCAATTCATGTAAAGTGCATCCCGGCAGTATGTAGGATGTATATACACACACACACAATCCAATTCATGTAAAGTGCAGCCTGGCAGTATGTAGGATGTATATACACACACACACAGACACAATCCAATTCATGTAAAGTGCAGCCCGGCAGTATGTAGGATGTATATACACACACACACAATCCAATTCATGTAAAGTGCAGCCCGGCAGTATGTAGGATGTATATACACAGACACAATCCAATTCATGTAAAGTGCAGCCCGACAGTATGTAGGATGTATATACACACACACACACAATCCAATTCATGTAAAGTGCAGCCCGGCAGTATGTAGGATGTATATACACACACACAGACACAATCCAATTCATGTAAAGTGCAGCCTGGCAGTATGTAGGATGTATATACACACACACACACAATCCAATTCATGTAAAGTGCAGCCTGGCAGTATGTAGGATGTATATATACACACACAATCCAATTCATGTAAAGTGCAGCCCGACAGTATGTAGGATGTATATACACACACACACACAATCCAATTCATGTAAAGTGCAGCCTGGCAGTATGTAGGATGTATATACACACACACACACAATCCAATTCATGTAAAGTGCAGCCTGGCAGTATGTAGGATGTATATATACACACACAATCCAATTCATGTAAAGTGCAGCCCGGCAGTATGTAGGATGTATATACACACAGACACAATCCAATTCATGTAAAGTGCAGCCCGGCAGTATGTAGGATGTATATACACACACACAATCCAATTCATGTAAAGTGCAGCCCGGCAGTATGTAGGATGTATATACACAGACACAATCCAATTCATGTAAAGTGCAGCCCGGCAGTATGTAGGATGTATATACACACACACAATCCAATTCATGTAAAGTGCAGCCTGGCAGTATGTAGGATGTATATACACACACAGACACAATCCAATTCATGTAAAGTGCATCCTGGCAGTATTTAGGATGTATATACACACAGACATAATCCAATTCATGTAAAGTGCAGGCCGGCAGTATGTAGGATGTATATACACACACACACACAATCCAATTCATGTAAAGTGCAGCCTGGCAGTATGTAGGATGTATATACACACACACACAATCCAATTCATGTAAAGTGCAGCCCGGCAGTATGTAGGATGTATATACACACACACACAATCCAATTCATGTAAAGTGCAGCCCGGCAGTATGTAGGATGTATATACACACACACACAATCCAATTCATGTAAAGTGCAGCCTGGCAGTATGTAGGATGTATATACACACACACAATCCAATTCATGTAAAGTGCAGCCCGGCAGTATGTAGGATGTATATACACACACACACAATCCAATTCATGTAAAGTGCAGCCTGGCAGTATGTAGGATGTATATACACACACACAATCCAATTCATGTAAAGTGCAGCCCGGCAGTATGTAGGATGTATATACACACACAGACACACAATCCAATTCATGTAAAGTGCAGCCCGGCTGTATGTAGGATGTATATACACAGACAGACACAATCCAATTAATGTAAAGTGCAGCCCGGCAGTATGTAGGATGTATATACACACAGACACAATCCAATTCATGTAAAGTGCAGCCCGGCAGTATGTAGGATGTATATACACACACAATCCAATTCATGTAAAGTGCAGCCTGGCAGTATGTAGGATGTATACACACACACACACAATCCAATTCATGTAAAGTGCAGCCCGGCAGTATGTAGGATGTATATACACACACACACAATCCAATTCATGTAAAGTGCAGCCCGGCAGTATGTAGGATGTATATAAACACACACACAATCCAATTCATGTAAAGTGCAGCCCGGCAGTATGTAGGATGTATATACACACACACACAATCCAATTCATGTAAAGTGCAGCCCGGCAGTATGTAGGATGTATATACACACACACACAATCCAATTCATGTAAAGTGCAGCCCGGCAGTATGTAGGATGTATATAAACACACACACAATCCAATTCATGTAAAGTGCAGCCCGGCAGTATGTAGGATGTATATACACACACACACACACAATCCAATTCATGTAAAGTGCAGCCCGGCAGTATGTAGGATGTATATACACACACACACAATCCAATTCATGTAAAGTGCAGCCCGGCAGTATGTAGGATGTATATACACAAACACAATCCAATTCATGTAAAGTGCAGCCCAGCAGTATGTAGGATGTATATACACACACACACAATCCAATTCATGTAAAGTGCAGCCCGGCAGTATGTAGGATGTATATACACACACACACAATCCAATTCATGTAAAGTGCAGCCTGGCAGTATGTAGGATGTATATACACACACACACAATCCATTTCATGTAAAGTGCAGCCCGGCAGTATGTAGGATGTATATACACACACACACGATCCAATTCATGTAAAGTGCAGCCCGGCAGTATGTAGGATGTATATACACACACACACGATCCAATTCATGTAAAGTGCAGCCCGGCAGTATGTAGGATGTATATATACACACACACACAATCCAATTCATGTAAAGTGCAGCCCGGCAGTATGTAGGATGTATATACACACACACACACGATCCAATTCATGTAAAGTGCAGCCCGGCAGTATGTAGGATGTATATACACACACACACAATCCAATTCATGTAAAGTGCAGCCTGGCAGTATGTAGGATGTATATACACACACACACAATCCAACTCATGTACAGTGCAGCCCGGCAGTATGTAGGATGTATATACACACACACAATCCAATTCATGTAAAGTGCAGCCCAGCAGTATGTAGGATGTATATATACACACACACAATCCAATTCATGTAAAGTGCAGCCTGGCAGTATGTAGGATGTATATACACACACACACAATCCAATTCATGTAAAGTGCAGCCCGGCAGTATGTAGGATGTATATATACACACACACACAATCCAATTCATGTAAAGTGCAGCCCGGCAGTATGTAGGATGTATATACACACACACACACGATCCAATTCATGTAAAGTGCAGCCCGGCAGTATGTAGGATGTATATACACACACACACAATCCATTTCATGTAAAGTGCAGCCCGGCAGTATGTAGGATGTATATACACACACACACGATCCAATTCATGTAAAGTGCAGCCCGGCAGTATGTAGGATGTATATACACACACACACGATCCAATTCATGTAAAGTGCAGCCCGGCAGTATGTAGGATGTATATACACACACACACACACAATCCAATTCATGTAACGTGCAGCCCGGCAGTATGTAGGATGTATATACACACACACACACAATCCAATTCATGTAAAGTGCAGCCTGGCAGTATGTAGGATGTATATACACACACACACACACAATCCAATTCATGTAACGTGCAGCCCGGCAGTATGTAGGATGTATATACACACACACACACAATCCAATTCATGTAAAGTGCAGCCTGGCAGTATGTAGGATGTATATACACACACACACAATCCAATTCATGTAAAGTGCAGCCCGGCAGTATGTAGGATGTATATACACACACACACACAATCCAATTCATGTAAAGTGCAGCCCGGCAGTATGTAGGATGTATACACACACACACAATCCAATGCATGTAAAGTGCAGCCCGGCAGTATGTAGGATGTATATACACACACACACAATCCAATTCATGTAAAGTGCAGCCTGGCAGTATGTAGGATGTATATACACACACACACAATCCAATTCATGTAAAGTGCAGCCCGGCAGTATGTAGGATGTATATACACACACACACAATCCAATTCATGTAAAGTGCAGCCTGGCAGTATGTAGGATGTATATACACACACACACAATCCAATTCATGTAAAGTGCAGCCCGGCAGTATGTAGGATGTATATACACACACACACGATCCAATTCATGTAAAGTGCAGCCCGGCAGTATGTAGGATGTATATATACACACACACAATCCATTTCATGTAAAGTGCAGCCCGGCAGTATGTAGGATGTATATACACACACACACGATCCAATTCATGTAAAGTGCAGCCCGGCAGTATGTAGGATGTATATACACACACACACGATCCAATTCATGTAAAGTGCAGCCCGGCAGTATGTAGGATGTATATACACACACACACACACAATCCAATTCATGTAACGTGCAGCCCGGCAGTATGTAGGATGTATATACACACACACACACAATCCAATTCATGTAAAGTGCAGCCTGGCAGTATGTAGGATGTATATACACACACACACACACACAATCCAATTCATGTAACGTGCAGCCCGGCAGTATGTAGGATGTATATACACACACACACACAATCCAATTCATGTAAAGTGCAGCCTGGCAGTATGTAGGATGTATATACACACACACACAATCCAATTCATGTAAAGTGCAGCCCGGCAGTATGTAGGATGTATATACACACACACACACAATCCAATTCATGTAAAGTGCAGCCCGGCAGTATGTAGGATGTATATACACACACACACAATCCAATTCATGTAAAGTGCAGCCCGGCAGTATGTAGGATGTATACACACACACACAATCCAATTCATGTAAAGTGCAGCCCGGCAGTATGTAGGATGTATATACACACACACACACACACACAATCCAATTCATGTAAAGTGCAGCCTGGCAGTATGTAGGATGTATATACACACACACACAATCCAATTCATGTAAAGTGCAGCCTGGCAGTATGTAGGATGTATATACACACACACACAATCCAATTCATGTAAAGTGCAGCCTGGCAGTATGTAGGATGTATATACACACACACACAATCCAATTCATTTAAAGTGCAGCCCGGCAGTATGTAGGATGTATATACACACACACACACACACAATCCAATTCATGTAAAGTGCAGTCCGGCAGTATGTAGGATGTATATACACACACACACACACACACAATCCAATTCATGTAAAGTGCAGTCCGGCAGTATGTAGGATGTATATACACACAGACACAATCCAATTCATGTAAAGTGCAGCCTGGCAGTATGTAGGATGTATATACACACACACACACACACAATCCAATTCATGTAAAGTGCAGTCCGGCAGTATGTAGGATGTATATACACACAGACACAATCCAATTCATGTAAAGTGCAGCCTGGCAGTATGTAGGATGTATATACACACAGACACAATCCAATTCATGTAAAGTGCAGCCTGGCAGTATGTAGGATGTATACACACACACACACACACACAATCCAATTCATGTAAAGTGCAGTCCGGCAGTATGTAGGATGTATATACACACAGACACAATCCAATTCATGTAAAGTGCAGCCTGGCAGTATGTAGGATGTATATACACACACAGACACAATCCAATTCATGTAAAGTGCAGCCCAGCAGTATGTAGGATGTATATACACACACACACACAATCCAATTCATGTAAAGTGCAGCCTGGCAGTATGTAGGATGTATATACACACACAATCCAATTCATGTAAAGTGCAGCCCAGCAGTATGTAGGATGTATATACACACACAGACACAATCCAATTCATGTAAAGTGCAGCCTGGCAGTATGTAGGATGTATATACACACAGACACAATCCAATTCATGTAAAGTGCAGCCCAGCAGTATGTAGGATGTATATACACACACACACACAATCCAATTCATGTAAAGTGCAGCCTGGCAGTATGTAGGATGTATATACACACACACACACACTCCAATTCATGTAAAGTGCAGCCTGGCAGTATGTAGGATGTATATACACACACACACAATCCAATTCATGTAAAGTGCAGCCTGGCAGTATGTAGGATGTATATACACACACACACACACTCCAATTCATGTAAAGTGCAGCCTGGCAGTATGTAGGATGTATATACACACACACACACAATCCAATTCATGTAAAGTGCAGCCTGGCAGTATGTAGGATGTATATACACACACACAGAATCCAATTCATGTAAAGTGCAGCCCGGCAGTATGTAGGATGTATATACACACACACAGAATCCAATTCATGTAAAGTGCAGCCCGGCAGTATGTAGGATGTATATACACACACACACAATCCAATTCATGTAAAGTGCAGCCTGGCAGTATGTAGGATGTATATACACACACACACACACTCCAATTCATGTAAAGTGCAGCCTGGCAGTATGTAGGATGTATATACACACAGACACAATCCAATTCATGTAAAGTGCAGCCTGGCAGTATGTAGGATGTATACACACAGACACAATCCAATTCATGTAAAGTGCAGCCCGGCAGTATGTAGGATGTATATACACACACACACAATCCAATTCATGTAAAGTGCAGCCTGGCAGTATGTAGGATGTATATACACACACACACACACTCCAATTCATGTAAAGTGCAGCCTGGCAGTATGTAGGATGTATATACACACACACACAATCCAATACATGTAAAGTGCTGCCTGGCAGTATGTAGGATGTATATACACACACACACAATCCAATTCATGTAAAGTGCAGCCTGGCAGTATGTAGGATGTATATACACACACACAATCCAATTCATGTAAAGTGCAGCCCGGCAGTATGTAGGATGTATATACACACACACAATCCAATTCATGTAAAGTGCAGCCCGGCAGTATGTAGGATGTATATACACACACACACACGATCCAATTCATGTAAAGTGCAGCCCAGCAGTATGTAGGATGTATATACACACACACACAATCCAATTCATGTAAAGTGCAGCCCGGCAGTATGTAGGATGTATATACACACACACACAATCCAATTCATGTAAAGTGCAGCCTGGCAGTATGTAGGATGTATATACACACAGACACAATCCAATTCATGTAAAGTGCAGCCTGGCAGTATGTAGGATGTATATACACACACACACACACACAATCCAATTCATGTAAAGTGCAGTCCGGCAGTATGTAGGATGTATATACACACAGACACAATCCAATTCATGTAAAGTGCAGCCTGGCAGTATGTAGGATGTATATACACACACAGACACAATCCAATTCATGTAAAGTGCAGCCCAGCAGTATGTAGGATGTATATACACACACACAATCCAATTCATGTAAAGTGCAGCCTGGCAGTATGTAGGATGTATATACACACACAATCCAATTCATGTAAAGTGCAGCCCAGCAGTATGTAGGATGTATATACACACACAGACACAATCCAATTCATGTAAAGTGCAGCCTGGCAGTATGTAGGATGTATATACACACACAGACACAATCCAATTCATGTAAAGTGCAGCCCAGCAGTATGTAGGATGTATATACACACACACACACAATCCAATTCATGTAAAGTGCAGCCTGGCAGTATGTAGGATGTATATACACACACACACACACTCCAATTCATGTAAAGTGCAGCCTGGCAGTATGTAGGATGTATATACACACACACACAATCCAATTCATGTAAAGTGCAGCCTGGCAGTATGTAGGATGTATATACACACACACAGAATCCAATTCATGTAAAGTGCAGCCCGGCAGTATGTAGGATGTATATACACACACACAGAATCCAATTCATGTAAAGTGCAGCCCGGCAGTATGTAGGATGTATATACACACACACACAATCCAATTCATGTAAAGTGCAGCCTGGCAGTATGTAGGATGTATATACACACACACACACACTCCAATTCATGTAAAGAGCAGCCTGGCAGTATGTAGGATGTATATACACACACACACAATCCAATTCATGTAAAGTGCAGCCTGGCAGTATGTAGGATGTATATACACACACACAATCCAATTCATGTAAAGAGCAGCCTGGCAGTATGTAGGATGTATATACACACACACAATCCAATTCATGTAAAGTGCAGCCCGGCAGTATGAGGGATGTATATACACACACACACACAATCCAATTCATGTAAAGTGCAGCCCGGCAGTATGAGGGATGTATATACACACACACAATCCATTTCATGTAAAGTGCAGCCTGGCAGTATGTAGGATGTATATACACACACACACAATCCAATTCATGTAAAGTGCAGCCCGGCAGTATGTAGGATGTATATACACACAGACACACAATCCAATTCATGTAAAGTTCAGCCCGGCAGTATGTAGGATGTATATACACACACACACAATCCAATTCATGTAAAGTGCAGCCCGGCAGTATGTAGGATGTATATATACACACACACACAATCCAATTCATGTAAAGTGCAGCCCGGCAGTATGTAGGATGTATATACACACACACACACACACACAATCCAATTCATGTAAAGTGCAGCCCGGCAGTATGTAGGATGTATATACACACACACACAATCCAATTCATGTAAAGTGCAGCCCGGCAGTATGTAGGATGTATATATACACACACACAATCCAATTCATGTAAAGTGCAGCCCAGCAGTATGTAGGATGTATATACACACACACACACACACACACAATCCAATTCATGTAAAGTGCAGCCCGGCAGTATGTAGGATGTATATACACACACACAATCCAATTCATGTAACGTGCAGCCCGGCAGTATGTAGGATGTATATACACACACACAATCCAATTCATGTAAAGTGCAGCCCGGCAGTATGTAGGATGTATATATACACACACACAATCCAATTCATGTAAAGTGCAGCCCGGCAGTATGTAGGATGTATATACACACACACACACACAATCCAATTCATGTAAAGTGCAGTCCGGCAGTATGTAGGATGTATATACACACACACACAATCCAATTCATGTAAAGTGCAGCCCGGCAGTATATAGGATGTAGATAGAAAAGATAGATCCTGGCGCTTTAAACTATAACAAAGCAGCACCAATCTATGTGTTCCTCTGAAGACACACGTGCAAAAAACCAAAACATATAACCCAAACAAATAGGTGTGATTGGTGCGGTAAGTAAAATTCACCAAAAATATTTAAATTATATAAACAAAATTATGTAAACAAAATATAATATTTGCCTGAGAGAAATTTTCACTGCAGTATGATGCAGGTCTTCAATGTCTCACATTATATATATAAGGGGACAGAAAAAGACAAACATAGTGTAATACAGTAAATTTATGCAGTGATGGTGCAGTGTGGATAATTACACTCACAAACAGTGTAGATTAAAATCGCTCATCTATCTCTTGTAAAGTTGTCCTCTCTCCTCTCAATCCCACGCTCTCAGGCAGTAAAACAAGACGAAGAGGTAGTATATTAGACAATAAAAAGATAGAAGTTTAATAAAAAAACAATAGCATCTTACATATGTAGTTGTAGATGTCAGGTATTATTCTTTGACCCCAGAGATCCAAAATAAAACATGAGAAATATTGGTTTTGTCTCCTGCTTATGACATCACCTGTGAACAAGTATTCAGTGGGCAGTGCCGCAGGGTGACACCACAGACACATTGAAAACATATCTCTCTCTTATTTGATGCATTTGCTGTAATTCTGCAGACACAATGTATAGATCATTTTTCCTTCTCTACATTCAGTGTGAGCAGTGTTTAGGTGAGAGAGCCCCTTTAATAACACTGCTTCTGTTGGACACGTGTAGGCGAGATTATAATTGCACGTGGAATTTAGCAGTAATGAGAAATGCTGCAACCAGTCCAGTGACTGGAGGAAAAACAAGATGTAAGAAAAAAATATCAGTATTCAGGACACGTTTAACCTGCAGGATTTACTGCCGGTCCCATCAATGCTTCCCTTACATAGTGAGATCCATAGAGTCTGTCATTACGAGCTGACGGGGTGAGCCCACAACGGGAAGGGAACAGAGACCTCTGTGGATTGCGTTCGCTAATAAATGGTATTTAAAGTGTTCAGTGTCACAGGGTCTGGAATTCGTAGCTCGTATTCTGTTAGCCCCCAAATAACCGATTCCTTTCACCTTGACTCTTATAATAAACTACAGGGGTCAGGGTGCACCAAGGCAAAGCCTGAAACCTCCCTCTTGTCTCTCCCTAGCTGCATGAAAAGATGGAACAGTCTGTGTTTGTGTATCAGAATTCTAAATTAGAACCCTGTGCAGCCAATGGAAGACAAGTGCGGCACAGATCACACTTCCTATTGGCTGCAATTATCCGGAAGATTCTGGATTGTACCATTGTCACGAACCACTGTGACTTATGGTGAAAGGAGTTGGGGTTGGAGCCGGCCGGCAGGAAATGTGTTCCCCTGACGTGTATGTCTTATGTGCCCCGTGTTTTCCCCGGTTTAAAACCTCCCCAAAAGAGAAAATCACTGCCTTTTCCCCCGCCCCCTGGTGATCGACTACAACCTCCCAAGTTGCGACCCCTTTCCCGCAGGACAGACCTAGAGACTACGGAGCCCGCGACCGGGCACCAATGTCGCTCGTATGGAGATTGGCTGGTGGGTTAAAGGGCCGAGTAGCTCTCACTCCTATTGGTCCGAGCCCTGAAATAGGGAACCGAAAGGTGAGGCGAAATAGAATTATGAAAATAGTGATTCAGCCCCTTTTCGGGACACGTAAGGTTCCCCCGTGGAGAAGCACCTTAACGGTTAAGCCCGGTCATCTGGGACTTTCGCCGCCCCCAGCTCATTCGGGTCGTTGCTGATTGGTTGCTCCAGACTGTCGGCACAGATCCTATTGGTTGCTCTGGTCCACGGGGAAATGGTAGGCGCCCATTCCATTGGCCAGGGGTTTAAGCTACTTTCCCCTAGTATGTGTTCATTGGTTCGCCCCATCCCTGGCACCAGATTTAATTGTATTACCCATTGTATGGCAGTTCATCCTGTTATGTATTGTTTAATCATCTGTTATCGATATGTTTTAAAGTATAAATGTACTGTCCTGTCTGCAATAAATTGTTGTTGCTGTGAAACCCTTGGTAGCCGTGTCTACTTCTGGGAATGGCTACGAGTTTATTATCACTAAGGGTAGTGGCCCAAGGAGCTGACAATCGATTTCGAAAGATTGAGAGCTGAGGAGATGCTGGAACCAGAAAAAGAGATTTAAACATCTGGTTACTGAGCTGTCTGGTTACGCCAGCTGTGATCCTCAATGTGCAAAGCCCACTGTCCCATTACATGAGTCACAGGAGAATTGGTCACTTTGCCCCCCTTCCTGTGCCCCTGACACAGAATTACCCATACAATGAGCTGAAGCCTGGATAAAGGCGTCTAAAGGAATGAAATGGATTGGTCACGTTCCCTCATCTCTTCCCCTCAACTGTAACCGGTCAATAATGTGCAATAGATATTGGTGTCACTATAGTAACAGCCACGCCCATCTCTCCAAGCTCCTCCTTATTGGAATGTCACTGAATTTAGAAGCCCCGCCCATCTCCCCAAGCCCCTCCTTATTGGAATGTCACTGAATTTAGAAGCCCCGCCCATCTCCCCAAGCCCCTCCTTATTGGAATGTCACTGAATTTAGAAGCCCCGCCCATCTACCCAAGCCCCTCATTATTGGAATGTCACTGAATTTAGAAGCCCCGCCCATCTCTCCAAGCCCCTCCTTATTGGAATGTCACTGAATTTAGAAGCCCCGCCCATCTCTCCAAGCCCGTCCTTATTGGAATGTCACTGAATTTAGAAGCCCCGCCCATCTCTCCAAGCCCCTCCTTATTGGAATGTCACTGAATTTAGAAACCCTGCCTATCTCTCCAAGCCCGTCCTTATTGGAATGTCACTGAATTTAGAAGCCCCGCCCATCTCTCCAAGCCCCTCCTTATTGGAATGTCACTGAATTTAGAAGCCCCGCCCATCTCTCCAAGCCCCTCCTTATTGGAATGTCACTGAATTTAGAAACCCTGCCTATCTCTCCAAGCCCGTCCTTATTGGAATGTCACTGAATTTAGAAGCCCCACCTCTCTCTCCAAGATCCTCCTTATTGGAATGTCACTGAATTTAGAAGCCCCGCCCATCTCTCCAAGCCCCTCCTTATTGGAATGTTACTGAATTTAGAAGCCCCGCTGGAATGATTTTCAATATATAATTACAGGAGAACCGTAACTTGTATGAATGATCATATTCCCTGGTGTGTGAGACAGCGGATAGTGTGTACGCATTGCAGTAGCGCTGTCGGTCTGAGTGAGCACGTTATCACGCATGTGCCTGGGCTTTATCAACCAAAGTCAGAATTGCAAGAAATTGGAAATGGAATTTTTAAGGCCAAAGCAGCCGGTTGGAGAGGAGATATGAGATTACGGAAATAAACTGATTGCAGAGATTCCTTGATAACCCTCGGGCGTGAGACGTGCATGGGGAACACGTCTGAACACGTGTCCTGGCAGCACTGACATCATCAGCACCTGGCAGGTTACGCAGGATGACTGCGTGTAACGGGAACACCCCGGCATGCTGAGCAATTATATATTATACCCGTGCGTGTCTGAGACACGTCAATATATAGTGTAATATCATGCTACAGGTGCACAAATACACATACATGACATAAGGATGTAGAGGTTTCATGTAACACTAACTTCATATATTTTCACGTGGATTGGTTTCTCATGTCATGTATGTACCTGCTTGCCAACACATACATGCTCCAATAGTATACATGTCATACAATGCTATGTAAAAGGATGAGATAACATGTCACATGTGGGGAGTATTCATCTGAGCTAACACATGATGTGTGCGCTGTTTTGAAGTAACACGTCACAAATGCGGGGTGTGTATTATTCTGAGGTAACACGGTACATGCGGGGTGTATGTTATTATGAGGTAACACGTCACATGCGGGGTGTATGTTATTATGAGGTAACACGTCACACGCGGGGTGTATGTTATTATGAGGTAACACGTCACACGCGGGGTGTATGTTATTCTGAGGTAACACGTCACACGCGGGGTGTATGTTATTCTGAGGTAACACGTCACACGCGGGGTGTATGTTATTATGAGGTAACACGTCACATGCGGGGTGTATGTTATTATGAGGTAACACGTCACATGCGGGGTGTATGTTATTATGAGGTAACACGTCACACGCGGGGTGTATGTTATTATGAGGTAACATGTCACACGCGGGGTGTATGTTATTATGAGGTAACATGTCACACGCGGGGTGTATGTTATTCTGAGGTAACATGTCACACGCGGGGTGTATGTTATTCTGAGGTAACATGTCACACGCGGGGTGTATGTTATTCTGAGGTAACACGTCACACGCGGGGTGTATGTTATTATGAGGTAACACGTCACATGCGGGGTGTATGTTATTATGAGGTAACACGTCACATGCGGGGTGTATGTTATTATGAGGTAACACGTCACACGCGGGGTGTATGTTATTATGAGGTAACATGTCACACGCGGGGTGTATGTTATTCTGAGGTAACATGTCACATGCGGGGTGTATGTTATTCTGAGGTAACATGTCACACGCGGGGTGTATGTTATTATGAGGTAACATGTCACATGCGGTGTGTATGTTATTATGAGGTAACATGTCACACGCTGGGTGTATGTTATTATGAGGTAACACGTCACATGCGGAGTGTATGTTATTATGAGGTAACATGTCACACGCGGGGTGTATGTTATTATGAGGTAACATGTCACACGCGGGGTGTATGTTATTCTGAGGTAACATGTCACACGCGGGGTGTATGTTATTATGAGGTAACATGTCACATGCGGTGTGTATGTTATTATGAGGTAACATGTCACACGCTGGGTGTATGTTATTATGAGGTAACATGTCACACGCGGGGTGTATGTTATTCTGAGGTAACATGTCACACGCGGGGTGTGTGTTATTCTGAGGTAACATGTCACACGCGGGGAGTGTATTATTCTGAGGTAACGTCACACGCGGGGAGTGTATTATTCTGAGGTAACATGTCACACGCAGTGTGTATTTTTTCCATGTTATTATCATACATGCTCAGGTTACATGCAACATACAGAGCGTGCCGTGTGACATGCATGCTCAGGTTACATGTAACATACAGACAGTGTCATGCATTCTCAGCTCACATGTAACATGATACAGTGTGTGTATCATACATGCTCAGCTCACATGTAACATGCAGTGTGTGTATCATACATGCTCAGCTCACATGTAACATGCAGTGTGTGTATCATGCATGCTCAGCTCACATGTAACATGCAATGTGTGTATCATGCATGCTCAGCTCACATGTAACATGCAATGTGTGTGTATCATGCATGCTCAGCTCCCATGTAACATGCAGTGTGTGTGTATCATGCATGCTCAGCTCCCATGTAACATGCAGTGTGTGTATCATACATGCTCAGCTCCCATGTAACATGCAGTGTGTGTATCATACATGCTCAGCTCCCATGTAACATGCAGTGTGTGTATCATACATGCTCAGCTCCCATGTAACATGCAGTGTGTGTATCATACATGCTCAGCTCACATGTAACATGCAGTGTGTGTATCATACATGCTCAGCTCACATGTAACATGCAGTGTGTGTATCATGCATGCTCAGCTCACATGTAACATGCAGTGTGTGTATCATGCATGCTCAGCTCACATGTAACATGCAGTGTGTGTATCACGCATGCTCAGCTCACATGTAACATGCAGTGTGTGTATCACGCATGCTCAGCTCACATGTAACATGCAGTGTGTGTATCACACATGCTCAGCTCACATGTAACATGCAGTGTGTGTATCACACATGCTCAGCTCACATGTAACATGCAGTGTGTGTATCATACATGCTCAGCTCACATGTAACATGCAGTGTGTGTATCATACATGCTCAGCTCACATGTAACATGCAGTGTGTGTATCATACATGCTCAGCTCACATGTAACATGCAGTGTGTGTATCATACATGCTCAGCTCACATGTAACATGCAGTGTGTGTATCATACATGCTCAGCTCACATGTAACATGCAGTGTGTGTATCATACATGCTCAGCTCACATGTAACATGCAGTGTGTGTATCACACATGCTCAGCTCACATGTAACATGCAGTGTGTGTATCACACATGCTCAGCTCACATGTAACATGCAGTGTGTGTATCACACATGCTCAGCTCACATGTAACATGCAGTGTGTGTATCATACATGCTCAGCTCACATGTAACATGCAGTGTGTGTATCATACATGCTCAGCTCACATGTAACATGCAGTGTGTGTATCATACATGCTCAGCTCACATGTAACATGCAGTGTGTGTATCATACATGCTCAGCTCACATGTAACATGCAGTGTGTGTATCATACATGCTCAGCTCACATGTAACATGCAGTGTGTGTATCATACATGCTCAGCTCACATGTAACATGCAGTGTGTGTATCATACATGCTCAGCTCACATGTAACATGCAGTGTGTGTATCATACATGCTCAGCTCACATGTAACATGCAGTGTGTGTATCACACATGCTCAGCTCACATGTAACATGCAGTGTGTGTATCACACATGCTCAGCTCACATGTAACATGCAGTGTGTGTATCATACATGCTCAGCTCACATGTAACATGCAGTGTGTGTATCACACATGCTCAGCTCACATGTAACATGCAGTGTGTGTATCACACATGCTCAGCTCACATGTAACATGCAGTGTGTGTATCACACATGCTCAGCTCACATGTAACATGCAGTGTGTGTACCACACATGCTCAGCTCACATGTAACATGCAGTGTGTGTATCATACATGCTCAGCTCACATGTAACATGCAGTGTGTGTATCATACATGCTCAGCTCACATGTAACATGCAGTGTGTGTATCACACATGCTCAGCTCACATGTAACATGCAGTGTGTGTACCATACATGCTCAGCTCACATGTAACATGCAGTGTGTGTATCATACATGCTCAGCTCACATGTAACATGCAGTGTGTGTATCACACATGCTCAGCTCACATGTAACATGCAGTGTGTGTATCATACATGCTCAGCTCACATGTAACATGCAGTGTGTGTATCACACATGCTCAGCTCACATGTAACATGCAGTGTGTGTATCATACATGCTCAGCTCACATGTAACATGCAGTGTGTGTATCACACATGCTCAGCTCACATGTAACATGCAGTGTGTGTATCACACATGCTCAGCTCACATGTAACATACATGAACACACTTTGCACGTGTGATGTCGAGAGTTTATTTACCGCTTGAGGTAACAGGACAGAAGCCCCGCCCCCATCTCGCGCCCTCATAGCAGAGTTATCTTCGCGCCAAATTGGCGTCACCACGCACGCGGCCTCTGGTGTACCGCTGACGAATCCTATTTTTGAACCGCAGGCTCATCCCCAATTGGCTGTACGTCGGCCCGCCCCCTGAGTGACTAAGCGTTGCGCATTCCCATTGGCCCGCCCCGGACTCCACCCCCTTGTGATCAACGGTTGCGTTACCCGAGCCACACAGCGGTAGCAAGTGGGAAGCGCAGTCCGGCCACTGAACGGACCAAGCCCCGGAGACACCCCGGACATACACCGGAACACCCGCCCGCCCCGGACACACACCGGAACACCCGCCCGCCCCGGACACACACCGGAACACCCACAGGACACCCCGGCCCGTCTCCCGGGCGCCGCGGATGATGCTCTGCTGCCGGCCTCCCCTGCTCCTGTCTGGCCGCCGCTGACTCTCCGCCGCTATGAGCTCGTCCCCCCGCACCCCGGGCCTGCCCCGTCACCGCCTGGTGTTCAGTGAGTGCGAGGAGGAGGACGGACACAGCACCGGGGATGACTCGGCCTTCCAGGAGTCCGACTCCCCCCTGGCCGCCCTGCAAGGTGGGCTCAGCTCCTCCTCCCCCTGCAAATCCCCCGGAGATTACTTCATGACGGGCAGCCCGTCCCCGCCGCTCGGATACCGGAGCCAGGACCGCTCCCCCATCCCGGACTGCCCGGGCACCCCTCCCCACAAGACCTTCCGCAAACTGCGGCTCTTCGACACCCCGCACACCCCCAAGGTAAGGACCCGGGCTGACAGGGGCTCGGGCTCTGTGACGGGTGACAAGCCGCCTGCCCTCTTCACGGGACCAGGTGTGTGTATGTGTGCCCTGTATACTGTGTGGGTATGTGTGCCCTGTATACTGTGTGGGGATGTGTGCCCTGTATACTGTGTGTGTATGTGTGCCCTGTATACTGTGTGTGTATGTGTGCCCTGTATACTGTGTGTGTATGTGTGCCCTGTATACTGTGTGTGTATGTGTGCCCTGTATACTGTGTGTGTATGTGTGCCCTGTATACTGTGTGTGTATGTGTGCCCTGTATACTGTGTGTGTATGTGTGCCCTGTATACTGTGTGTGTATGTGTGCCCTGTATACTGTGTGGGTATGTGTGCCCTGTATACTGTGTGTGTATGTGTGCCCTGTATACTGTGTGGGTATGGGTGCCCTGTATACTGTGTGTGTGCCCTGTATACTGTGTGGGTATGTGTGCCCTGTATACTGTGTGTGTGCCCTGTATACTGTGTGTGTGCCCTGTATACTGTGTGGGTATGTGTGCCCTGTATACTGTGTGTGTATGTGTGCCCTGTATACTGTGTGGGTATGTGTGCCCTGTATACTGTGTGGGTATGTGTGCCCTGTATACTGTGTGTGTATGTGTGCCCTGTATACTGTGTGGGTATGGGTGCCCTGTATACTGTGTGTGTATGTGTGCCCTGTATACTGTGTGTGTATGTGTGCCCTGTATACTGTGTGGGTATGTGTGCCCTGTATACTGTGTGGGTATGTGTGCCCTGTATACTGTGTGTGTATGTGTGCCCTGTATACTGTGTGTGTATGTGTGCCCTGTATACTGTGTGGGTATGTGTGCCCTGTATACTGTGTGGGTATGTGTGCCCTGTATACTGTGTGGGTATGTGTGCCCTGTATACTGTGTGGGTATGTGTGCCCTGTATACTGTGTGTGTATGTGTGCCCTGTATACTGTGTGTGTATGTGTGCCCTGTATACTGTGTGGGTATGTGTGCCCTGTATACTGTGTGTGTATGTGTGCCCTGTATACTGTGTGGGTATGTGTGCCCTGTATACTGTGGGTATGTGTGCCCTGTATACTGTGTGGGTATGTGTGCCCTGTATACTGTGTGTGTATGTGTGCCCTGTATACTGTGTGTGTATGTGTGCCCTGTATACTGTGTGGGTATGTGTGCCCTGTATACTGTGTGGGTATGTGTGCCCTGTATACTGTGTGTGTATGTGTGCCCTGTATACTGTGTGGGTATGTGTGCCCTGTATACTGTGTGTGTGCCCTGTATACTGTGTGTGTATGTGTGCCCTGTATACTGTGTGTGTATGTGTGCCCTGTATACTGTGTGGGTATGTGTGCCCTGTATACTGTGTGTGTATGTGTGCCCTGTATACTGTGTGGGTATGTGTGCCCTGTATACTGTGTGGGTATGTGTGCCCTGTATACTGTGTGGGTATGTGTGCCCTGTATACTGTGTGGGTATGTGTGCCCTGTATACTGTGTGGGTATGTGTGCCCTGTATACTGTGTGGGTATGTGTGCCCTGTATACTGTGTGGGTATGTGTGCCCTGTATACTGTGTGGGTATGTGTGCCCTGTATACTGTGTGGGTATGTGTGCCCTGTATACTGTGTGGGTATGTGTGCCCTGTATACTGTGTGGGTATGTGTGCCCTGTATACTGTGTGGGTATGTGTGCCCTGTATACTGTGTGGGTATGTGTGCCCTGTATACTGTGTGGGTATGTGTGCCCTGTATACTGTGTGGGTATGTGTGCCCTGTATACTGTGTGGGTATGTGTGCCCTGTATACTGTGTGGGTATGTGTGCCCTGTATACTGTGTGGGTATGTGTGCCCTGTATACTGTGTGGGTATGTGCGCCCTGTATACTGTGTGGGTATGTGCGCCCTGTATACTGTGTGGGTATGTGCGCCCTGTATACTGTGTGGGTATGTGCGCCCTGTATACTGTGTGGGTATGGGTGCCCTGTATACTGTGTGGGTATGGGTGCCCTGTATACTGTGTGGGTATGGGTGCCCTGTATACTGTGTGGGTATGGGTGCCCTGTATACTGTGTGGGTATGGGTGCCCTGTATACTGTGTGGGTATGGGTGCCCTGTATACTGTGTGGGTATGGGTGCCCTGTATACTGTGTGGGTATGGGTGCCCTGTATACTGTGTGGGTATGGGTGCCCTGTATACTGTGTGGGTATGGGTGCCCTGTATACTGTGTGGGTATGGGTGCCCTGTATACTGTGTGGGTATGGGTGCCCTGTATACTGTGTGGGTGTGGGTGCCCTGTATACTGTGTGGGTGTGGGTGCCCTGTATACTGTGTGGGTGTGGGTGCCCTGTATACTGTGTGGGTGCCCTGTATACTGTGTGGGTGCCCTGTATACTGTGTGGGTGCCCTGTATACTGTGTGGGTGCCCTGTATACTGTGTGGGTGCCCTGTATACTGTGTGGGTGCCCTGTATACTGTGTGGGTGCCCTGTATACTGTGTGGGTGCCCTGTATACTGTGTGGGTGTGTGTATGCCTTATACTGTGTGTGTGTGTGTGTGTGTATGCCTTATACTGTGTGTGTGTGTGTGTGTGTGTGTGTATGCCTTATACTGTGTGTGTGTGTGTGTGTGTATGCCTTATACTGTGTGTGTGTGTGTGTGTGTATGCCTTATACTGTGTGTGTGTGTGTGTGTGTATGCCTTATACTGTGTGTGTGTGTGTGTGTGTATGCCTTATACTGTGTGTGTGTGTGTGTGTGTATGCCTTATACTGTGTGTGTGTGTGTGTGTGTGTGCCTTATACTGTGTGTGTGTGTGTGTGTGTGTGCCTTATACTGTGTGTGTGTGTGTGTGTGTGTGCCTTATACTGTGTGTGTGTGTGTGTGTGTGTGCCTTATACTGTGTGTGTGTGTGTGTGTGTGTGCCTTATACTGTGTGTGTGTGTGTGTGTATGCCTTATACTGTGTGTGTGTGTGTGTATATGCCTTATACTGTGTGTGTGTGTGTGTATATGCCTTATACTGTGTGTGTGTGTGTGTATATGCCTTATACTGTGTGTGTGTGTGTGTGTATATGCCTTATACTGTGTGTGTGTATATGCCTTATACTGTGTGTGTGTGTGTGTATGTGCCTTATACTGTGTGTGTGTGTGTGTGTGTGTGTGTGTGTGTATGTGCCTTATACTGTGTGTGTGTGTGTGTGTGTGTGTGTGTGTATGTATATGCCTTATACTGTGTGTGTGTGTGTGTGTGTGTGTGTGTATGCCTTATACTGTGTGTGTGTGTGTGTGTATATGCCTTATACTGTGTGTGTGTGTGTGTGTGTGTGTGTGTGTGTATATATGCCTTATACTGTGTGTGTGTGTGTGTGTATATGCCTTATACTGTGTGTGTGTGTGTGTATATGCCTTATACTGTGTGTGTGTGTGTGTGTGTATATGCCTTATACTGTGTGTGTGTGTGTATATGCCTTATACTGTGTGTGTGTATATGCCTTATACTGTGTGTGTGTGTGTGTATGTGCCTTATACTGTGTGTGTGTGTGTGTGTGTGTGTGTGTGTGTGTGTGTGTGTGTGTATGTGCCTTATACTGTGTGTGTGTGTGTGTGTGTGTGTGTATGTATATGCCTTATACTGTGTGTGTGTGTGTGTGTGTGTGTGTATATGCCTTATACTGTGTGTGTGTGTGTGTGTATATGCCTTATACTGTGTGTGTGTGTGTGTGTGTGTGTGTGTGTGTATATATGCCTTATACTGTGTGTGTGTGTGTGTATATGCCTTATACTGTGTGTGTGTGTGTGTATATGCCTTATACTGTGTGTGTGTGTGTGTGTATATGCCTTATACTGTGTGTGTGTGTGTGTATATGCCTTATACTGTGTGTGTGTGTGTATATGCCTTATACTGTGTGTGTGTGTGTATATGCCTTATACTGTGTGTGTGTGTGTGTGTGTATATGCCTTATACTGTGTGTGTGTGTGTGTATATGCCTTATACTGTGTGTGTGTGTGTGTGTGTGTGTGTGTGTGTATATGCCTTATACTGTGTGTGTGTGTGTGTGTATATGCCTTATACTGTGTGTGTGTGTGTGTGTGTGTGTGTGTGTGTATATGCCTTATACTGTGTGTGTGTGTGTATATGCCTTATACTGTGTGTGTGTGTGTGTATATGCCTTATACTGTGTGTGTGTGTGTGTATATGCCTTATACTGTGTGTGTGTGTGTATATGCCTTATACTGTGTGTGTGTGTGTGTGTGTGTATATGCCTTATACTGTGTGTGTGTGTGTGTATATGCCTTATACTGTGTGTGTGTGTGTGTGTGTGTGTGTATATGCCTTATACTGTGTGTGTGTGTGTGTGTATATGCCTTATACTGTGTGTGTGTGTGTGTATATGCCTTATACTGTGTGTGTGTGTGTGTGTATATGCCTTATACTGTGTGTGTGTGTGTGTGTGTATGCCTTATACTGTGTGTGTGTGTGTGTGTGTGTGTATATGCCTTATACTGTGTGTGTGTGTGTGTATGCCTTATACTGTGTGTGTGTGTGTGTGTGTATATGCCTTATACTGTGTGTGTGTGTGTGTGTGTGTATATGCCTTATACTGTGTGTGTGTGTGTGTGTATATGCCTTATACTGTGTGTGTGTGTGTGTGTGTGTGTGTGTATATGCCTTATACTGTGTGTGTGTATGTATATGCCTTATACTGTGTGTGTGTATATGCCTTATACTGTGTGTGTGTATATGCCTTATACTGTGTGTGTGTATATGCCTTATACTGTGTGTGTGTATATGCCTTATACTGTGTGTGTGTGTGTGTGTGTATATGCCTTATACTGTGTGTGTGTGTGTGTGTGTGTGTATATGCCTTATACTGTGTGTGTGTGTGTGTGTGTGTATATGCCTTATACTGTGTGTGTGTGTGTGTGTGTGTGTGTGTATATGCCTTATACTGTGTGTGTGTATATGCCTTATACTGTGTGTGTGTATATGCCTTATACTGTGTGTGTGTATATGCCTTATACTGTGTGTGTGTATATGCCTTATACTGTGTGTGTGTGTGTGTGTGTATATGCCTTATACTGTGTGTGTGTGTGTATATGCCTTATACTGTGTGTGTGTGTGTGTGTGTGTATATGCCTTATACTGTGTGTGTGTGTGTGTGTGTGTATATGCCTTATACTGTGTGTGTGTGTGTGTGTGTGTGTGTGTATATGCCTTATACTGTGTGTGTGTGTGTGTGTGTGTGTGTGTATATGCCTTATACTGTGTGTGTGTGTGTGTGTGTGTGTGTGTATATGCCTTATACTGTGTGTGTGTATATGCCTTATACTGTGTGTGTGTGTATATGCCTTATACTGTGTGTGTGTATATGCCTTATACTGTGTGTGTGTATATGCCTTATACTGTGTGTGTGTATATGCCTTATACTGTGTGTGTGTATATGCCTTATACTGTGTGTGTGTATATGCCTTATACTGTGTGTGTGTGTATATGCCTTATACTGTGTGTGTGTGTATATGCCTTATACTGTGTGTGTGTGTGTGTGTGTGTGTGTGTGTATATGCCTTATACTGTGTGTGTGTGTGTATATGCCTTATACTGTGTGTGTGTGTGTATATGCCTTATACTGTGTGTGTGTGTGTATATGCCTTATACTGTGTGTGTGTGTGTATATGCCTTATACTGTGTGTGTGTGTGTGTGTGTGTGTATATGCCTTATACTGTGTGTGTGTGTATATGCCTTATACTGTGTGTGTGTATATGCCTTATACTGTGTGTGTGTGTGTGTGTATATGCCTTATACTGTGTGTGTGTATATGCCCCGGCTACCCTACTAAGGGGCTCCGCTGCCTGCCCTGGGTATCTGTGATGTAAGTCTGGTAAAGTGGTGGTTGTGTGTCAGTTTAGAGGCTACCTTTGCAGTGGCCCCATGCATAGCACACGGGGTGAGCCACTAAGAGGGATCTGCAAAGAGGCTTTCAGATTCTCTGTCTTTCCAGCTCTGATCCTGTCTGATTTTTGCATTTCAGTTTTGGTGAATAGTGCCCAGTCTGAGACCCCTGTACATGTAACCATCTGTGTGCAAGGTCTGTCATACATGGAGGCAGAACACGCATGTTAATCAGACACAGGTGTGTGTCTTATTTGTTGTTTATGGTATAGTTCTTACTTCTTTGCACCCTCTGAAGTCTGCCCCCAATGTCTCGGCCTGTGTGTCAGTTTATTGGTTGTGGAGACCCTGTATGATCATTTGCCCCATACTCTGCAAGTCTTTACTGTTTGTTTTTACACGTGTGGTAAGCTGGCAGTTGTGTGGCCCTGTCACACTCGTGTAGTGCCTTAGCTTCATGGTATGTATTGTGTCACTGGGTATAAATGTTCCCGTCAGATTAGTGCCGTGTTACAAACGTTGCTTTCAGTAAGTAACGCCAATCAGTATGAAATGCATTTCTGAACGTGGTGCTGTCACCATGGAAACCCATGGAATGTTCTACCTTTAGAACCTAGCCCCAGATATCTCCATTGTGTATCTGGAAATATACACAACCCGTTCTGTGCCAACGTTGTATAATTGAAGCTGAGGACTGGGACAAGATAAATCTCAATGTATGGTCCAGTCTGAGTCTCCATCACTGACTGGTTAGATTTGGATCATTTATTAAAAAGAGTTCATACTTCTTATTAAAGAATACATTGCTTTGCATGGAGAGGGGCCTTTTTTGTGTTTGTTAAATCTTTTTGTACTAGTAGTGGCCTAAAAGTTACTATTTCCTTCCTAAACTGAACTTTGTCCACAAGACCATTTTTTTTTTTTTTTTTTAATTATTACCTGCCTACCATTAAAATAGAACTGAGTGGCAGCCCTATAGAAACATAGAATGTGTCGGCAGATAAGAACCATTCGGTCCATCAAGTCTGCCCAATTTTTTTTTTTTTTTTTGAGTACTTTTATTAGTCCCCCGTTCCTGGTCTTACCCATGACATGCTTACAAAACCAGGGAAATCTTAATGCATAAAGTCCATAACATAGAATATATATATATATATATATATATATATGTTAATTTACTAATCCCTGTTGTTAGTGACATTGTTTTTTTAGGGGTTACTATATGTTTTGTGAGGCTTGCTAGGTTTTGCAGAAGTGCAGGTTGTGGTACTCAGACTTTTGGACCCTACTGTAGTTTTTTTGCTGGAGGGGTTACTTGGCGTATAATCATTTGCTTCCCTCTCTGCTACAGCACGTGCTTTCATTGACATGTATTTTGTGCACCCCTCGTGGGTAAATCCTGTATATTCCCTTGTGGACCCTGGGAGATTTCTCCATATTTACATATGCCCTATGATATAATGTGGGCAGGATTGTGGGTTATACAGAGGTGAGAATACATCTGGCCAGTGTTTATAGATTGCATACAGTCTAAATTCAGCTGAAAGTCCTGGCCCAGGGGAGATGTGTCACTGTTTGTCTGCATGCATCCAGCCTTTTAACTGGTAGCTGTGACCATGAGTGAATCAGGCTGAATCATGACTTGGGATCTGGCATGGGCGGCTCCTGACACCCCTCCTCCAACCTCCTCTGCTTCGGAATGTGCTCACGAGGAGGGGGATGGGATCAGACCTGAAGGCACCATAGAGAGAGACTTTGTTTGAGAAGTGCTTCTTGAAACTTGTTTTGTAAAATGTGTAAAGGACCACTAAACTTATTCAAGCCTTGCGTCCTCTATAAAATAGTCTCCCGTTTACCAAGTAAAGTAAAGTAAACTTATATCTTTACATGCGTGTTTACACTCCTCTGCCTCAGAGCTGGTGGGAGGCTGACATGCACAGCCAATCAGAGCGGGGACTGTATGGAGCGAGGGTCCCCTATTAAAGGGTATCAAGTTAATGTCCCCTCTGTTGATCCTCTTTTAAAATTAGGGTCTCTGACCATATCAGACTCCCAGGTAAACATGGCAGCTGTTGGTCTGATGAAAAGTAAAACGCCAGCTTATCCTCACACATTAGCGCCAGTCAATATACTAGAAGCACAGAACATTTAGTTGTCTTTTAACCCTTTTGTTTTTGCTCACAGTGCATGATACTGCTGCTTCATTCCTGATTTATTCTGAATTGGTAATAGTGACAGTAGCAGTGAATTCGGCAGTTGCAGCTATTCTTTCTTGACTTGTACAGAAAGGTCCCTGTTTGGGCCCCATACACTTTCTCTCATTGCTTTTGTAGCCAGGATCTTGTGTAATACAGGTTGTAAGAGTTGTTATACCAATTGTGTTATTCGGCATTGCTGAATGATTGACCAGTGTTAGCTTTACACTTGCACAGGTTGTGATAACAACATGTATCATACACAACCCTCAATCTGTCAGATTGTTTTGTGATCTTTCTTAAACTATTGTGCAGCATCTACTCCAACAAGCTTGTCATATACTCTCCCCGTCACAGCTTTAGAATTCATGTTTAGTCTACAGGTTTTGTATAAAATTAATCAAAAGCCAAGTTTTGCATACTTATCGTATGTGTTGCGGTCAGTCTGCACCGGGACTGAAAACTCTTCACACAGTAACGTTTATTAAGAAAAGAGAGAGCCCTTTGTAGATTCAAATTGGCAAAAGCAGGAATTATTCATGTCACATTATTATTGAATTTTTTGAATTATTTGCTGTTTCCTGGAAGCAGATCACATTTAATGACGTGACGTTTGTCCTAAAATGTGCACCTTTTACATCCAAATAAGTATATGCATTTAAAGAAAGATATATATTTAATGTGTTACAATGATGCCCTGTTATTTTGTTTATGCTAATTAAATGTATTTCATTTAATTGTGCTGTCCTGTTCCTAAATATTGTCTTTCATGATTGGGGTGATGTCATCAGGAAGAGTTCTACAGATAGGACTCGCCTGTGATGGCCACAGTCATTACCCATCCCCCATCTCTCTCTGAAAGAGAAAACATCCCAATAAAGACATGGGAGCAGTCTCCCGAAACACACACACACTTTTAGATACTAAATCCTGCCAATTGATACAATGGGTCGTAAAATAACAGCAATCATTATAAAATGATCTGGAATATTCCTGCAAGAACAGTGGATCTGTCAGATTGTTAGCTGTTTTTTTCCGTTCTCTGTCATTTATACGAGTAGAGATGTGGGACGGGTGGCTTTTGTGCTGATGCAGTCGATTTCTGTGTGCCAGTCATGTCTCGTGAACTTATCTCAGAAGGTGGGGTCACTAATTGATATTGTATTGAGTTTTAAGAATACCAGAGTTGGTGTTTAAAGGGACTACCCATTGTGTTAAATGATGCATTTTCTGCAAATCTGTTAAGAGGAAAATGGGTTTTTAAACGTGTCGTCTCCTGCTTATGACATCACCTGTGCTATGATATGCAGATGAACGAAGTCTCAAAAAAATATATATTTTCCTCTTAAAAGTACTGCAGCAAATGCATAATTTAACACGATGTATTGATTAGTATATATTATAGTAAATAATATATATTATAAATGTTTTCATTGTGCCCATCATATGTAAGCTTTTATCTGTTACCTGTCTGCATGGCAGCTAGGATTATGTTCACAATTGATTTTTTTCTATTATAAAATAAAAGTAGTTACATTCTCTTGGTGAAGGCGGCCATGTTATCTATACCTTCTTGTTTTATCCGTTTCAATCTTTTTATTTTCTCTCTCTTCACTCAGAGTTTACTGTCGAAAGCTCGTGTAATTGGCGCCAGCTCGTTAAGATGCAGAGGTGGTGCTCTATTCCCAGAGGTGGGAAAATCTGAGAAGCCAGAGTCTGTATTCAGTGGCCCTCAGGTCAATTTCAACCCATTCACGCCTGATTCCCTGGATATCCAGAACTCGGCTGGGCTTTGCAGACGACGTAAGAGATCACACTGGAATGAGTGAGTCGACCTTTTCCCCTCACTTGGCATTTCTATTAAATGATTATGTGATCAGTAAATCATACATGCCTTGGGCTGCACTGTAGACATGCTATCAATGGCCGTTCCATTTTGTATGTCTTCTTATTCATGATTTATTATGTTTGATAGCAGTAGTGCACTGGGCCTTTTTCTTGTGAATCAGTATATTCTCCTGGTTATAACTGTGCACACAATTTCCATTATTGTAAAACCTTCATGGTTATGTTCCTTCAACTGATCCAACAAGTTATTTCAGTTTCCCTGAAATCTCGCCTTACTGATTTTTAAACCAGCCTCAGGCGAGGGGTGGACCGGAGGCTGTAAAAGGATCTTGACACTTTCTATTAATGTTAAATGATCAAGCTCTAGAGATTGAATCTTAACCTCGATAGTTGCCTTAAATCGAAAAACAGTCTCAATGTTTCCATAAAGCCCCCTGGAAAATATGCTTGTTCAATGTTCCCGGGGTTGATTTGGTTTTCTCTCTCTCCTAGTTCCTGTGGAGAAGATATGGAAGGCAGCGATGGAGAGTTAGAGGATGAAAGTATCCGACCTGCTAAGGTAAATTTTAACATCTGGACAGAAACCAAAATGAGGGAAACTGCACAGCTTTAAAATGAGGTTTATTTAGCACTTTGCTGTCAGTTGAACTTTGGAAAAGATTTTATAAAATATTTAGTTGATTTATAAATGAGTCTATTAAATGCCCCTCATTGAAGATGCTAATTTATCATAAAATATTAATTAACATTTAATTTCTAGACGTACTTTGGCGCTTTAGATGTGCATGGCCCTCTCTGTCCTTGTCTCACTAGGTAATTGCACATCTGTTTGCGATATTGGGAATTCATGCATTGTACTCTGAGAAAGCTGCTCTAACATCTCCAAAGCAGCAAGAAGAAATGTCAAGTGCAATTGTTTTTGGGATATATTTTTTTTATGGACATTCTAGATGTAAATGTTTTATACATCGAGACTCCTAATTTATACATTGCATCTGTTACAATGTCTGACTGTGTTTGTTTTATGTTATATATAAACGGCTGGCAGTGGTGGAGATAATCAGCAAAGCTGTCGACGTTACACAAGTTAAATTTAAGAAATTAAATCTGTTAATTGTGATAAATAAACCTGTTTCCTTTGGTGTCTGCAGAGAATCACGATAACTGAAAGCAACATGAAATCTCGATATGCCACAGAGTTTCATGAAGTGGAGAAGATTGGTTCTGGGGAGTTTGGTTCCGTGTTTAAGTGTGTGAAGCGTCTAGATGGCTGCCTCTACGCCATTAAGCGTTCAAAAAAGCCTCTTGCGGGTTCAGTTGATGAGTAAGTATGGCGGTTACAAAGTCGGCTGTGACGGTCACTATTATGTTTTTGGTTCTGTTAATACAATAAGGTTTATATTTGTTTTAAGATGATTGAGTCTGCATGCAACGTGTAACTTGGAAATGTACAGTTGTAGCCAGACTTGCATTTAGCAGAGACCGTGAAGGAAGCACACTTCATTGATTTCTCTGCACCATCTGGAATAATAACTTCTACTTGGATTTTCCTCGTTATCAGAAATGGTAAGGCTGGCTACATCTGTATTTGGGAAATCTTGTCTCAGCAGTTATCTCAGTGATGTAAAGCTGCATCCACACCACATACTCATTTTACCTGGTCTTTGTTACAGGCAGAATGCTCTGCGGGAAGTCTACGCTCACGCTGTGCTTGGCCAACACCCACATGTAGTCCGTTACTATTCCGCATGGGCAGAAGATGATCACATGCTCATCCAAAATGAGTATTGTAACGGTATGTTGCTTCTTATTTCCTGTACCGCGTGTGTGCTCAAAGGGATCCATGTGTAAAGTGTATACAGAGGCTAAAGATCATTATTGACCTGATTTGCATATACCCAGAATACCTTGCAGTGATGTTAGCACCATGAATGTGAGATTTCTGTGGGAAAAGCAATACTTCTGGCTTGTTTTGTGTATTTTTAGTTTTGTGTATTCAAGCCTCTGCTACCCACTGTATTTCAGATGGAGGGTCTTTTTTCCACCACAGTTACCCCACCATAACTTAAATGGTATTTTCCCATATTGCACCAATGGTTCCTTTAAAGGCTCCTTAATTGTTGAATGAGACCTCCAGTATTAAAGGGACACTAAACTTTTTTTTCACTTGTGCTCCTAATATAGAAGCACAAGTGAAAAGTTAGTTGCCCCTAGTATGAGGATGAACTGGCATGTACTTTTGATAGTACACGCCAGTTTATCCTCTGACCGGCAGGCAGCCGTCTGGTCAGCGACTGGCTCTCTCGCTTAACTAGGTCCCCTCTGCTGATCCCATGCAAAAAAGAGGGTCTCTCGCTGTGCACTGGGAGAGACCCTCGCATTTAGCTGTCAGACCAGGGCGAGCCCCCACTCTGATTGGCTGTGCGCCTGCTGACGTTTGTCAGCATGCGACAACCGGGACCTGCTGTGTCTCGCATGCAGAAAGTAAGCCCCCGTGTATCTATATTTATATAATTTACTTCATTCTACCGGGAAATGTATTGTTTAACCCTTAAAGGAAGCAAGGGTTAAACAACGTTTAATTTACCTTTAACATAAATGCTATATTGTCCATTCCATTGGACAATACATAATCTGGTTACAGAGGGAACCTGGATAGGTTACTGGAGAGTATAGCTATAAATATCTGGCCCACGAGTTAGTGTTTGCTCACTAGTTTTACTTCTCCCAGGACAGTGAACACATCACTTACTCCTGCAGACAAAAAAAAAACTTGGCTCAAAGTGTCTTTATAAAATGTTCAAAACCATGCACAAAAACAGGGCGGGAAATTTTCAAAATATATTTCTGTCTTTTAAGGTTTTCACAGCTTGTGGTGGTTTTCCAGTGATGCCCTGCAGTAGCTCAATATAACGGCATGTTACTCCATTAATTAGGAGGAAGATGTTTTGTGATTACTGTGAAAGATTGATATTTTCCAATGTTGTACAAGAAAACAACTGTTTTCAGGTATTTTTCAAACCGTGCATTTTGCTTTCCAGGTGGCAGTTTAGCAGATGCTCTCAGTGAGAATTACCGGACTATGCTGTATTTCACGGAGACTGAATTAAAGGATCTGCTCCTGCAGGTGGCACGTGGGCTGAAATATATTCATTCCATGTCACTGGTGCATATGGACATAAAGCCAAGTAAGTTCAACCCTTCTAATACCTATGATTTATAAAACGATAGGCAGCACATTGATCACACAGGCTCTGTTCCTCAAAGTTTAATACAGGTTGTGTATCCTTTTATCTGAAAATATTTTTGGATTTCGCCACAAGTTGCAAAGTGCACACACAGCTGTCGGAATGCAGGTTATACTGTTCATCCCCCTTAAGCTGCGCTATAGCTTTTCCATGAAGGCTCAGATACACCCATGTAAGCAAGCCCACAAAGGGTAATTCAGTGGCACGTGTACTGGCCTGATGCACTGACCGCAGGTTCCCAACGATGCCTCACATCACAGCTACATCACCGTAAAAGGAAGTTATTTGCGCAGTACAATTTTTTCATTGATACTATATTTCAATAGTTTTGAGAGGCTTTAAAATATGTTATTGGTGAAAATGACCATTACCCAATATACTTCTGGTCCCAAGCATTTTGGATAAGTGATACTGTACTATGCTTGCCTCAGCTGTCCACTAAATGCAGATGACAGAGCACTGTACGTTTCAAAGTATATGATATGGGACTGCTTCTTTGTTTATGCAATGCCCATACATGTACGAGCTGACTTAAAAAGCATAATCGCGGTGTTTTCGCTGCATTTAGTCATTGTGGCAAGCTTCACAAGTGAAGTTATCAAATTATCCAGGAAAGCAAAAAAATATCTCCAGTGCTGCCATGGGTGGCTTTAAAGTGATAGGCCACTGACCTATACAAATCAGGTGAGGGGTGTTCCATGCTGCTTCTTATGGCGGCAGGTTTGTAACACCCTGAAAAGGGGGCTGTCTCAGCCATTGCAGTGAGGGTTTGACTAGTCTAGGGGGTTAGTTGATCCCAATTGCCTTAAGTTAGACCAGGATCGACCATTATTTTTTGCATTTAATAATGGATCACTGATAATCAATCACATTGATTTGTGTCATTTTGTTTGTAAATACTTTTTATGCTCGGTACCGAAGCACTACGTAAATTGTTGGCACTATATGCATAATAATGTAATGCCAAGGGAAACTAGGCCAAAGTGGCAGAGTTTGAAGTATAGGTGAAGGGGAGAATTTTTCCAACTCTGCTGCTTTGGCCTGGTTTGAAATTCCCTTGTCCGTTCCCTCTTTCTTGAATATAGCTCCAAGTATAAACTTGTGTGTTTTATATTGGGTTCATTCTTGCAGGTAATATTTTTATATCCCGGACATTGCTTGCAAACTCCACAATTGATGACGGAGATGATGATGAATGTGCAACCCGGAAAGTTACTTTTAAAATAGGTATGAGATTTCTGTATGTTTGAAACCGGTCCTTATTTTGTACTTTTTTTTTATTTATTTTTTTAACACTCTGCATGAATATTCACTGTTTGACATGTCTCCCTGCTAAACAGGTGACCTTGGCCATGTAACGCGTGTGACCAGTCCCCAGGTAGAAGAAGGTGACAGTCGATTCCTTGCCAATGAAGTTTTGCAGGAGGTTTGTTATTCTCAATGTTTCTATCAATATAATGACTGGCTGTGTCAGGAATGACTGTGTATAATGTTATTTTCCATTGTTTCCTCAGGACTACACTCACTTACCTAAAGCAGACATCTTCGCCCTGGCACTGACCGTGTGGTGCGCTGCTGGGGCTGAGCCCCTTCCAACTAATGGGGATCAGTGGCATGAAATAAGGCAAGGAAAACTGCCCAGGATACCACAGTTACTTTCATCTGAGCTCATTGATTTAATGAAGGTAAATAATTCATATTGATGCATTAACTTCTGTGTGGTGTGCTCTGAGTCTTAAACATTTTTTTTTTTGTTAAACTTTTTTTTTTATTCCATTTTCCCCTTATTAGTTAATGATCTCTCCGGACCCAGAGAAAAGGCCGTCGTCTGTGGCACTGGTGAAACATTCTGTGCTCCTATCTGCTTCTCGGAAAAGTGCAGAGCAATTACGCGTAGAGCTAAATGCTGAGAAGTTTAAGAATGCTCTTCTTCAGAAGTAAGGACTCATGCAATATGATTACTCTTAAATATTCTGGTTGCTTCTGCACTTACGAATCACACATAAATGGACATAGTCAGTCTCAGCATTGTGTAGAATATAAATGCATAACATAAGAGAAATTTGTGTGTGGGGGTGCAGACTTCTGATATCTGTCTGCTTTATACATAGCAAAGAATGCTCAATAAGGTTGTTATCCTCTCATTAAAGCATTTATTTAGCCCATTATTGACACATATTTTAGTTAAACAATCAGCTGCAAGTTAAGTACATGAGGGTGATGGGAATTGAACCTGTAACCTCCTGCTTCTCAGTCCCCTGCACTAACCCTCCCCTCCACTGGAATGGATAAGAAAACACAATTCATTGTGAGCACTCCTTGCAGTGGAGCATTGGGAGTAGTGCACGACCAGGCACCATTCTCACATAACAGATCTTTTTATCTGGGAAATATTGCATTTTATAACCCGATTCTGTTTTCTTCCCTTTCTTTCCAGGGAACTAAAAAAAGCACAAATGGCAAAAGCAGCGGCTGAAGAAAAAGTACTTTTCCCAGACAGAATGACAACCAGATCAACTGCGCAAACCAACAGAACGACGCGCCTTATAGGGAAAAAAATGAACCGCTCAGTTAGCCTTACAATATATTAAGCGAATAGAATGCAGCGGATGCCAGTGATGTAACAGCCCTAGTTGTATTTTCATTTAACATTAAGTTTAACAGCTTTTATATAGCTTAGTTTTTTTTTAATGCAGCATTTGGCTGTAGATGTTAATCGAAAACATCCCTGTTGAATTTTTATAAGCTTTGGGTATTGTCTGAATTATGGTGTAATTAATTGCTGTGTGCCCCCGGAACGAGGCATATATGTATATCCATAACAAAGTGGACAATATCGGTGTCCTGGCACTAAGCTCATTATAGAGATTGGAACTTTACGGGAACCAGTCACCAAGGGTGGCTGTTCAGGTGGTTAAAGTACAGGCGTTGGGAGGTCTTTTTGGGACCCGTAATGTTAGCCTCCATAGGGGTAGAGTAATACAGATAATCACGTCTGGTCAGAGTAGCTAGAAAGGGAGCGAGGTTTCCTTTGCGGCAGGCGTAGTGGAGCTGATTGGTGGGTTTTAACACCAAGTAAAAGCACTGCTTTAGGTTTGTTCTCTTTTAATGTGACGTCACCCTTCCTTTACTGTAGTATTTTCTGCTTTTAGTCTCCTTTCAGCAGCGTATACTGATACGGTATTTGTGTAAATGTGTATATTGACCTGGCTCTGTGACCATTCAGTAACAAGCCAACTCTCATATTTGTACCAAGGTACATTTTATTGTGAATTTTTTTAATGTATATTCAACTCTGAGCACTTTGTTGGCACCAGGCAAATCATGTGGGATGAGAACCCCATATATATATTTGCCACGTGAAATTTGCTGCTATTTTAGGGATTTTTTTTTGTTTGTCTGTTTTTGTTTTGCTGTAAAATTGTAGCATTAAACAATCATTGTTTTACTTTAACCCGCCATAGTCGGATGAACCTGTAGAACAGACAAATGTCTGGCACAGATAGTTAGATTATGATGGTTACCTGAGCTCTCCTATAAGGTTTTGAGTAGCCATTTTCAATGGCTGGAAAGTCTGAATCTTCTCTCCCTTGTTCTTGTTCCTTTTGTTTGTTTACTGTTGATCCGGCCCAGGCTGGTTGATTTAACTGTATATATTTCTCTGCCTTTCTTCCTTTTTTATGTCCTGTTAAGTCAATTCTATAGGAGCCATAGGTTCCTCAAATCTCTGCCCTGAATTAAAAGAAAGCAATTGTTCTAGTTTGCATACAAGTTATGCAGTAATCACTGCTCCATTCTGCTTCCTCTGATTATGTGCCACAAATAATACTGTATTATGTCTGAGCTCTTACAGCTTCCTCCGTCCCTCTTCAGTATTCATGACTGTAAAGTATTGGTCACCATTTCCTTCCATGTTATTTACTCCCCCATTAGTATAAACAAAGGAATTCGATATTGAATAAGGTTCTCACACCAGTTGTCACCTTTGTGGGGTGGATACAGTCGGCTCCAGACTCTGCTATAGTTGTTCATTTTGCTAAATAAAAAACCTGTACATTTTGTTGTTGGAATTTGTGATGTTTTGGTTGTCTGTGCTCTTTACACTGTGTAAATAAAGTTTGTGCCTTTCTTCAATGTTGTAATGTGAGGATCTTTATTCAAATCACGTGGATTTCTACATGGACTTTGATACTTTAACCCCTTTGTGACCAGACCTTTTGGTCATGTTAACTCTTTTTAACTTGAAAGTATTTTGCTAGAAAGCTAGTCACCTTTTTTACCCCCTTTTTTGTTGTTGCAAATTATAAGACGATAATCAGTGCATTGCTTTTTTTCCCAGATTTACCTATAGTGACATTTTATTCCTAGCTCTAAGACCAAGTTAGAGAAGAAAAAAAAAACATTTATTTTCATGGTCAGACTGTAATTAGTCTCCCTGCCCTATGATTGCTGTGGGCAGGGGGAGACTACATAGGGCAGCCAGGCAATGGCTTTGACGGGTAACTACTTCAATCCCGTTACTGTGGTTGGCTGTGACCGGTTGGGGGGCGTCTGCAGACTGTCCTCAGGCACTCAGCCATGTCTGTTACAGTCCGATCCAGTGAACGTACCGTTATCGGAACTGCAGGATGTGCTATGTTTATTTTTCAAACCGAGATGTTTTCCTGTGATGTGCCAGACATCTTTGTCGTAAACGGGTTGATGAGAGGATACAGTTAAAGTATATTACTGAGCCTTCTCTGTTACATAGCTCCTTCAGGGGCGGACATAATTGGTCAGATCTTTCTTTATTGGGACTAAGAATCTAGGCAAAATGTCTGCCCCCTGATGGCCATGCCAAGATAGCTCAGTAGAGTAGCTTATTTGTATTCTTTCATGAACCAAGACTGTTTTTACATTTGTGATGTTTGTGTTTCGATTTCATTTTCCTCTTTATGAACCCATACAAATGATATAGCGTTTTTATTGCCCTAAGAAGGATTATCTTAACATACATATATATAATTTACTATAAACAATCAAAATATGAAAAAACACTTCTTTTACCTGAAAAATGTATTGCACATCTACAAACGTTACAAAAGACCCAACTAAATAGTTTTGTAATATTAGTCCTGAGTTTAGAAAAGAGTAATGTTTTTTATTTTTTTTTTGTAGTTATAGGGCAATAACGTAAAGTAGCATTTTGGGGGTGAGGTCTCTAAGTCACATGCGTTAAGACATACCTTCGTAAAACCCGGTGAAGTGTGAACGTTATAGAAAGCTCCAGCATAGTCTGGACATCGGAAGGTATATCATCTGGATTGGGATCTGTAACTGCCTATAACTGTGGAATTCCCTGACTTTGCTGGACAGTAGGTATAGGTGTCAGATCTTCAATAGATAGTTTACCATTTTTAGCATCCCAATGATCGCTAGTGCACTCCTCACAAGGTGGGCGTGAAGTGGCTGCTTTATTGGTAGTGTATGAAGTTTGACATCCCTCGATACGTCTGCACTTTTGTCTTTAAAGGTAATTACTATGGTTGCCCCCGTGATCTGGCAGCAGGTGGATAAATAGCCTGGGTCAGAGTGTGTCTGGTATACTGGCCTGGCTTAGTCTGTTAGGGAGACCTTGGATCTGTTGGTCTCTTGTCTCAAGTTGTTGTACGGTAACATTGTTGGTTTCCAAACAGGTCACCTTTTTTGGGAGGTTATTCCCTCTGCTAGATCTGTGTTCAGTATTGCCTGGAGGTCAAGAAAAAGCTTGTTAATGTCTCATTGGTTGCTGGGGTGTCGTGAATAATTCATCCCTGAATCCGTGTTGCTCATCGCTTTTTTTTTCTGGCTCTTCAGCAGAGTTGTCATCAGGCCTTTTGATTTAGGCTGCTAAAGTCTGGAAGACCATAGATTTCCAATGTCTGGTGTGGCAAGCCATTTTGTTCTGTTATTTTTATTTATAGCCCATGACGCCAGAAGGACTCACAAAGTGCAATCTCGTAGATTTGGTCCATCAGATGCAGTCCGAAATAGACGTCTGTGTGCGGTGCACATGGAAAATGTGAAACGCTTGCATCCCTTGCTCGCCAAAGCAGCTTTAAAGGGACCGTCTAGTTCCCAAACTCCCTTTGGTGCAAGATGGAGATCACTGCTTGTATAGTGCACAGGCCTATTTGATGCAGGCATTCTGCATAAATCACATTTTTAATATTTGACTCAAGACCTCCCCAGTGATTATATACCAAGTATTGTTTCATTTAGTTTTAATTGGGCAGACTAGATGGACCGAATGGTTCTTATCTGCCGACACTATATAGATAGATAGATATATATATATATATATATATATATATATATATATATATATATATAATGTTTAGTCACTTCCTGTGATGCTGGAATATAATACATTGCGTGGACTGTGATAAACGTGCTCTTATACACGATAGGATCTCGTAACAGTGCAACACATTTTCTGATGACATCACTAGAGAGACAGGAAATTACATTAATTTGAATGAAATTATTCTGACTGGTTCCTGCAGCAAAAAATAATAATAAAGGAAATGACTTTTACTCAGCTAGTGTGGGCAGTCCTGGTTTCTTGCAAACTGCTGTAATGTCACAATTCCATCTAGCTGTAAGTATTTTATATTTTAAGCAATGCAAAATGTAAGACCTGCATTTTCAAGTACTTTGGAAGCACATTAATATGTATTAATATTTGGAAGATGCATTTGGGGCACCGGACAGACCCTTTCATATAAAATAACATTTTATGTCATTGTTTTTTCCCTTTACTGTTTTTCAGTTACACATTTACAAAACACTTCATTTCACATTGTTAGATATTGAACCATAAGATCTGTTTCATATATTGTTTTCTTTAGCAGGGAATACAGGGGAGGTGGAGCAGCTAAACCTATGGGAATTGTCCCTGCTGATTTTTCCACTGATCCACTTTTCGATCATTACCCCAGTGTATCGCCTCTGGCAGTGAGTTACTGAGAAGGTTTCTAAGTGGCAAGTGACACCTCTTCACAAAAATAGGGACTTAGTCTCCTTGTCAAGCAAATAATTCTCAGTACAATTTGTGTATATGAGTATAAATATCTTAATATACAAATGAAAATGATAATATCTAGTTCGGATGGATTTTACTTTGATACTAGCTGATATACTGGATTTGTACAGTAAATTGTTTGGATTTTCTGGATGATCATTATCACCCTATTCATTAAGAGCACAAATTCCATTGCGATACAACTGAGAAAGGGGGGGGGGGGTATATTTAAGGGCACTGCAAATCAAAAAGCAATGCAGTGGTAATGTTCCTCCCTGGCCAGTAGATGGCAGGCATCTCAAAGAAATTTGCTTATCTTGACATGTTTGTATAATGACACTGAAACTACAGATAAGACCTACTGGCTAAAATGAAACTGAATACTTATTTATTCTTAATAATAAAACTACGTACAATGGAATGAACAGACTGTGCAGGAAGTAACTATGTTCACAGTATAACAGTGTTTAACAGTGTTTGGGTGATACAGTCACAGTATGAGCAGTGTTTGGGTGATACAGTCACAGTATGAGCAGTGTTTGGGTGATACAGTCACAGTATAAGCAGTGTTTAGGTGATAGTCACAATATAAGCAGTGTTTGGGTGATAAAGTCACAGTATAAGCAGTGTTTGGGTGATACAGTCACAGTATGAGCAGTGTTTGGGTGATACAGTCACAGTATGAGCAGTTTTTGGGTGATACAGTCACAGTATAAGCAGTGTTTAGGTGATAGTCACAATATAAGCAGTGTTTGGGTGATACAGTCACAGTATAAGCAGTGTTTGGGTGATACAGTCACAGTATAAGCAGTGTTTGGGTGATACAGTCACAGTATGAGCAGTGTTTGGGTGATAGTCACAGTACAAGCAGTGTTTGGGTGATACAGTCACAGTATGAGCAGTGTTTGGGTGACACAGTCACAGTATGAGCAGTGTTTGGGTGACACAGTCACAGTATAAGCAGTGTTTGGGTGATACAGTCACAGTATGAGCAGTGTTTGGGTGACACAGTCACAGTATGAGCAGTGTTTGGGTGACACAGTCACAGTATAAGCAGTGTTTGGGTGATACAGTCACAGTATAAGCAGTGTTTGGGTGATAGTCACAGTATGAACAGTGTTTGGGTGATACAGTCAGTATGAGCAGTGTTTAGGTGGTACAGTCACAGTATAAGCAGTGTTTAGGTGATACAGTCACAGTATGAACAGTGTTTGGGTGGTACAGTCACAGTATAAGCAGTGTTTAGGTGATACAGTCACAGTATAAGCAGTGTTTGGGTGATACAGTCACAGTATAAGCAGTGTTTGGGTGATACAGTCACAGTATGAGCAGTGTTTGGGTGATACAGTCACAGTATGAGCAGTGTTTGGGTGATACAGTCACAGTATAAGCAGTGTTTGGGTGATACAGTCACAGTATGAGCAGTGTTTGGGTGACACAGTCACAGTATGAGCAGTGTTTGGGTGGTACAGTCACAGTATAAGCAGTGTTTAGGTGATACAGTCACAGTATAAGCAGTGTTTAGGTGATACAGTCACAGTATAAGCAGTGTTTAGGTGATACAGTCACAGTATAAGCAGTGTTTAGGTGGTACAGTCACATTATAAGCAGTGTTTAGGTGATACACAGTATGAGCAGTGTTTAGGTGACCGAATGATAGACTTGGCTTCGACACTATAAATGAGCCAATTGTTCTTCTGTTTCACACCTGGATTTCCAGACAAGTTGCTGATTTTGAAAGTGTTTCCAAATGATTGAATTTGTAGGTTTTTTTAACATTCATTTCTGCAGCTGTTATAATAACGATATACTTTCAGTTCCTCAATGTCTGCAGGATAATGGCTCATGTGATTGGTGTACCTTGGTCCTCACCCCCTTATGATGCCCCCAGAGGACCTCGGTACAGTCACTTCTCATTGATCAGCCTCATATTTACATACTGCTTGTGGTATCTCCTCTCTAGGTGGGTGAGACTTGAAAATAACCTGTGTTAGCTACTTCCCCATCTGTATAAACACTTAGCAATGTGTCGAGCCTGCTCTCAAATAAACAGAACTGTCACCGGCAGATAAAAAACATTCAACCCATCTAATCTGCCCAATTATCAGAATACTATCATTAGTCCCTGGCCTTATCTTATATCTAGTGAGATATATATCAAGTGAGGTCTCACCAGCGCTCTTTACAATACTCCAAGTAAGGTCTCACCAGCGCTCTGTACAATACTCCAAGTGAGGTCTCACCAGCGCTCTGTTTAATACTCCAAGTGAGATCTCACCAGCGCTCTGTACAATACTCCAAGTGAGGTCTCACCAGTGCTCTGTACAATACTCCAAGTGAGGTCTCACCAGCGCTCTGTACAATACTCCAAGTGAGGTCTCACCAGTGCTCTGTACAATACTCCAAGTGATGTCTCACCAGCGCTCTGTACAATACTCCAAGTGAGGTCTCACCAGCGCTCTGTACAATACTCCAAGTGAGGTCTCACCAGTGCTCTGTACAATACTCCAAGTGATGTCTCACCAGCGCTCTGTACAATACTCCAAGTGAGGTCTCACCAGCGCTCTGTACAATACTCCGAGTGAGGTCTCACCAGCGCTCTGTTTAATACTCCAAGTGAGGTCTCACCAGCACTCTGTACAATACTCCAAGTGAGGTCTCACCAGTGCTCTGTACAATACTCCAAGTGAGGTCTCACCAGCGCTCTGTACAATACTCCAAGTGAGGTCTCACCAGCGCTCTGTACAATACTCCAAGTGAGGTCTCACCAGCGCTCTGTACAATACTCCAAGTGAGGTCTCACCAGCGCTCTGTACAATACTGCAAGTGAGGTCTCACCACTGCTATGTACAATACTCCAAGTGAGGTCTCACCAGCGCTCTGTACAATACTCCAAGTGAGGTCTCACCAGCGCTCTGTACAATACTCCAAGTGAGGTCTCACCAGCGCTCTGTACAATACTGCAAGTGAGGTCTCACCACTGCTATGTACAATACTCCAAGTGAGGTCTCACCAGCGCTCTGTACAATACTCCAAGTGAGGTCTCACCAGCGCTCTGTACAATACTCCAAGTGAGATCTCACCAGCGCTCTGTACAATACTCCAAGTGAGATCTCACCAGCGCTCTGTACAATACTCCAAGTGAGGTCTCACCAGCGCTCTGTACAATACTCCAAGTGAGGTCTCACCAGCGCTCTGTACAATACTCCAAGTGAGGTCTCACCAGCGCTCTGTACAATACTGCAAGTGAGGTCTCACCACTGCTATGTACAATACTCCAAGTGAGGTCTCACCAGCGCTCTGTACAATACTCCAAGTGAGGTCTCACCACTGCTCTGTACAATACTCCAAGTGAGGTCTCACCAGCACTCTGTACAATACTCCAAGTGAGGTCTCACCATCGCTCTGTACAATACTCCAAGTGAGGTCTCACCAGCGCTCTGTACAATACTCCAAGTGAGGTCTCACCAGCGCTCTGTACAATACTCCAAGTGAGGTCTCACCAGCGCTCTGTACAATACTCCAAGTGAGGTCTCACCGGTGCTCTGTACAATACTCCAAGTGAGGTCTCACCAGCGCTCTGTACAATACTCCAAGTGAGGTCTCACCACTGCTCTGTACAATACTCCAAGTGAGGTCTCACCAGCACTCTGTACAATACTCCAAGTGAGGTCTCACCATCGCTCTGTACAATACTCCAAGTGAGGTCTCACCAGCACTCTGTACAATACTCCAAGTGAGGTCTCACCAGCGCTCTGTACAATACTCCAAGTGAGGTCTCACCAGCGCTCTGTACAATACTCCAAGTGAGGTCTCACCAGCGCTCTGTACAATACTCCAAGTGAGGTCTCACCAGTGCTCTGTACAATACTCCAAGTGAGGTCTCACCAGTGCTCTGTACAATACTCCAAGCGAGGTCTCACCAGTGCTCTGTACAATACTCCAAGCGAGGTCTCACCAGTGCTCTGTACAATACTCCAAGCGAGGTCTCACCAGTGCTCTGTACAATACTCCAAGTGAGGTCTCACCAGCGCTCTGTACAATACTCCAAGTGAGGTCTCACCAGTGCTCTGTACAATACTCCAAGTGAGGTCTCACCAGCGCTCTGTACAATACTCCAAGTGAGGTCTCACCAGTGCTCTGTACAATACTCCAAGTGAGGTCTCACCAGTGCTCTGTACAATACTCCAAGTGAGGTCTCACCAGTGCTCTGTACAATACTCCAAGTGAGGTCTCACCAGCGCTCTGTACAATACTCCAAGTGAGGTCTCACCAGCGCTCTGTACAATACTCCAAGTGAGGTCTCACCAGCGCTCTGTACAATACTCCAAGTGAGGTCTCACCAGCGCTCTGTACAATACTCCAAGTGAGGTCTCACCAGCGCTCTGTACAATACTCCAAGTGAGGTCTCACCAGCGCTCTGTACAATACTCCAAGTGAGGTCTCACCAGCGCTCTGTACAATACTCCAAGTGAGGTCTCACCAGTGCTCTGTACAATACTCCAAGTGAGATCTCACCAGCGCTCTGTACAATACTCCAAGTGAGGTCTCACCAGCGCTCTGTACAATACTCCAAGTGAGGTCTCACCAGCGCTCTGTACAATACTCCAAGTGAGGTCTCACCAGTGCTCTGTACAATACTCCAAGTGAGGTCTCACCAGCGCTCTGTACAATACTCCAAGTGAGGTCTCACCAGTGCTCTGTACAATACTCCAAGTGAGGTCTCACCAGTGCTCTGTACAATACTCCAAGTGAGGTCTCACCAGCGCTCTGTACAATACTCCAAGTGAGGTCTCACCAGTGCTCTGTACAATACTCCAAGTGAGGTCTCACCAGCGCTCTGTACAATACTCTGAGTATTATGATGGTAATATGACATGCATGGATGAGGTTTGTAGCTGTCGCTATTATTAAAGTATATATTTTTGTAGTTCACCGTGGTATATTTTCTAGTGAATAGGGCCCCAACGGAAACGCCAGCTAAACAAATATATAATGAAAATAAATACTGTATTTATACAAATGAATCCTGGCACTGAACATATATATAAAACCCACTGATAGTCTGTTATATTGACCTGTCTGTGTAATTATTCTGCAGCATGTCCTGCAGGACAAGATCCACCCAATAAACACCTGAGCCAATCACAAGAGACTCACAATGAATCTCTCATGTATAACTCGTTTTACAGCATACCTGGCTGGGGCAGCAGACTGGAGGGGGGGGGGGAGGGGGGCACGGCAGAGCCAGAGCTACCAATGTTACCCACCCTACATCACCTAGGGGAATAATATGGTGCAGTGGACAGGGATGTGGGGGCAATCTGGCTCTGTGGACAGGGATGTGGGGGCAATGTGGCACTGTTGTAGGGCATGTGGGGGCAATCTGGTGTAATGGAAAGGTTATTCAAGCAACCCAATGTATAGGGGGCAGAGTTTATATCACTTTAACTAGGAAAGTATAAGATTTGCATTATTAAGTTATATAGATATGCAGACTGTACTGTAATAATGCAGCATATATGGATATACAGACATGTCCATACAGTTGCACATAGTGTGAATGTTTACAGAGTGTGTCACTATGCAGAGTAACTTTAAATTGTGTATATTTATATGATTGTATATCTGCCCCATGTACTGTATTTCACAACACACTGTTAACTGTACAGTCTGTATTTCAATATCCTCTATATGTTGTCACTATATCCTGTACATTTAAACATTGTATCTCTATATATCCTACAAGTTCAGTCTGTAACTACCGTCTGTCTATACTCACTCTGTGCTGTGTCACTGTATACTGTACCTATACAGTCAGTCTATACTCAATCTGTGCTGTGTCACTGTATACTGTACCTATACAATCTGTCTATACTCATTCTGTGCTGTGTCACTGTATACTGTACCTATACAATCTGTCTATACTCACTCTGTGCTCTTTCACTGTATACTGTACCTATACAATCTGTCTATACTCACTCTGTGCTGTGTCATTGTATACTGTACCTATACAATCTGTCTATACTCACGCTGTGCTCTTTCACTGTATACTGTACCAATACAGTCTGCCTAAATTCCCTCTGCGCTGTGTCCTATATAATGTATCTATACAGTTTATCTATATCTTTGCTGTGTCACTATATACTGTACCCATACAGTCTGTCTATATTCACTCGGTGCTGTGTCACTATATACTGTATCCATACAGTCTGTCTATATTCACTCTGTGCTGTGTCAATATATACTGTACCTCTACAGTCTGCCTAAATACACTCTGTACTGTGTCACTATATACTGTACCTATACAGTCTGTCTATATACACTCTGTGCTGTGTCACTATATACTGTACTTATACAGTCTGTCTATATTCACGCTGTGCTGTGTCACTATATACTGTACCTATACAGTCTGTCTATATTCACGCTGTGCTGTGTCACTATATACTGTACCTATACAGTCTGTCTATATTCACTCTGTGCTGTGTCACTATATACTGTACCTATACAGTCTGTCTATATTCACTCTGTGCTTTGTCACTGTATACTGTACCTATACAGTCGGTCTATATTCACTCTGTGCTGTGTCACTATATACTGTACCTATACAGTCTGTCTATATTCACTCTGTGCTGTGTCACTGTATACTGTACCTATACAGTCTGTCTATATTCACTGTGCTCTGTCACTATATACTGTACCTATACAGTCTGTCTATATTCACGCTGTGTCACTATATACTGTACCTATACAGTCTGTCTATATTCACTCTGTGCTGTGTCACTATATACTGTACCTATACAGTCTGTCTATATTCACTCTGTGCTGTGTCACTGTATACTGTACCTATACAGTCTGTCTATATTCACTCTGTGCTGTCACTATATTCTGTACCTATACAGTCTGTCTATATTCACGCTGTGCTGTGTCACTATATACTGTACCTATACAGTCTGTCTATATTCACTCTGTGCTGTGTCACTATATACTGTACCTATACAGTCTGTCTATATTCACTCTGTGCTGTGTCACTGTATACTGTACCTATACAGTCTGTCTATATTCACTCTGTGCTGTCACTGTATACTGTACCTATACAGTCTGTCTATATTCACGCTGTGCTGTGTCACTATATACAGTACCTATACAGTCTGTCTATATTCACTCTGTGCTGTGTCACTATATACTGTACCTATACAGTCTGTCTATATTCACTCTGTGCTGTGTCACTGTATACTGTACCTATACAGTCTGTCTATATTCACTCTGTGCTGTCACTGTATACTGTACCTATACAGTCTGTCTATATTCACTCTGTGCTCTGTCACTGTATACTGTACCTATACAGTCTGTCTATATTCACTCTGTGCTGTCACTATATACTGTACCTATACAGTCTGTCTATATTCACTCTGTGCTGTCACTATATACTGTACCTATACAGTCTGTCTATATTCACTCTGTGCTCTGTCACTGTATACTGTACCTATACAGTCTGTCTATATTCACGCTGTGCTGTGTCACTATATACTGTACCTATACAGTCTGTCTATATTCCCTCTGTGCTGTGTCACTGTATACTGTACCTATACAGTCTGTCTATAGTCACGCTGTGCTGTGTCACTATATACTGTACCTATACAGTCTGTCTATACTCACTCTGTGCTGTGTCACTGTATACTGTACCTATACAGTCTGTCTATATTCACTCTGTGCTGTGTCACTATATACTGTACCTATACAGTCTGTCTATATTCACTCTGTGCTTTGTCACTGTATACTGTACCTATACAGTCTGTCTATATTCACTCTGTGCTTTGTCACTGTATACTGTACCTATACAGTCTGTCTATATTCACTCTGTGCTGTGTCACTATATACTGTACCTATACAGTCTGTCTATATTCACTCTGTGCTCTGTCACTGTATACTGTACCTATACAGTCTGTCTATATTCACTCTGTGCTGTGTCACTATATACTGTACCTATACAGTCTGTCTATATTCACTCTGTGCTGTCACTATATACTGTACCTATACAGTCTGTCTATATTCACTCTGTGCTGTCACTATATACTGTACCTATACAGTCTGTCTATATTCACTCTGTGCTGTGTCACTGTATACTGTACCTATACAGTCTGTCTATATTCACTCTGTGCTCTGTCACTGTATACTGTACCTATACAGTCTGTCTATATTCACTGTGCTCTGTCACTATATACTGTACCTATACAGTCTGTCTATATTCCCTCTGTGCTGTGTCACTGTATACTGTACCTATACAGTCTGTCTATATTCACTCTGTGCTGTCACTATATACTGTACCTATACAGTCTGTCTATATTCACTCTGTGCTGTGTCACTGTATACTGTACCTATACAGTCTGTCTATATTCACTCTGTGCTCTGTCACTGTATACTGTACCTATACAGTCTGTCTATATTCACTGTGCTCTGTCACTATATACTGTACCTATACAGTCTGTCTATATTCCCTCTGTGCTGTGTCACTGTATACTGTACCTATACAGTCTGTCTATATTCACTCTGTGCTGTCACTATATACTGTACCTATACAGTCTGTCTATATTCACTCTGTGCTCTGTCACTGTATACTGTACCTATACAGTCTGTCTATATTCACTGTGCTCTGTCACTATATACTGTACCTATACAGTCTGTCTATATTCACTCTGTGCTGTCACTGTATACTGTACCTATACAGTCTGTCTATATTCACTCTGTGCTGTGTCACTGTATACTGTACCTATACAGTCTGTCTATATTCACTCTGTGCTGTGTCACTATATACTGTACCTATACAGTCTGTCTATATTCACTCTGTGCTGTCACTGTATACTGTACCTATACAGTCTGTCTATATTCACTCTGTGCTGTGTCACTGTATACTGTACCTATACAGTCTGTCTATATTCACTCTGTGCTGTGTCACTGTATACTGTACCTATACAGTCTGTCTATATTCACTCTGTGCTGTGTCACTGTATACTGTACCTATACAGTCTGTCTATATTCACTCTGTGCTGTGTCACTGTATACTGTACCTATACAGTCTGTCTATATTCACTCTGTGCTGTGTCACTATATACTGTACCTATACAGTCTGTCTATATTCACTCTGTGCTGTCACTGTATACTGTACCCATACAGTCTGTCTATATTCACTCTGTGCTGTGTCACTATATACTGTACCTATACAGTCTGTATATATTCACTCTGTGCTGTGTCACTGTATACTGTACCCATACAGTCTGTCTATATTCACTCTGTGCTGTCACTGTATACTGTACCTATACAGTCTGTCTATATTCACTCTGTGCTGTGTCACTGTATACTGTACCTATACAGTCTGTCTATATTCACTCTGTGCTGTCACTATATACTGTACCTATACAGTCTGTCTATATTCACTCTGTGCTGTGTCACTGTATACTGTACCTATACAGTCTGTCTATATTCACTCTGTGCTCTGTCACTGTATACTGTACCTATACAGTCTGTCTATATTCACTGTGCTCTGTCACTATATACTGTACCTATACAGTCTGTCTATATTCCCTCTGTGCTGTGTCACTGTATACTGTACCTATACAGTCTGTCTATATTCACTCTGTGCTGTCACTATATACTGTACCTATACAGTCTGTCTATATTCACTCTGTGCTCTGTCACTGTATACTGTACCTATACAGTCTGTCTATATTCACTGTGCTCTGTCACTATATACTGTACCTATACAGTCTGTCTATATTCACTCTGTGCTGTCACTGTATACTGTACCTATACAGTCTGTCTATATTCCCTCTGTGCTGTGTCACTGTATACTGTACCTATACAGTCTGTCTATATTCACTCTGTGCTGTGTCACTATATACTGTACCTATACAGTCTGTCTATATTCACTCTGTGCTGTCACTGTATACTGTACCTATACAGTCTGTCTATATTCACTCTGTGCTGTGTCACTGTATACTGTACCTATACAGTCTGTCTATATTCACTCTGTGCTGTGTCACTGTATACTGTACCTATACAGTCTGTCTATATTCACTCTGTGCTGTGTCACTGTATACTGTACCTATACAGTCTGTCTATATTCACTCTGTGCTGTGTCACTGTATACTGTACCTATACAGTCTGTCTATATTCACTCTGTGCTGTGTCACTATATACTGTACCTATACAGTCTGTCTATATTCACTCTGTGCTGTCACTGTATACTGTACCCATACAGTCTGTCTATATTCACTCTGTGCTGTGTCACTATATACTGTACCTATACAGTCTGTATATATTCACTCTGTGCTGTGTCACTGTATACTGTACCCATACAGTCTGTCTATATTCACTCTGTGCTGTCACTGTATACTGTACCTATACAGTCTGTCTATATTCACTCTGTGCTGTGTCACTGTATACTGTACCTATACAGTCTGTCTATATTCACTCTGTGCTGTGTCACTGTATACTGTACCTATACAGTCTGTCTATATTCACTCTGTGCTGTGTCACTGTATACTGTACCTATACAGTCTGTCTATATTCACTCTGTGCTGTGTCACTGTATACTGTACCTATACAGTCTGTCTATATTCACTCTGTGCTGTGTCACTGTATACTGTACCTATACAGTCTGTCTATATTCACTCTGTGCTGTGTCACTATATACTGTACCTATACAGTCTGTCTATATTCACTCTGTGCTCTGTCACTGTATACTGTACCTATACAGTCTGTCTATATTCACTCTGTGCTGTCACTGTATACTGTACCTATACAGTCTGTCTATATTCACTCTGTGCTGTCACTATATACTGTACCTATACAGTCTGTCTATATTCACTCTGTGCTCTGTCACTGTATACTGTACCTATACAGTCTGTCTATATTCACTGTGCTCTGTCACTATATACTGTACCTATACAGTCTGTCTATATTCACTCTGTGCTGTCACTGTATACTGTACCTATACAGTCTGTCTATATTCACTCTGTGCTGTGTCACTGTATACTGTACCTATACAGTCTGTCTATATTCACTCTGTGCTGTGTCACTATATACTGTACCTATACAGTCTGTCTATATTCACTCTGTGCTGTCACTGTATACTGTACCTATACAGTCTGTCTATATTCACTCTGTGCTGTGTCACTGTATACTGTACCTATACAGTCTGTCTATATTCACTCTGTGCTGTGTCACTGTATACTGTACCTATACAGTCTGTCTATATTCACTCTGTGCTGTGTCACTATATACTGTACCTATACAGTCTGTCTATATTCACTCTGTGCTCTGTCACTGTATACTGTACCTATACAGTCTGTCTATATTCACTCTGTGCTGTCACTGTATACTGTACCTATACAGTCTGTCTATATTCACTCTGTGCTGTGTCACTATATACTGTACCTATACAGTCTGTCTATATTCACTCTGTGCTGTGTCACTGTATACTGTACCTATACAGTCTGTCTATATTCACTCTGTGCTGTCACTATATACTGTACCCATACAGTCTGCCTGCACAGCCTCCATAGGGTTATATAGGGGCTCTGCCTGTATCATGGAATCAGCAGCTGTTGATGCAGGAAGTTGAGATATGAAACTCCAGTGTTTCAGCTGCTGGACTTTGATTGGTTGAGGGAAGCAGTCTGTCACATGAGGAGGAGGGAGCTGACCCCCCTGGGTGGGGGACAGGGACTCAGTCTGGGACTTGCACAGGTTGGAGAGGCAGCTGCACACAGTGGGGTTCAGTTTAGTGATTTGGGGGGGGTCATGGCACTAAAGGAGGAACTGCTCAAACCCATCTGGCATGCCTTCACTGCCCTGGACCTGGACAAGAGTGGCAAAGTGTCCAAATCCCAGCTCAAGGTAAGAGCACCTGCTACAGCCCCACCCAGGGGCCCAGACACACCCCAATACCTGCATGGGGAGGGGGGCACACCCCAATACCTGCATGGGGAGGGGGGGGCACACCCCAATACCTCCTGTGGGGAGTGGGACACACCCCAATACCTGCATGGGGAAGGGACACACCCCAATACCTGCATGGGGAGGGGGGCACACCCCAATACCTGCATGGGGAGGGGGGCACACCCCAATACCTGCATGGGGAGGGGGGACACACCCCAATACCTCCTGTGGGGAGTGGGACACACTCCAATACCTCCTGTGGGGAGTGGGACACACCCCAATACCTGCATGGGGAGGGGAAGAGAGACCCCCATACCTGGAGGAGACTGACTCCTAAATGATTGAAGACCCTGATCATTAACCCCCGTCACGTTAACTGAGAACAAATAAAGATAAACTTTGATTCACCACCAGCCTGAGCAGACTCTAATCCCATCACTCCCGGTCAGCTGGAGAGGAGGGCTTGGCTGAGGATGATGAGTAATACAGGGGATGTGGAGCGTCTGATAGCTCTGCTTATTAACTATTTAACTGCCAGTATTCACCCCCTGACCCCCCAGTGTTACAAATTGTTTAACTGATAATTTGTCAATATTGTTTCTTATAATATTATTATTCCCAACAATACTCTATAAACTGCAATTATAAACGGTAATAACAATGCTAGTGATGCTTCTTATTACATGCTGTGTGATGTGTGGCCTGGATGCTGTCTGGGGAGATCATGTACTGTATGGATCATCAGGCATCATGTACAGTAACGAGACAGATCTCTCTGATCAGTTTATTCCTCAACTTTTCCTATCTCCCAAAAAAACTGCAAGTGTAATAATAACTGCTGCTGCTATAGTAACAGTCCCGCCCATCTCCCCAAGCTCCTCCCATCTCCCCAAGCTCCTCCTTATTGGAATGTCACGGAATTTAGCAGCCCCGGCGTAATTATTTTCAATGTAAAACTACAGGAGAATTGGAACTTGTATTAAAGATGAAATAAGTGCACGTTACAGATATTAAACACAGGTACAACATACAGTAAATACAACATACAGTAAATACAACATACAGTAAATACAACATACAGTAAATACAACATACAGTATATACAACATACAGTATATACAACATACAGTAAATACAACATACAGTAAATACAACATACAGTAAATACAACATACAGTATATACAACATACAGTAAATACAACATACAGTAAATACAACATACAGTAAATAAGACAGGTTAAAGTAATACTGTTTGACCTGTATCAGTGATTGATATATTTATTGGTCCGTAATGCTGCTCTCACGTTACCCCATCAGGCCTCACACCGCTGACAATACAATCATTATCATTATCATTATCATTATGTACAGGTGGGATTCAGTGAGCAGGTGGGATTCAGTGTACAGGTGGGATTCAGTGAGCAGGTGGGATTCAGTGTGCAGGTGGGATTCAGTGAGCAGGTGGGATTCAGTGAGCAGGTGGGATTCAGTGTACAGGTGGGATTCAGTGAGCAGGTGGGATTCAGTGAGCAGGTGGGATTCAGTGTACAGGTGGGATTCAGTGAGCAGGTGGGATTCAGTGAGCAGGTGGGATTCAGTGTACAGGTGGGATTCAGTGAGCAGATGGATTAGTTATGTTCTGTGTCAGTCTTTGTGTCACCCTTTCATTCTCATTGTGGGGTGAAAGAGAAAGGGATTTATTCATGAAAGAGGCAACTGCAAAATTAAGGCCAAAGTATTCAGATCAATGGGAGAATTTTTCCAACTCTTCTACTTTGGCCTTAAGTTTGCAGTTCCCTTCTCAATTCCATACAATCTCCATATATCCGTAGCTTGGTGGATGATGTGTCCAGAAGGGGGAGTGGAGGGGGAGAATGGTTATTTTTAATCTAAGTTCCTGTGAAAACAATATAGAAGTTGTTGTTTTGTATTTTCTCCTGTTACAGGAAAGATACTTTATGAGTTTGGATACTAAGGTCACCAGGAGCTATTGTGGGAATTTCAAGGCACCAAACTGAAACACATACTGAGATTAATCACTTGGAAAACGAGTGTCGAAAGGGCTGCCCCGGGGTAAGAAATAAACTGCCCCGGGGCGAGAAATAAACTGCCCCGGTGAATGCTTCTTCACCGTCCTTCAAACTTCATGCCGTATCCCTGCTTGTTTGCTTGTTAATCTGTGAGCTCTGAGGCTAGACGAGCCAAGGATATGGGAGAGAAGGTGGAGAGATGGTGGGGATCTCTGGGGAGGGGACATAGTCCTGTGTTTACCCAAGGGCCACAGGAATTACATAGAGCTGTCTCCTACTTATGACATCACCTTTTTGGTTTCATATGCAAATGGAATACTACAGCCAGTAGTGTATACTTTTTTTTTGGGCAGCCAGACCCCCCTCCCCCACGTTGCACACCCACGACATGCCCTTTCACCCACATTTCACACACATTAAATGCCCAATCACCCCATTACATGCCCCCATCACCCACATTGCATACACACTAAATGCCCCATCACCCCCATCACATGCCCCCATCACCCTCATTACATACCCCCACCACATCCATTACATGCTCCCATCACCCCGATTAATTGGAAGGAGCTAAAGCTTGCTGAACAGTGGGGGAGAGAGTGAAAATGTTTGAAGCACCAGAAGTGTGCTTTAACACCCTCTGGCAAAATGCCGCCCTAGGCGAGTGGCTTGTTTGCCTCTGGAAGATACATTTGAATGCAGTGCCACAAAGTCATAAATGGAGACCGGAGATTTTTGGTAATCTGAGCACTCCTGCGATTGCGTTGGATCCTGCTGCATTCCCACCGCAAAACAATATTCAGGTGAAGGACCCTTTAATTCACGTCCGCCTACTGGGGTCATCATGCCTAATTACCCCCTAAAACCTGCAGCGTCATAAACAATCTGTAGGTTCAGCCGCAGAGGTGGACAGTTCAAATCTTGTGTTTGCCAGTGACCGGTAAAGTTTCAATTTCTCTCTCTTTTTCTCCTTCCTGCGTCTTACTTTCTCAGTACACAGGTTTTATAATCTCAGAGGCCTGGTTATAACATTTAAACAATGCAGGGGCTTTTAGCATGTCTTTTCTATACAGATTTGTGGCAAACTCGGATTTATACCCGATTTCCCCATGAAATCCTAATATCGACCTCTTGACAGATATACTAATTTCTCCTTCCTTAAATGTAAAATGAGTTGGGTAACAGGTGCAGGATTAGCAGGTAGAGCAGGGTTTCTGAACTAAATTCCTTTCCAATTAACTCTGAACAGACTGGGTGATAATAATACAGGTCGCTGTGGGAGAAAACGCTGAGAAAAAAACTGCTACTTTGAGTTTTTTGCCCTATGACCTAATACTTGGGTATTTTTTAAACTCAGGAAAAATATTAGTTTTTTTTTAATATCGTTTTGTAGAAAAAGTGTTTTTTTTTTTTTTTTTCAATTTCCCCATCATATTGTCTTTTATAGTAAATGATATGTTATAATAAAACTAATGCTATCTAAACAAAGTCCTTCTTATTCGCTCCAAAAATATAATTTGCACAGATACATTAAATGAGAGAATTACAGGTAAACACAGCCTGTGTCCTGAACTGTACAACATAGACAATAGTCCTCACATGGTTACAGGCTCGTGGAATGAGTCCAATGTTTATTATTTTTTATTTATGGTGCTCCCCCAGAGTTCCTTTTATAGCCCAGTATTTTGCAGACAAGACTGGCTTTGTGACCCTCTAAAGGCTGCCCACCAAGGTCCCAAGAGGGGTCCTCCCTAAAATCCCACTGCTACCACCATCCTCCCACTCTCTATCTCTCTGCTTCCTTCCTGTACCTTTTGGTTTGGTTCATTTCTCTCCTCTACAGTCAGCTCTGCAGGAACCTGGATCCTAGTCTAATAATCAGACCTGTTTTGGAATAAAGAGTGAATTGAAGGGAATTGGGAAGGGAAATTCAATGGTAAGGCCAAAGTAGCCGAGCTGGAAAAATTCTCCCATTCAACTGCTCTTATATTTGAGCGTTTCTAGGTGACTTTATGGTCAATTGAGAGTTATTGATGTAATTTGGATAAGAAAAATGCATTTTATTTACAAAAAACTAATGTATAAACACAGTTACTGCATAATAAACCCCATAATGTGAGGAGAGCTTTGGAGCTCTGTGATGCGTTAGAAAATTCCAAACTCCTGGAAGACGGATACTGCAGCATAGGGACTGCCCCTCCTGAATCGGGACACTTGGGAGGTATGAGATAGTCCGGTTTAGACAGGGTGGAAAGGATTCCTTGATATTTTGTGGTCACTCACTCATACTATGATTTCTGGTGATGCTTTGTTACTGTTTGCACGAGACACTTTGTATCCGAGTGAATTCAGGAACAACGCGTAATATCATGTTAATATTCCTCTAGTTTCCATGGAGATCGATCTAATCTGCTCCGTGGATAACCCCAGCCCCTTTCATTGTTTAATTTCCTAAAAAAAGAAAAGAAACACAGGACATGTTTGGTTTATAAAGTGACCTTGGTGCTGGAAAAACATGATCATTCCTTGCAAGCAGCGGGAGGGTGAGTCACTGCGCTGCCCCCAGTGGACACCTTCAGTACTGCGCCGCCCCTAGTGTACGCCTTCAGTACTGCGCCAAATGTAACGCGGATATTAAATATCTTGCATGAAGTACCTGTAAAAACAAAAACTGTCTATTTTACCCCGAGACCAAATTCCCTGACCGCTGATACCAGAAACCTGTTATACCAAACTTTAGTAAACATTCAGAGGAGTTCCTAACCCCAAGAGACCGAAGGAATTGCTGTAATGTGGTAGAACAACGTGGCTGTGCTGTCTGCTGCTTATGACATCACCTTGTGGTACCGTATGCTAATGAGCTAGCACAATGGAGTTAATACTGCTTCCTCTGTGTATGAGTTACCTTCCCAAGGGTAATACGGTTTATTAAATCTGTCATTTTATAAAAACAAAGACTAGGGGTTTTATTAATGAAAGAGCATTGCAGGGAATTGAGAAGGGAATTTCAAAAACCATCTGCTCGCCGAATCAGCTAATACAAATGCTCCTAGTCACTTTCCCATACCTCCCAACAATCCTGACTTTGGGTGTCTGTCCAGATGAACTCTACCCCGCTTATCGGGACAGTGGTAGAGTTCGGCGGGGTAGCAGGATTAAAACCCTCAAAAACCGGTTACCGGGAAAGAAGCACTGCGCACGCGCGTTGGTACTGTCACTCTAACTCCCAAGCCACGCCCCCATGGTGTCCAGATTCACGGGGGGGGGGGGGGGGGGGGGATGTTGGGAGGTGGTATGCTACGCATATAGTAAAAGGTTTCTTCCAAATAGTTTATAAGCATTGCAGCGGTGTGGATCTCCAGTGAGCAGTCCCGGGATCCCGCGGAGCAGACAGGCGCCTGTATGATCTGTAATAATGTGAATTAGTTACTGCGCAGATCTCACTATAACACCGATCGGTTTACATCACAAAACTTGTATTACTAAAGAACCGACAATCTGCAAGGGAAGGAAATAATCTGCCTGGTGCAAGATACTCATACACACGTGGCTTCCTTAAACGTGGCTTCCTTAAACGTGGCTTCCAAACTCTGCCATCTTTAAAGGACCCGTCCCACCTGCAGTGTCTGAACATTTTATTTCTTTAGATCAGTAGCACATCAGGTACAGAAACATAATCTGATTCCTGAAGCCATCCAGTCTCCTGGACATCTCATATCAAGTGTAATAATGACTGCTGTTACTATAGTAACAGCACCGCCCATCTCCCCAAGCCCCTCCTTCCCGGAATGTCACTGAATTTAGAAGCCCCGCTGGAATTATATTCAATGTAAAACTAAAGGAGAGCTGGATATGTAGCATATGTACAACACACAGAACACTAGCCGGGTATAACTAGGATTGCCACCTGGTCCGTATTTTACCAGCAGGCCGGTACAACATTGGTTTATTGCAGTATGTACAATGTCTGCTCCGTGACCCTGAGATAATGAGATAAAGAGAATTGGCAAGTGAACTGCAACAAACAGCCTTGGTGGGTAGTGATACCCCTGACTGTTAGTATAATCAGGCTGAGCAGTATGCTGTGCACTAATTAGTGATTTCACACAGTGTGAAACGCCCCCCTAACTTAAATTTATTTTTTTTAAAGAAAAAGCCTGAATATAAGACAAACCTATAGGAAAAATGCTTTCTTAGTAAACAAATAGTAATAAAAATATGAATGAAAAAAATGCATTCCTTGTTTTAATTTCCTTTTATTTTCCAATGTGCCCCCAGACTAGCCAGTGCTCCCCCAGACTAGCCAGTGCTCCCCCAGACATGCCAGTGTGCCCCCAGACTAGCCAGTGCTCCCCCAGACTAGCCAGTGCTCCCCCAGACATGCCAGTGCTCCCCCAGACATGCCAGTGCGCCCCCAGACATGCCAGTGCTCCCCCAGAAATGCCAGTGCGCCCCCAGACATGCCAGTGCTCCCCCAGACTTGCCAGTGTGCCCCCAGACTAGCCAGTGCTCCCCAGACATGCCAGTGCGCCCCCAGACATGCCAGTGCTCCCCCAGACGTGCCAGTGCTCCCCCAGACGTGCCAGTGCTCCCCCAGACGTGCCAGTGCTCCCCCAGACGTGCCAGTGCTCCCCCAGACTTGCCAGTGCACCCCCAGACGTGCCAGTGCTCCCCCAGACTTGCCAGTGCTCCCCCAGACTTGCCAGTGCTCCCCCAGACGTGCCAGTGCTCCCCCAGACGTGCCAGTGCGCCCCCAGACGTGCCAGTGCTCCCCCAGACGTGCCAGTGCTCCCCCAGACGTGCCAGTGCTCCCCCAGACGTGCCAGTGCGCCCCCAGACGTGCCAGTGCTCCCCCAGACGTGCCAGTGCTCCCCCAGAGGTGCCAGTGCGCCCCCAGACGTGCCAGTGCGCCCCCAGACGTGCCGGTGCGCCCCCAGACGTGCCGGTGCTCCCCCAGACGTGCCGGTGCGCCCCCAGACGTGCCGGTGCGCCCCCAGACGTGCCGGTGCGCCCCCAGACGTGCCGGTGCGCCCCCAGTCGTGCCGGTGCGCCCCCAGTCGTGCCGGTGCGCCCCCAGTCGTGCCGGTGCTCCCCCAGACGTGCCGGTGCTCCCCCAGACGTGCCGGTGCTCCCCCAGACGTGCCGGTGCGCCCCCAGACGTGCCGGTGCGCCCCCAGACGTGCCGGTGCTCCCCCAGACGTGCCGGTGCTCCCCCAGACGTGCCGGTGCTCCCCCAGACGTGCCAGTGCTCCCCCAGACTTGCCAATCTGCCTTACCCCTAAAGATTTACCAACCTGCCGCCAGACTTTTTTTGTGGCAGAAATCATTGTAAACAGGGACAGACATTAATCATGGAGCCATTACACTATATTTCTCCCTTTGTACATTACCCCCATTGAGTTGGGTTGCTGTTGTTGAGTCCTGTCCTGTTTTTCAGGTTCTGTCGCACAATCTGTGCACTCTGCTGAACGTCCCACATGATCCCGTGGCCTTGGAAGAGCATTTTCGTGACGATGATGAAGGACCGGTCTCCAATCAGGGGTACATGCCGTATTTAAACAAGTTCATACTGGACAAGGTAACGTTTCGGTCTGTCTGCAGTCACTCTCCATTGATCACATGCTGTTTAATGCTTTTTTCATGTTGAGAATGCAACAGGTTTCTGATTTATTTATTTTTGAAACTCAGGGCTTCATTCACAAAAGAATCTTTGCTCTGTATAGCTCTATCAGGGGGCGGACATGTTGTTTAGAATCTTTGCTCTGTATAGCTCTATCAGGGGTGGACATGTTGTTTAGAATCTTTGCTCTGTATAGCTCTATCAGGGGGTGGACATGTTGTTTAGAATCTTTGCTCTGTATAGCTGTATCAGGGGGCGGACATGTTGTTTAGAATCTTTGCTCTGTATAGCTCTATCAGGGGGCGGACATGTTGTTAGAATCTTTGCTCTGTATAGCTCTATCAGGGGGCAGACATGTTGTGTAGAATCTTTGCTCTGTATAACTCTATCAGGGAGCAGACATGTTGTTAGAATCTTTGCTCTGTATAGCTCTATCAGGGGGCGGACATGTTGTTTAGAATCTTTGCTCTGTATAGCTCTATGAGGGGGTGGACATGTTGTTTAGAATCTTTGCTCTGTATAGCTCTATCAGGGGACGGACATGTTGTTTAGAATCTTTGCTCTGTATAGCTCTATCAGGGGGAGGACATGTTGTTTAGAATCTTTGCTCTGTATAGCTCTATCAGGGGGAGGACATGTTGTTTAGAATCTTTGCTCTGTATAGCTCTATCAGGGGACGCACATGTTGTTTAGAATCTTTGCTCTGTATAGCTCTATCAGGGGGAGGACATGTTTAGAATCTTTGCTCTGTATAGCTCTATCAGGGGCGGACATGTTGTTTAGAATCTTTGCTCTGTATAGCTCTATCAGGGGATGGACATGTTGTTTAGAATCTTTGCTCTGTATAGCTCTATCAGGGGGCGTACATGTTGTTTAGAATCTGGATCACATAACCCAATATGTCCGCCCTTGATAGAGCTATACGGAGTATAGAGGGCTCAGTAAGGTACTTTATTTGTATCTTCCATTAAAGCATTTCTATTTAAATGTCTACCTTTGATGTAATCTTTCAGTTAAACAGAATTCTAAGTGTTTGCTGAGCGCTGTCACTTTAATTATTAAACTTTGCCTTTGGTCATTGTCCTGTCGGACAATTGTATTTCTCAGATCCCGTATATAGGTTTATGTCTGTATGGCGGTGTGAGCCAACGCCTTACCCTAGGTGGGCTGTCTGGCGCCAGCTTCCTGGCCAAGCTCGCACACTCGCCGCGAGAGATACAGCGTAGCTATCCAGCTGCAAAGCACTACAATCAGAGACACTTCAGCTGCGCGGAGCGGTCATGTACCGGCCCCGGCAAACCGTCTGAGACCCTCGTAGGGAAGCATCATGGCTGCCGGTCACATGTACCTTATCCTCATTATCTGTCTCATTATAATCACAGAGATAAATGGACAAAAAGTTGGAAACTCAAAGAGGGGGGCAATTAAGGTAGAGGGGCAGAACTAATTCCTTCTGTGGCCCCCTTGGTGCGGCAGAGGCAAGGCTTACCATAATGGCGGAAAGCCAACTGCCAGCCGTTCAGTCTGATGGAAAATCCCAGCTTTGGGCGTAATGGAAACAGTCTGCATTTCTTCCTTATTTTCTTTTTATAAAGCTGTGATATGTTTCTATATATATATATATATATAGGTGATTCACATTAGATATCTTCGCCCTGGTCCCACCTGTGTCTTAAAGCGGCCAAGGCTACAATCCCAAGCTCTGCCCACCCCTTTCATTCAAAGCACTTGAAACTGCTGAGATCAAAAGAGAGAGGCTGATCCCACGGTGATAACGAATCAGTAAGGTGCTGAGCTCTCTAAGATGATCTCTTTGAATCCTTTCATTAAATAATCTCTAAAAATCTCTACACTTATTACAATCTTTTAGCAAAAACATTTTTTTTTTAACGGGAAAAATACCCTAAAAATACAAGACAATTATATTTTGTGTTCAATGTATTTTCTGCAGAAAAGTTAATAATCTTCACCTGTAATAAATCATAATTCCTGACCATTTGTTTGGATACTTTTTTTGTGTAATGAACGAGGTCGCTGGTTTCCCAGTGAAATCTTTCTCACTCCTCTTAAGCCTGGCATGTCCCTTCTGCATGGTATATGCTATGTTTGGGGGTCTTTTTATTTCTGTAGCTTTCTGTTTGCTCCCCCATTCCACCGGCCGTTTCTTACACATCTTCCGGGGTTTAGAGCCGTCTATTCCCACTGAAGGTTCCACATCACACAGAGTTTCCGAATTATATTTTTGCTGGTGAATTGTTCCAAAAATATCTTTTGGGAAATCTGTCTGAGTCACGAATGTGTCATTATTTGGAAACACTAACGAAGCGCTCTGATTACAGGGAATATCATTTAACGGGACAATGCCTTTTTTGTGAGACACTTCTTCATTTTTAAGAGCGAATGATTTTATCTTTTTCTTTTTTTTCATTCTTTTGCTGGGGGTAATTGTTTTGTAAACCACCTCATCACCGTCCCCCCCCCACCTGATCCATGTTGAACATAAGTATAATGTTCAGAGATGCAGTAATGGGACACTCCAGGCATCAAACAGAGTTTGATACATCTGGTAGTGTGTAACCTGTACACTGTATAGGTTTTTTTTGCATGCTAAAACCATTGAAATTGCACAAAAACCTTCTCACTGTGCATGTGCTGTGACCAGCTTCACCGAGAAGCTGCCTCCCTGTTTGTTTTTCTTTTTCTTTTCTCCTGATTTGGGGCCAGAAGGAAATGAATTTACTAATCAAGTAATGGATCCCACAGAACCACATCAATTAGTTAATTGATTTCCTTCTGGTCACATATGACTTTTACAAACTGCATGGCAGCCTGGAAAAGTTATATGTGGCTGGTAAAAAAAATGGCTGAGGTGGTTACCCTATCTGGAGCATTGGAAACCTGTTCTGTGGCATCCTCGCTGTGTGGCAGTCTGTTGGGCGAGTCTGGGTTTGGCACATGCCTGACTGCATTGTGCCAGCTGTACAGTTTGCTGGGGGAGGGATAATGGTAGGGGGCTGTGTTTCAGGGTTTGGGCCCCTTACTTCCAGTGAAGGGAAATCTTAGTGCTTCAGTCAGTGGTGTATCTTGATTTTGTGCTGCCCTAGGCAGACAAAATCCGGGCACCCCCCTACCCAAGCTGCACACCCACGTTACACACCTAAGACATGCCCCATCATTCAGACTCACATCAAGCTCACACTCCCATCACACTCAGTCACACACTCCTACTCCTATCACGCACACTCTGACTCCCATCACACTCAGTCGCACACACTGTCTCCCATCACACACACTCTGACTCCCATCACACTCAGTCACACACACTGTCTCCCATCACACACACTCTGACTCCCATCACACTCAGTCACACACACTGTCTCCCATCACACACACTCTGACTCCCATCACACTCAGTCACACACAGTCTCCCATCACACACACTCTGACTCCCATCACACTCAGTCACACACACTGTCTCCCATCACACACACTCTGACTCCCATCACACTCAGTCACACACACTGTCTCCCATCACACACACTCTGACTCCCATCACACTCAGTCACACACACTGTCTCCCATCACACACACTCTAACTCCCATCACACTCAGTCACACACAGTCTCCCATCACACACACTCTGACTCCCATCACACTCAGTCACACACACTGTCTCTCATCACACACACTCTGACTCCCATCACACTCAGTCACACACACACACACACACACACTCTCCCATCAGCACTTACCTTTCCCTGGCAGGCAGGCAGCATGGTCCCTCCATGCGATTGTGCCGACAGGTCACGTGACTGGGCGCGCATATGACGTCAGCGCGCCCGTCACGTGACTGTCGGCACTTCCGTGTCTGCACACTGCACGGGGAGCCGAACAGGCAGCACCGAGGTTTCTCTGTCACTCTGCACGGAGGTTTCTCTGTGCTGCCTGTTCGGCTCCCCGTGCAGCCTGGCAGGCAGAGCGTTGGTGAGGGGGGATCTTCCGATCCCTTCTCACCTCCGTCTCTGCCTGCAAGCGCGGTGGGGTTTTTTTTTTATTTTTAAAGGGACGGATTTTTTATTTTTTTTTATTTTTATTTTTCCAGTGCTGGGGGGCGCTGCCGCCCCCCAAAATTTGCCGCCATAGGCATCCGCCTAGGATGCCTCGCGGTAAATACAGCACTGGCTTCAGTGTACCAAGACATTTTGGACAGTGCTCTGCTTCCAGCTTTGTAGGATCAGTTTGGGGAAGACCCTTTAATATTCCAGCATGACTGTGCCCAGTGCACAAAGCAAGATCCATAAAGACATGGCTGGAGGAGTTTGGAAGAACATGACTGGCTGCACAGAGTCCTGACCTCAACCCATCAAACACGATTGGTATGAACTGGGACGGAGACTGAGAGCCAGACCTTCTCATCCAACATCAGTACCAGACCTCACAAATGGTCTACTGGATGAATGGGGACAAATTCCCACAGACACATCGAAGCCTTCCCAGAAGGGTGGAAGTTATAGTGCAAAGGGGGGAACAACTATATATTAATATCTGTGTATTTATCATGTGTCAATCCTGCCTGTTGGTGTAATGGTCAGATGTCCACATAGTGTACAAGAAGGGGCCAGGGACGAAGGGGCCAGGGACGAAGGGGCCAGGGACTAATGAAATGGGGCAGAACGGGTCTTCTCTGCCGGTGACGCAGTCTATTTTTTCCATTTTCCTATAGTAACTAATGGCGACCGAATTAGCATCACAATGGGATAAATCATTCTGGTCCAGTTAACGATTTCTTTCTGTGTTTCCAAGATGCCGCGGCCTGTTCCTCCTTTTATTCCTCCTCTGTTTCGGGATCTCTCTGCCAAGCGTTCAGAGAGGCTCTTCCTTGTCACTGATGCAAATTATATATTGATTTTGTGAAATTCTCTGAATGTGACACAGTCTCTGATTGTTATAAATCCTGGATTAGAGCCCAGGTTAAAAAATCCTTTAGACGACAAGTAAGAGAGAGAGAGAGAGAGAGCGAGAGGGGGGCCGGGGGGCTGTTTGGGGAGGTGGAGCGTTTTTTGTTCCTATAATTTATTTACAGTTTTTCCTGTTCCTGAAACTCTTTATTCAAATCAACTTCCTGGCAATTTTATAAGATTATCATTTGTTTAAACCATTTGTACTCGGCTTAGAGCTGAAATGTGATAACTGGAGACACAAGCAAATCACCAGTACACGTAAAGGAACTCCTCACCTAAACACTGCTTATACTGTGACACGAAAACACTGCTTATACTGTGACTGTGTCACCCAAACACTGCTTATACTGTGACTGTGTCACCCAAACACTGCTTATACTGTGACTGTATCACCTAAACACTGCTTATACTGTGACTGTGTCACCCAAACACTGCTTATACTGTGACCGTGTCACCCAAACACTGCTTATACTGTGACTGTATCACCCAAACACTGCTTATACTGTGACTGTATCACCTAAACACTGCTTATACTGTGACTGTATCACCTAAACACTGCTTATACTGTGACTGTATCACCCAAACACTGCTTATACTGTGACTGTATCACCTAAACACTGCTTATACTGTGACTGTATCACCCAAACACTGCTTATACCGGGACTGTATCACCCAAACACTGCTTATACTGTGACTGTATCACCCAAACACTGCTTATACTGTGACTGTATCACCCAAACACTGCTTATACTGTGACTGTAGAGAATAAAACATGCTGAGAAATGTGCAGATACTCAATTGGAAATTATGAAGCATCCAAAATACTCCTCTTTTGCTCTGTATAGCTCTATCAGGGGGCAGACATGTTGTTTAGAATCTTTGCTCTGTATAGCTCTATCAGGGGGAGGACATGTTGTTTAGAATCTTTGCTCTGTATAGCTCTATCAGGGGATGGACATGTTGTTTAGAATCTTTGCTCTGTATAGCTCTATCAGGGGTGGACATGTTGTTTAGAATCTTTGCTCTGTATAGCTCTATCAGGGGTGGACATGTTGTTTAGAATCTTTGCTCTGTATAGCTCTATCAGGGGTGGACATGTTGTTTAGAATCTTTGCTCTGTATAGCTCTATCAGGGGTGGACATGTTGTTTAGAATCTTTGCTCTGTATAGCTCTATCAGGGGGTGGACATGTTGGTTAGAATCTTTGCTCTGTATAGCTCTATCAGGGGGAGGACATGTTGTTTAGAATCTTTGCTCTGTATAACTCTATCAGGGGGCGGACATGATGTTTAGAATCTTTGCTCTGTATAGCTCTATCAGGGGGTGGACATGTTGTTTAGAATCTTTGCTCTGTATAGCTCTATCAGGGGGAGGACATATTGTTTAGAATCTTTGCTCTGTATAGCTCTATCAGGGGGCAGACATGTTGTTTAGAATCTTTGCTCTGTATAGCTCTATCAGGGGATGGACATGTTGTTTAGTATCTTTGCTCTGTACAGCTCTATCAGGGGGCGGACATGTTATTTAGAATCTTTGCTCTGTATAGCTCTATCAGGGGGCACACATGTTGTTTAGAATCTTTGCTCTGTATAGCTCTATCAGAGGGAGAACATGTTGTTTAGAATCTTTGCTCTGTATAGCTCTATCAGGAGGTGGACATGTTTAGAATCTTTGCTCTGTATAGCTCTATCAGGGGGTGGACATGTGGTTTAGAATCTTTGCTCTGTATGGCTCTATCAGGAGGTGGACATGTTGTTTAGAATCTTTGCTCTGTATAGCTCTATCAGGGGAAGGACATGTTGTTTAGAATCTTTGCTCTGTATAGCTCTATCAGGGGAAGGACATGTTGTTTAGAATCTTTGCTCTGTATATCTCTATCAGGGGGCGGACATGTTGTTTAGAATCTTTGCTCTTTATAGCTCTATCAGGGGGAGGACATGTTGTTTAGCATCTTTGCTCTTTATAGCTCTATCAGGGGGAGGACATGTTGTTTAGAATCTTGGGTCAGATGAGGGATGAGCTGACCCAAGATAGGTCTGCATCCCTGATAGAGCAATACGGAGTATAGAGGCCTTAATACGCTACTTTATTTAAAATAACTTCACTTGATCAAATGTTTCTATTAAACAGAACTTTATTTTCTGCTGTCGTTTTTCCATTGTTTGCAATTACCTTGTCAATTCCCTGCAAATCCATCTTTGATGAATGAAGTCCGCAGAGTCTGTAGCACTCGCCAGGTTCAATCTCTGTATAATGGAGACTTGCAGTTTAATCTCACAAAGTTACCGTCGTTTGAATGTAGACATGAATATTGCTCTATAATCGGTATCAGTATAATGTAGAACATGTTTAATGACTGATCCCTATAATAATATGTGGGGGTCTAACACAGGGTTATAACAGGGTATCTGCTGCTCTGGGGAAAACAAAGGATTATTATTTTTGTTCAGTGTGCGGAAGTAGCTAATAATCCCCTGTTTTTACTACAATTACAAGGTGTTAATTTAACCCTTTACCGGTAAAACAAGTAGATTATTTCCAATGCAAAGTGCGCTTTGATCACCGGCAGTATTTACACCTCCGCGATGGGCTCCATCACCTAAACATCGCTACTACTGATAATGTATCTATACCACGGACTTAATGTGTTAGTGGACAGACCTCTGTAGGCATCCAGCCCTCTATCTCCCCCACCAAGAAGACCTTCAAGGCTCCCATCCAGTGTGCAGAACTTGGGAATCTCACTGTACTGTTACCTGTCTGAGCATAGTGGGAGTTGCAGTCCATACATCATTTCCAATAGTTGTTTTTTTTTTGTTTGAAACTCCTACGTTTTAAAGATCTGCAGCATCGCACAACTCACAGTAACTGGGTCTGGGTTTTGAATTTGCGAGAGGAGGGGCGCATCCAGAATCACAGGTTACAGGGCAGCGATGGCTTACCTCGGCACTGCAGGTGTTTGGGAACTGTGTATCACATGAGTCTGTCAACCATAAGGCTGAGTCGTGGAACATGCACGTGCCAAGGTTAGCTATCCCCGTTCTAGAGGACACTGTTTAATGCACTTGGGGACACTAGTTTTTGGGGGGTAGAGGCTATTTATGACATTTGGTAAGCCATACCAACACATTTCCTGCAGTTTAAACAGTGTGTAGGATGCTTTTATTTGCTATAGAGATCGGAACCTTCATACAGGGCTAAAAATCTGAGCTCCTAAAAAAATGGGAACAGGAGAGGGGGAAACGGGGGATAGAGGGGTTTATAATTGGGGAGAGAAGTAATTTGCAGCGAAGCAGACGTGATTGATCAGGGTCTATGAAGCCTGCGTCGGATTAGAAAGCTTTGGTAATATATTTATTTCTCTGTTTATTAGGTGCAGGGAGACATCAATAAAGTGGAATTTAATAAAATGTGCTGGACTTTATGTGCAAAGAAGAATCTGACCAAGAGCCCCCTGTGCATCACCGAGGATAATGCGTTCAAAGTGTGGACCATCTTTAACTTCTTATCGGACGATAAATACCCTCTCATCATCGTCCCCGAAGAGGTAAGACACATGACTCCCAATGATGGCTCCTGCCGACCTCTACCCCGCTTTTCGGACACGAGTTAGGAGGTAGGAAGACATACAGTAAGACTGACTCCCCTCCCCACCAGGACATGGGTGCAGATTTCCCTGGAATGCAGTGTTATTATAGAACAGGAAACCACTATGTCACTTCCTGCCCTTCTCGTAGATGGCGAGATCTTTCTAAAGAATAACGGTGGCTTCCTCTACATCACAAGACAGCGGCTTTCTCCCTGTGCAGTGCTTGATCATTACTCGGAGGCATTGTTCAGTCCGCACCTGTGCTATGCAATTGAAATGTGCATTTCCACCAAGCTTACATTCCGTGTTTAATATATAACATGTTTAATATATGTGAAATGCATTTATTTTAATTTAAAAACAAGTTCCAGTTCTCCTGTAGTTTTACATTGAAAATAATTTCGCCGGGGCTCCTGAATTCAGTAACATTCCAATAAGGAGGGGCTTGGGGAGATGGGCGGGGCTTCTGAATTCAGTAACATTCCAATAAGGAGGGGCTTGGGGAGATGGGCGGGGCTTCTGAATTCAGTAACATTCCAATAAGGAGGGGCTTGGGGAGATGGGCGGGGCTTCTGAATTCAGTGACATTCCAATAAGGAGGGGCTTGGGGAGATGGGCGGGGCTTCTGAATTCAGTGACATTCCAATAAGGAGGAGCTTGGGGAGATGGGCGGGGCTCCTGAATTCAGTGACATTCCAATAAGGAGGAGCTTGGGGAGATGGGCGGGGCTCCTGAATTCAGTGACATTCCAATAAGGAGGAGCTTGGGGAGATGGGCAGGGCTCCTGAATTCAGTGACATTCCAATAAGGAGGAGCTTGGGGAGATGGGCAGGGCTCCTGAATTCAGTGACATTCCAATAAGGAGGAGCTTGGGGAGATGGGCGGGACTGTTACCATAGTGACAGCAGTAACTCTATTATATTTTATTTGCAGTGTTTAAGAGACAGGAAGAGGAGAGGAATCTGTTTCTTTACACGAAGCAGTCACAATGATAGCACCTGACTCTCCTTAATGCTGAGCAGGCACTGCCTGTGGCCCCACCTTTTCCAGGGCATCGGGGGACCCGAAAAATGCAGGGTATCACACTAGCTCCACCCATACATTTAAGCTCCACCCACTTTCACCCGTAGAACTTGAAGCTCCTAATCTGGCTTTATTTTCCAGGTTACTGGATTTAAATGATTTATAAACAGGGTGTGGAATGTACTGATACACGCTGGGAAGTATATAGGTGTCAGGCGTTGGCAGATATATAGATTAATGCACGTTATCGTATCTTTGCCAAGTGTTTCCCCTTTGTGGGTTTCTGCATTTCTTCGAGTTACTTATTAACAGGACTTGTAAAGCTTTGGTGCAAAACATAATTAGCATCGTTTGTCTCCGGGTCCTGGGGGAAGAGGTCCAGGGAGAGAATTACTAAGCCGTGGAAATTTAGTTTTTCCCCCATGGTGTCTTTGCAGAGGTGTGATGGGCGGGGGGGGGGGGGGGGTAAATACTTTGGAGTGAAGAGATTTTGAATAACGTGTGCAGATTACATACATCCCTGTGAAGGAAGCTCTTCATATGATGTCACAGGGTGATGTCATAAACGGCCAAAAACACCGCATATTTTTCTCTTTAATCTTTGCATTTACAAACACAATGTATGGATCAATTTTCATGTTTTTTTTTTTTAATTCTCAGTATAATTCACAATATAAATAATGTTTAATTGACCGAGCCCCTTTTTAATGCTCTCCAAAAAATGATTCTAAATATGCGCGGTCTGCATTTTGTGACTTGATATTCGAATTAGCTGTGTGTGTGTTTTGTTTGCTGGATTTTCGTTCTGTTTTCACAATGAATCACATCTCATACTCTGCATTCACTCCATCTTGGTGAGAGTTTTGCAATAACTAAATATAGGAAATACTACAAAGTCTGACTTCACCGCAGGACGAGGGCAGCAGAAGTTGGAATGTTTTCTGATGACAAAAGGTTTAAATTGCAGAATTGTCTTTTTTTTTCTGGTTCCGTCTCAGAGAATTTCAACATAACATTTGGTTAAAAACCTGCTCTTTCTGATAAAGTGAAGTTGTTTTTTTCCTTTTTCCGGGGGCCTTTGGTGCAATCTTTAATTTCCTGTTTCAAACCAAAACCCCACTGAGTTGTTTTAACTCCCTCTTATTACTTTTATTCATAAAGGAGGGAATTGACAAGGGAATTTCAAACTCGGCTGAATTGGAGATTCTTTGGCCCATAGTTTGGAATTCCCTGCTATTCTCTCTTTCATGAATACAGTCCGCAGAGTGTCAGAAAATCCCTAGTGATGCAGCAGAATCGCACGGAAAGAGGGAGTCTTAGGGAATTGAGAAGGGAAATGCACAGGCCAAAGTAGTTGAGTTCGAAATAAATCTCCCCAAAATTCTGTCAAACTGCAATGTCGTCCTTCAGCTTGCAAGTCCCTCTTTCATAATGAAGGTCCTTGTATCTTACCATTTAGATTTGTTTTGTTTTTTTAATGCAGGGAGTGCCGGCAGCACGGGTGTCACCCCCGCTGGCGGTGTCACCCGGCGCGGTCCGCACCCCCCGCGTGACGCCACTGGTGTAGATGACGAGTTGCCAGGTAGCTCAGGGGATGACCATGTTTAGTTGATACAAGTGATTACAAGGAATCTATAATTCTGTAATTATTCTAATTATATGATATTGGGCCACAGATTGAATATTTGTTGAAGAAGCTGACGGAGGCGATGGGGGGTGGTTGGCAGCAGGCTTTATTCGAGGATTACAAGATCGCCCTCCACAAGAAGAAGGTCGGCTTGTCGGCCTGGGAGCTCATCGAGCTGATTGGAAGCGGACAGTTCAGCAAAGGGATGGATTACACTACCGTGTCCATGGCAATTAACGAGGTGTTTAACGAGCTGGTGCTGGACATTCTGAAACAGGTAATAACATATCAGAGCGCTAACTCCATCACGCAGAGCGGCTGCTCCGCGCACGCGGGAAACTCAGGGCTGCTAAATGCTGCACACACATATTCCAGTATTGTCCTTAGCTGGCAGTTAGTTTCAGTCAGGGAATCAGTGTTGGAGAAGGGGAGAGGAGGGATCAGTGCTGCTGATCAGACAGGGAGCAGCACAGAGAACATCCTGCAGGTTCATACATTCCACACACTGCTTTCTATTCCAGCAGCACAGGGAGTGACTAAATGAAACAATACTTTATATCCTCAGTGTCTATATAATCAGTGCTGCCGCACCTAGTAATCACTGGGAGAGCTTGAGTCAAATATTAAAAATGTGATTTATACAGAATGCGTGCATACAAATCACACAGGGGAAATAGGCCTGTGCACTATACAAGCCGTGATCTCCATTGAAAGGGACCAGTTCATCTGAGGTCTCTATCAGCAAGTCTCTGGTATACGGCAATGTATCACTCTGATTTGGATTCACGTGGTGGGAGTTGGAAACCCATCAGCGAACGCGTTCGGAGAGTAACTCAAGTCTGACACAAGGAAGTTTATTGTAAAGACAAACACTTATATAGAAGGAACAAGCCATTGGCTGGCGTAAAATCATTGGCTAAGATTTGGGTAACATAATGGGGGTTGGACATAGAATACATACGTGTTACAAATATATATTTATAGAATTAACTTAACACTTTGGTCTTTCAACCTTCCTAGAATTACGAAACTCCTGAAATACTGACACAGGATCTTATCTCTTATCTCTAACCCAGACTAAACTAATAAGTTAAAGTCTAGTATCACTAGATTTATTACTTACTAAAGGTCTATGTGTGTATATTAGATGATAGGCATAGACCAAGAATGTGCTTCCTCCAAGAGGGGAGGGGGGTTTAACCCTTCCCTGAAGCTAACTCTTCCAATGCTGAATTAACTCTTGTTATGTTAACACAATAAATATAAATTAACCCTAACATTCATCTTGCACCAAAGTGAGTTTGGGGTCTAGACTGCCCCTTTAATGTGTCAAGATTAATTCCCATTCACACACTGACTGCTTATTACATGTTTATCTGGCGCCCTCTAGTGGTCCCCCGAGTAACATGCCCATAAAATCTGGAGGTCTAACCTAGGCGTCCCACTATGACCTTCCAGATGCTCGGGAACTCTAATCCCCCACCAGCTTTCTATCAAGCCAGGGCATTATGGTAGTTGTAGTACAGAAACAGCTGGAGTTCTCTCTTTCAGGAATAATGTCGATTCATGTAACCTTTACGCGGTTCATCCTTTAATATGCGCTGGAGAGAAAACGTTTATACACAAAATAAACATTATTTTTTTATATACTTATGTGTATTTATCAAATGTTACAAAACAAATAAAACAAAAACACTGTAACATGACATTGTGACGATATTAAACATATTTACATAATAACATTTCATAACGGACAACTTTAGGCAGAGAATGAACTTATGTTTATTCTCAGGGGGCGGACATGTTTAGAATATTGGTTCAGATCTTCCCTCATTCTACACAACATGTCCGCCCCCTGATAGAGCTATACAGAGCAAAGATACTAAACAACATGTCCGCCCCCTGATAGAGCTATACAGAGCAAAGATACTAAACAACATGTCCGCCCCCTGATAGAGCTACGCAGAGCAAAGATTCTAAACAACATGCCTGCCCCCTGATAGAGCTATACAGAGCAAAGATTCTAAACAACATGTCCTCCCCTGATAGAGTTATACAGAGCAAAGATTCTAAACAACATATCCACCCCGATAGAGCTATACAGAGCAAAGATTCTAAACATTATGTCCGCCCCCTGATAGAGCTATACAGAGCAAAGATTCTTAACAACATGTCCACCCCCTGATAGATCTATACAGAGCAAAGATTCTAAACACCATGTCCTCCCCCTGATAGAGCTATACAGAGCAAAGATTGTAAATAACATGTCCTCCCCCTGATAGAGCTATTCTTTTTTTCTTTGTTGAACCCGTGCATTTGTTAACCCAGCAAGTGATGTGTCCTCTCCCTCCAGGGGTATATGTGGAAGAAGGGGCACAAAAGGAAGAATTGGACGGAGCGGTGGTTTGTGCTAAAGCCCAATATGATAACCTATTACGTCAGCGAGGACATGAAGGACAAAAAGGGAGATATTAATCTAGACGAGAACTGCTGTGTGAAGGTAACAAGTCAGCCGCGGACAGGGAACCATAGGAATCCCCAATAATTCCTGTATTCTTCAGTCCGTAACGCTTTGTACCAGAGCGCCTTGCACCGCGCTCTCCAACCTTCGCGGACCTTAAAGACACTCCATCCCCTGTTTAGGTGACACGGCCCCTTTAATCCATATTTCTATTGAGATGATGATGTGTTTATTCTCTATTATTATATATTTTTTGTTTGAATTCCAGTCCCTGCCCGATAAAGATGGAAAGAAATGTTTATTCCTGGTGAAATGTCTGGATAAAAGCTACGAGATCAGCGCGTCTGATAAGAAGAAGAAGCAGGAATGGATCCAAGGTGGGAATGCCCAGAGCCGCTCAGGCTCACACAGGCCTTTCTGTAATGGCGCCTGACCATCATCTAATGGCGCATCTTACTTCCAGTCATACAGACGGTGGTGAACCTGCGCAAGCTGCGGCTCGCTCCTCCGCACAAGGAGGCCAGGCAGAAACGGAAAGCGATGCGGCAGAAACTGCAGGAAGAACAAATGGAGATAGAAACGAAGATGAAGGAGCTTCAGCTGGCCAATGAGACCAAGCAACATGAACTGGAAACCATGCGCAGGGTAAGGCCTAAACCACCGCGCCAAACCCCGCGTTAATTACGCCATATGGAGGCCGTCCCTTCACAGATTGGTTCACAGTAATTAGTTACCCCTCCCATTAGATGGAAGCTGATTGGTCAGGGCAGTAATTAGTTACCCCTCCCATTAGATGGAAGCTGATTGGTCAGGGCAGTAATTAGTTACCCCTCCCATTAGATGGAAGTTGATTGGTCAGGGCAGTAATTATTTACCCCTCCCATTAGATGGAATCTGATTGGTCAGGGCAGTAATTAGTTACCCCTCCCATTAGAAGGAAGATGATTGGGCAGGGTTTAGTTACTCCTCCCATTAGATGGAAGCTGATTGGTCTAGGTCAGGGCAGGGTTTAGTTACCCCTCCCATTAGATGGAAGCTGATTGGTATAGGGCAGGGCAGGATTTAATGATCATGGAAGCTGTGTCCGTTAGAGGTGTGTATTAATTACCCATAATTCTAATTAATCACTAATGGCCAAATTACGCCTGTTATTTTATTTGCGCAGCAACTGAAAGAGGCTGCAGACCGCGCCAGCGTGGAGGAAATGAAACGCCACGAGACTCACATAGAACTGCAAGACCGATTCCGCGAGGAACTGGAGCGCGAACAGCTGGTAAATATGCACAAAATGGCAGCTTACACATCACAAGCACCAACGTATTATGGGAAATATACTGAAAGTGGAGATTTCTTGTACCGATTAGACCTCGTCTAGTAAATAACGTGATGTTAGGAAGTTCTATTAAAGTATTATTACATGACGTTATCAGAGTTTAATCTCTTCAAATACATTAATTATAAAGGACCGAAGGACGGATTCCTGTTTCACACACATTGAGACACTCTCTTATAGTTTATAACATGTATAAATCTATTTGGCCCCCATTTCTGGAGCACCTGGGATAGGTGGGCGCTAGTCAGGGCATCAAGTATTCAGAGCCATCGATAGAATTAAATCCCCATCCAAGGAAAGCTGTAATTTGTATGATTGGACAGTAGGGGGCGCCCTTCTCTCTGACGTGTCATTATTCCCTCCCAACCCTGTAGATTCGCCAACAGATGGAGGAACAGGTAGCTCAGAAATCCTCCGAACTGGAGCAGCATTTAAACCGGGTTCGTGAGCTGGAAGAGATGTATGTCCAGCTGCAGGGAGCCCTGGACGACGAGAAACAAGCGCGGCAAGAGGAGGAAAACGCCAGACTATTCCAGGAACGGTGAGAATCCGCTGCGCCAAGCGCTGTGTGGGCGGAGGGGGGATGGCAAAGGTCACAAACCATTTTACTTTTACACTTACTCTTCTTTGTTCCTTAAAGTTACATTATAATATCTGACAACGCATTTCACACAAAAAAAAGGGAATATTTGGTTCCTGTCTGGAATTTCCAAACTTCTCAGTGCCACAATGTACATATATATATATATATAATTCAACCGTAAAAAGGTTTACCCTCCAGATTTGCAATCAGAATATGCCTCAGCAACGATACTTGCACTCACAACTTACCCCAGCACCTGCGGTGTCAGCATACGAGATGCACTGTGAGCGATCAGGTGTTGGCAATAAATTATAAATAGGATCGCTTTACTTTTACTTCTGGGTTTGCAAAACACACAGGGATTTTAAGGTTAATGTTGTCATCCATCGATAATCCCCTCTCCGCTCCTGACCAAGACATTTGGCTATATGATGATATATCAAATAATATAGGTTATTATGGATTTATCAAAGGTACAGATCACTTCTAGCCGAATCCTGTCCTCATATAAACCTTTATTTCTTTTCTCCTCACTCCCTACAGGCTACTGGAGGAAGAAGCAGCCAAAAGAGCCATGCTAGAGAAATTACACAAGGAGCAAGAAAGAACCATCAAACTGACGGAGGAAGAGAAGCAAAAGCTGGAGAACATACGGGAGATTAAGGAGAAGGCCTTGGAGGATGCAATGCAGCAACTGGAGATGCTGGAAAGGGACCGGTTACAGGCCCTGGAGGAATACCAGGTGACCTTGAACCTCCTGTGCAGGATCTGCGACGGGACCACCAGCTCCCTGGAAATCCCACCCATAAATATCACAACGACAGCTAAATGTTTTTGTGCTTCTAATATACTTTTCACAGTACAACCAGATATTGTGTGACCAGCAGTTTGGCCGGGAAGCAGGGGGTGCAGTCTGTCTCTATCCCCGCTCCAGAGAGACCCTGATCAGACAAGCAAGGCAAGCCCCCCTCTGATTGGCTGTGTGTGATGCTGTCAGCGTGTGCCAGCCTCCAGACCGGCTCTGCCTCATATTATAAATACACATTGGGTCTACTCTGGAGAAGGGGGCAGTGGAAACGAAACCAGGGCTAAAAAGAAAAAAAAGGCTTTTCTTGCCCTTTAAGAGAAAATCGGTCGGTGTTTTGGAGAGTGAATTCACCTATACATAGTGCTAATGTATAGGTCAAGAGAAAGCAAGGTCATTTGTTGGCTGTGTACTGTACCACGTTACCCCCCAAGAGGGCAGAGATAATATTTTTTTTGGAATACTGTTACTTCTATTAGAGCTAGATTTTAAATTTGGAAAAACAGGAAGCGTCCCAGGGCACCATGTTTTGTAGGCGGGGCATAATAGGTAAAAGGGGTGGGGTTTAGAGCTGGCCCCACCCACATTTGTGAACTCCATTAAAAAACCTTCAAATATACCTTGTATTAATATGGGTGAAACTCAGAAAGGGACTGGATTTAACTCTTTCCTGTGCCTCTGTATTTTGCAGAAAGTAATTAAGAATCTTGAAGTGGCCACAAGCAACACACGGAGCTGGAAGGACAAAGTGGCGCGGCACGAAGGGTTAATCCGATTAATACAACCAGGTGAGGAATAAAGGGACTGTATCACCTAAACACTGCTTATACTGTGACTGTATCACCCAAACACTGCTTATACTGTGACTGTATCACCTAAACACTGCTTATACTGTGACTGTATCACCCAAACACTGCTCATACTGTGACTGTATCACCCAAACACTGCTTATACTGTGACTGTATCACCTAAACACTGCTTATACTGTGACTGTATCACCCAAACACTGCTTATACTGTGACTGTATCACCCAAACACTGCTTATACTGTGACTGTATCACCTAAACACTGCTAATACTGTGACTGTATCACCTAAACACTGCTCATACTGTGACTGTATCACCCAAACACTGCTTATACTGTGACTGTATCACCCAAACACTGCTTATACTGTGACTGTATCACCCAAACACTGCTTATACTGTGACTGTATCACCTAAACACTGCTCATACTGTGACTGTATCACCTAAACACTGATTATACTGTGACTGTATCACCCAAACACTGCTTATACTGTGACTGTATCACCTAAACACTGCTTATACTGTGACTGTATCACCTAAACACTGCTCATACTGGGACTGTATCACCTAAACACTGCTCATACTGTGACTGTATCACCTAAACACTGCTTATACTGTGACTGTATCACCTAAACACTGCTCATACTGTGACTGTATCACCTAAACACTGCTTATACTGTGACTGTATCACCTAAACAAGGCTTATACTGTGACTGTATCACCTAAACACTGCTCATACTGTGACTGTATCACCCAAACACTGCTCATACTGTGACTGTATCACCAAAACACTGCTTATACTGTGACTGTTTCACCTAAACACTGCTTATACAGTGACTGTGTCACCCAAACACTGCTTATACTGTGACTGTGTCACCCAAACACTGCTTATACTGTGACTGTGTCACCCAAACACTGCTTATACTGTGACTGTGTCACCTAAACACTGCTTATACTGTGACTGTATCAGCTAAACACTGCTAATACTGTGACTGTATCACCCAAAAACGGCTTATACTATGACTGTATCACCCAAACACTGCTTATACTGTGACTGTATCACCTAAACACTGCTTATACTGTGACTGTGTCACCTAAACACTGCTTATACTGTGACTGTATCACCTAAACACTGCTTATACTGTGACTGTATCACCCAATCACTGCTTATACTGTGACTGTGTCACCCAAACACTGCTTATACTGTGACTGTGTCACCCAAACACTGCTTATACTGTGACTGTGTCACCCAAACACTGCTTATACTGTGACTGTGTCACCCAAACACTGCTTATACTGTGACTGTAGCACCCAAACACTGCTTATACTGTGACTGTAGCACCCAAACACTGCTTATACTGTGACTCTGTCACCTAAACACTAGTAGAACCTATAAAACAAACAACAATGTCATACCAATCCTATAGATTTACAATAAAATCCAAGTCTTTCTTTCAGGTTCCAAAACCCCCGTAATGATAACAAACTGGGGTCCGGCCTCATTCACTCAAGGGGAGCTCCAGCAGCGAGAGCGGACTTGGCAGGAACAGAAGAGCAACAGCACAGAATAGCCACCAGGAGGCGCCCAACAGAGCCAGCAAACAACACGTACCAGCGAGTGGGTTACGTTAACTTGTTTGATTTGTTTGTTCTTTAAATCGCCATCTGTTTATCAAAAAGGGAAAATCCGTTTACTGTTTAGATAAATAAAGGCCTAGATCCTCCCAAATGGACGTGGAACGGTCACTGCCCCACCCTGGATTTTGCCTTTTTATTTCAGCCCAGGTATAGACAGGACCCAACCATTCCTCGCTGGACTGCTTCCGCCGTGCGCATTACCAGACCTGAGACCTCGGTCACTGAGGATCCATCAGTGGGGAGAACAGGGTTTTATTTTAAACTTTCCGTCTATTCCATTTTTTTAATTTTAATTTTTTAAAAAAGTTTTCGAAACCTGATCCCACAATTAATTGATGGTTTGTATTTTTTTGTAGAAAATCTGCTTCGTGTTTATAGGAAGACATAGTTATGTGATTCTTTTAAAAGAATCTGTTGTGACTCTTGGTCTATATATATATATAAAAAAATAATAATTTCCATAATTTCCAATGATTCCTGTGGGTGTTTTTTTTATCCTCCTAATTCATGCTTAATCTCTGAAATATTTATACAGCTTTAAAACTTGATATATGCATTTTGCAGTATGTAGGGTCAATAAAACGTATTAAATGAGCTCAAAGATACAGAATGGAGAGGATTTAACTCTGTCACCTAAACATCATTTGTAATGTGACTGTATCACCTAAACACTGCTTATACTGTGACTGTGTCACCTAAACACTGCTTATACTGTGACTGTGTCACCCAAACACTGCTCATACTGTGACTGTATCACCTAAACACTGCTTATACTGTGACTGTAACACCCAAACACTTCTTATACTGTGACTGTGTCACCTAAACACTGCTTATACTGTGACTGTATCACCTAAACATCACTTATACTGTGACTGTCACCTAAACACTGCTTATATTGTGACTGTGTCACCTAAACACTGCTTATACTGTGACTGTATCACCTAAACACTGCTTATACTGTGACTGTATCACCTAAACACTGCTTTTACTGCGACAGTATCACCCAAACACTGCTTATACTGTGACTGTGTCACCCAAACACTGCTTATACTGTGACTGTCACCTAAACACTGCTTATACTGTGACTGTATCACCTAAACATCACTTATACTGTAACTGTCACCTAAACACTGCTTATATTGTGACTGTGTCACCTAAACACTGCTTATACTGTGACTGTATCACCTAAACACTACTTATACTGTGACTGTATCACCTAAACACTGCTTTTACTGCGACAGTATCACCCAAACACTGCTTATACTGTGACTGTGTCACCCAAACACTGCTTATACTGTGACTGTATCACCCAAACACTGCTTATACTGTGACTGTATCACCCAAACACTGCTTATACTGTGACTGTATCACCTATACACTGCTTATACTGTGGCTCTGTCACCTAAACACTAGTAGAATCTATAAAACAAACCACAATGTCATACCAATCCTATAGTTTTAAAATAAAGTTTTAAAAGGTTCCAAAACCCCCATAATGATAACACACTGGGGTCCGGCCTGAGCTCCAGCAGCTAGAGCAGACTAATTTTCAATAAGAATTATTTGTAATTTGCAAATTAAATCACATGGTGATGTCATAAACAGCAGACACCGCAGACAGATGATGTAAAACATATATTATCTTATTTAATGCACTGGCTGTAATTCTGCCAACACAATGTATAGATCGTTTTATTCTCTGCATTCAGTGTAAGCAGTGTTTAGGTGACAGTAATGTTATAATGTTATATAGAAACGTTAAAGGGTTGCAGTTTATGTTTCAGACAGTAGATGGCAGCAGAATCCTGCAATATTTTAAAGAACCCTTAATACACTATGGCAGAGCTTTTCAATACGGGAGCCACATTGTACATTTTTTTTATGGGCCAAAGAAAAAATATGAATATTATTCAGCTTTTTACATATGTAGTGAAAAGGTTTGCACTCTGGACATACTTCAGCAATGATATTTGCACTCAGAACTTACCCCAGAACCTAGATTTGAACTCAGAACTTACCCCAGCACCTAGATTTGTACTCAGAACTTACCCCAGCACCTAGATTTGTACTCAGAACTTACCCCAGCACCTAGATTTGTACTCAGAACTTACCCCAGCACCTAGATTTGCACTCAGAACTTACCCCAGCACCTAGATTTGCACTCAGAACGTATGCCAGCCTCCACTTGGCACTCAGGACTTACCCTTAGCACCTATAGTTTTATTCAGGACTTGCTCCCAGTATCTAATTTTGTTTTGAGGACTTGCCCCCAGTACCTAGTTTTGCACTCAGGACTTGCCCCCAGCCGCTAGTTTTGAGTCAAGATTCCCCCCAGCACCCAGCACTTAGGAGCTGTTCCAGCATCTTCCTCCTGCTGCCGTTGGAATGTCACGGGACACCTGGCACGTGGCTCATTCAGTGAGGCTTGAGTGAGCAGATAAAGCCGTTTGTACTGATGTTGCTGGCACAGACTGCTCCCCCTCGCACTGCGTGGCTCCCTACACCAGGGAATGTTGCATAGGGTAAAAGCCATCCCTAATCCTGTTACTATCACCTCCTGGATCACACAAATCCCGGCCGACCCTCCTATAAACGGTCCAGAAACAGCCGGAAGGAGCAGATGCTTCATTTTAAGGCAGACTGAAACTTTCCTGAGCTGCTAGTCACTGATCAATGACCTAGATTCAGACCCACAGAACAGCCAAGAGCTGAGAGGAGGAGATCACTGAGCAGAGAACTGATAGATTAACAGCAGCAGAAGGGAAATAGTTACATAGTGACTTCAAATTGCCAGCAATGGGCTTCGTGCTGAACCAGGATCCCCTGGGGACAGGTATCCGGCCAGAATCGATGCAAGTGCAGAAATATTTGCTATTATCCTCTCTTTATCATTCTGCATCCAGCTTTCTGGAGAGCTCAGTGTCACTCAACTCCTGATACTCTGCAGATATTACAGCTCAGAGCCCTAGAAATAGATCTCATTCTGTTTATCCCTATTCAAAACGAGAGATGGGTTAGCCAGGGACATGAAGTAGAGGCCGGCGTCAGTGGCTGCCCCAGGGGGAGCATAGATTCTGGGGTAAGAGGTCTGTTATACTGACGGGAAGCACTCACTATCTGGGGAGAAAAGACTGTGCAGAGATGTTATGTTTGTGTTGGTGGATGTTCATTTTATGTTCATGCACAGTTGGGATAAACTGTACAGCCAAACATTGTATGAAAAGGGGATCAGCACAGAAAAGGAGAAGAGTATATTTAAAAGAAGAAAAACATTCCCCAGATCTCAATCCAATGGAGCATCTGTGGGATGTGCTGGACCAACAAGTCCGATCCATGGAGACCCCACCTCACAACTTACAGGACTTAAAGGATCTGCTGCTAACGTCTTGGTGCCAGTTACCCCAGCACACCTTCACAGGTCTAGTGGAGTCCATGCCTCGACGGGTCAGGGCTGTTTTGGAGACAAAAGGGACTTACACAATATTAGGCAGGTGATCATCATGTTATGGCTGATCGGTGTATATAAATATGCATTGCTTTTTGCTAAATTAAATAATAAAATAGAGATATATTTTTAAAAAACTGATGGTCAATGTAATTTACATTATTTTTCTATAGCTATAAATACATTTTATCGCTGTCCATATGATGTTAGGAGCACAGATCTCATGGGAGAGTCACCAGACAAGGTGATGTATCCCCCCAACATGAAGACCGATCTTCTGTCAGTGAGGAAAGCTTTCATTTAATATCACAAATAACTCCATTAACTTCATGTCCCAACATGGACATCACACTGTGACTGGCACACCCTATGGTTTCCAGGGCTGGTTTTTATTCTCAGTCCTGCGCTGGTTATACCGCTAACGGTGGAAAAAAGCTTAGCGCCAATTAGAAAATGACTGATAACCATCGCCAAATCCATTTTGGGAGAAAGGCTCCCATTGGATCAGGATGTATTAGAAATGGAGCAATCAGTGTCATAAATTAAATCTCAGCCATTGCACCTGGTGTATTATCACCGCCTAAGATTTTGGGAGTTAGTCTTATAACAGTCAGTTCTGGGGCAAAATGTCTCAAAAGATAACTGTACTTGCACTCACAGTGTAGCATCACCATGTTATCCCTGGATTAATTGAGGTATGGATTGGACACAACAGAATGGCATAAACCAATGAGTAAAGACTCCAGACTATCCAGGGATCTAAAGTTTATGTAGAATATATTCTGTTGTTTTGCAGGATAGATATTAGCTCATTTTATTTTTGAAATAGGATAATAATAGATTCCATTCCATAATAATAATGCTGCACTGAACAGTAACAAAGAGTATGCTTTAATAATGATTCAAATGTTATGATATAGATTTCAGAGATATCTGCCATTTGTACTGCAAACTCAAAGTGTAAATCTGGGTGATTTCGCTCGGCCATGCAGTGTTATCAGTCACCACAAGATGGCAGTAAAGCTCTAGTTGAAATAGGGCAGGTTTTTATTGTCCAGTTCTGGTTGGAATTTAATTTGATGCTGCTTAATATATGGCATTAATTTGTCAAGCAGGTTTTTTGTATTTATAAAAGATATTACAGTGAAATCCATCTTTCCTGCTCAACTTCTCAAGTTACCCAGAGAAACACAGAATATGTCACCGGCAGATAAGTGTCAGCCCATTACTATTAGATTTATTATTTCCTTATCTTATATCTAGGATAGCCTTATACCTATCCCACGCATGCTTAAACTCCTTCACTGTATTAACCTCTACCACTTCTACTGGAAGACTATTCCATGCATCCACTACCCTCTCAGTAATGTAATACTATCATTAGTCCCTGGCCTTATCTTATATCTAGGATAGCCTTATACCTATCCCATGCATGCTTAAACTCCTTCACTGTATTAACCTCTACCACTTCTACTGGAAGACTATTCCATACATCCACTACCCTCTCAGTAATGTAATACTTTCATTAGTCCCTGGCCTTATATTATATCTAGGATAGCCTTATACCTATCCCATGCATGCTTAAACTCCTTCACTGTATTACCCTCTACCACTTCTACTGGAAGACTATTCCATGCATCTACTACCCTCTCAGTAATGTAATACTTTCATTAGTCCCTGGCCTTATCTTATATCTAGGATAGCCTGATACCGATCCCACGCATGCTTAAACTCCTTCACTGTATTAACCTCTACCACTTCTACTGGAAGACTATTCCATACATCCACTACCCTCTCAGTAATGTAATACTTTCATTAGTCCCTGACCTTATCTTATATCTAGGATAGCCTTATACCTATCCCATGCATGCTTAAACTCCTTCACTGTATTAACCTCTACCACTTCTACTGGAAGACTATTCCATGCATCCACTACCCTCTCAGTAAGGTAATACTTTCATTAGTCCCTGGCCTTATCTTATATCTAGGATAGCCTTATACGTATCCCATGCATGCTTAAACTCCTTCACTGTATTAACCTCTACCACTTCTACTGGAAGACTATTCCATACATCCACTACCCTCTCAGTAAAGTAATACTTTCATTAGTCCCTGACCTTATCTTATATCTAGGATAGCCTTATACCTATCCCATGCATGCTTAAACTCCTTCACTGTATTAACCTCTACCACTTCTACGGGAAGACTATTCCATACATCCACTACCCTCTCAGTACAGTAATACTTTCATTAGTCCCTGACCTTATCTTATATCTAGGATAGCCTTATACCTATCCCATGCATGCTTAAACTGCTTCACTGTATTAACCTCTACCACTTCTACTGGAAGACTATTCCATACATCCACTACCCTCTCAGTAATGTAATACTTTCATTAGTCCCTCACCTTATCTTATATCTAGGATAGCCTTATACCTATCCCACGAATGCTTAAACTCCTTCACTGTATTAACCTCTACCACTTCTACTGGAAGACTATTCCATACATCCACTACCCTCTCAGTAATGTAATACTTTCATTAGTCCCTGGCCTTATCTTATATCTAGGATAGCCTTATACCTATCCCATGCATGCTTAAACTCCTTCACTGTATTAACCTCTACCACTTCTACTGGAAGACTATTCCATACATCCACTACCCTCTCAGTAAAGTAATACTTTCATTAGTCCCTGACCTTATCTTATATCTAGGATAGCCTTATACCTATCCCATGCATGCTTAAACTCCTTCACTGTATTAACCTCTACCACTTCTACTGGAAGACTATTCCATACATCCACTACCCTCTCAGTAAAGTAATACTTTCATTAATCCCTGACCTTATCTTATATCTAGGATAGCCTTATACCTATCCCATGCATGCTTAAACGCCTTCACTGTATTAACCTCTACCACTTCTACTGGAAGACTGTTCCATACATCCACTACCCTCTCAGTAATGTAATACTTTCATTAGTCCCTGACCTTATCTTATATCTAGGATAGCCTTATACCTATCCCATGCATGCTTAAACTCATTCACTAAATTAACCTCTACCACTTCTACTGGAAGACTATTCCATACATCCACTACCCTCTCAGTAATGTAATACTTTCATTAGTCCCTGGCCTTATCTTATATCTAGGATAGCCTTATACCTATCCCACGCATGCTTAAACTCCTTCACTGTATTAACCTCTACCACTTCTACTGGAAGACTGTTCCATACATCCACTACCCTCTCAGTAATGTAATACTTTCATTAGTCCCTGACCTTATCTTATATCTAGGATAGCCTTATACCTATCCCATGCATGCTTAAACTCCTTCACTGTATTAACCTCTACCACTTCTACTGGAAGACTATTCCATACATCCACTACCCTCTCCGTAATGTAATACTTTCATTAGTCCCTGACCTTATCTTATATCTAGGATAGCCTTATACCTATCCCATGCATGCTTAAACTCCTTCACTGTATTAACCTCTACCCCTTCTACTGGAAGACTATTCCATACACCCACTACCCTCTCAGTAATGTAATACTTTCATTAGTCCCTGACCTTATCTTATATCTAGGATAGCCTTATACCTATCCCATGCATGCTTAAACTCCTTCACTGTATTAACCTCTACCACTTCTACTGGAAGACTGTTCCATACATCCACTACCCTCTCAGTAATGGAATACTTTCATTAGTCCCTGACCTTATCTTATATCTAGGATAGCCTTATACCTATCCCATGCATGCTTAAACTCATTCACTAAATTAACCTCTACCACTTCTACTGGAAGACTATTCCATACATCCACTACCCTCTCAGTAATGTAATACTTTCATTAGTCCCTGGCCTTATCTTATATCAAGGATAGCCTTATACCTATCCCACGCATGCTTAATCTCCTTCACTGTATTAACCTCTACCACTTCTACTGGAAGACTGTTCCATACATCCACTACCCTCTCAGTAATGTAATACTTTCATTAGTCCCTGACCTTATCTTATATCTAGGATAGCCTTATACCTATCCCATGCATGCTTAAACTCCTTCACTGTATTAACCTCTACCACTTCTACTGGAAGACTATTCCATACATCCACTACCCTCTCAGTAATGTAATACTTTCATTAGTCCCTGACCTTATCTTATATCTAGGATAGCCTTATACCTATCCCATGCATGCTTAAACTCCTTCACTGTATTAACCTCTACCCCTTCTACTGGAAGACTATTCCATACACCCACTACACTCTCAGTAATGTAATACTTTCATTAGTCCCTGACCTTATCTTATATCTAGGATAGCCTTATACCTATCCCATGCATGCTTAAACTCCTTCACTGTATTAACCTCTACCACTTCTACTGGAAGACTATTCCATACACCCACTACCCTCTCAGTAATGTAATACTTTCATTAGTCCCTGACCTTATCTTATATCTACGATAGCCTTATACCTATCCCATGCATGCTTAAACTCCTTCACTGTATTAACCTCTACCACTTCTACTGGAAGGCTATTCCATACATCCACTACCCTCTCAGTAATGTAATACTTTCATTAGTCCCTGGCCTTATCTTATATCTAGGATAGCCATATACCTATCCCATGCATGCTTAAACTCCTTCACTGTATTAACCTCTACCACTTCTACTGGAAGACTATTCCATACATCCACTACCCTCTCAGTAATGTAATACTTTCATTAGTCCCTGACCTTATCTTATATCTAGGATAGCCTTATACCTATCCCACGCATGCTTAAACTGCTTCACTGTATTATCCTCTACCACTTCTCCTGGAAGACTATTCCATGTATCCACTACCCTCTCAGTAATGTAATACTTTCATTAGTCCCTGGCCTTATCTTATATCTAGGATGTCCTTATACCTATCCCACGCATGCTTAAACTCCTTCACTGTATTAACCTCTACCACTTCTACTGGAAGACTATTCTATGCATCCACTCCCCTCTCAGTAATGTAATACTTTCATTAGTCCCTGACCTTATCTTATATCTAGGATAGCCTTATACCTATCCCATGCATGCTTAAACTCCTTCACTGTATTAACCTCTACCACTTCTACTGGAAGACTATTCCATGCATCCACTACCCTCTCAGTAATGTAATACTTTCATTAGTCCCTGACCTTATCTTATATCTAGGATAGCCTTATACCTATCCCATGCATGCTTAAACTCCTTCACTGTATTAACCTCTACCACTTCTACTGGAAGACTATTCCATACATCCACTACCCTCTCAGTAATGTAATACTTTCATTAGTCCCTGACCTTATCTTATATCTAGGATAGCCTTATACCTATCCCATGCATGCTTAAACTCCTTCACTGTATTATCCTCTACCACTTCTACTGGAAGACTATTCCATACATCCACTACCCTCTCAGTAATGTAATACTCTCATTAGTCCCTGACCTTATCTTATATCTAGGATAACCTTATACCTATCCCATGCATGCTTAAACTCCTTCACTGTATTAACCTCTACCACTTCTACTGGAAGACTATTCCATGCATCCACTACCCTCTCAGTAATGTAATACTTTCATTAGTCCCTGACCATATCTTATATCTAGGATAGCCTTATACCTATCCCATGCATGCTTAAACTCCTTCACTGTATTAACCTCTACCACTTCTACTGGAAGACTATTCCATGCATCCACTACCCTCTCAGTAATGTAATACTTTCATTAGTCCCTGACCTTATCTTATATCTAGGATAGCCTTATACCTATCCCACGCATGCTTAAACTCCTTCACTGTATTAACCTCTACCACTTCTACTGGAAGACTATTCCATACATCCACTACCCTCTCAGTAATGTAATACTTTCATTAGTCCCTGGCCTTATCTTATATCTAGGATAGCCTTATACCTATCCCATGCATGCTTAAACTCCTTCACTGTATTAACCTCTACCACTTCTACTGGAAGACTATTCCATGCATCCACTACCCTCTCAGTAATGTAATACTTTCATTAGTCCCTGGTCTTATCTTATATCTAGGATAGCCTTATACCCATCCCACGCATGCTTAAACTCCTTCACTGTATTAACCTCTACCACTTCTACTGGAAGACTATTCCATGCATCCACTACCCTCTCAGTAATGTAATACTTTCATTAGTCCCTGGCCTTATCTTATATCTAGGATAGCCATATACCTATCCCACGCATGCTTAAACTCCTTCACTGTATTAACCTCTACCACTTCTACTGGAAGACTATTCCATGCATCCACTACCCTCTCAGTAATGTAATACTTTCATTAGTCCCTGGCCTTATCTTATATCTAGGATAGTCTTATACCTATCCCATGCATGCTTAAACTCCTTCACTGTATTAACCTCTACCACTTCTACTGGAAGACTATTCCATGCTTCCACTACCCTCTCAGTAATGTAATACTATCATTAGTCCCTGGCCTTATCTTATATCTAGGATAGCCTTATACCTATCCCATGCATGCTTAAACTCCTTCACTGTATTAACCTCTACCACTTCTACTGGAAGACTATTCCATACATCCACTACCCTCTCAGTATAGTAATACTTTCATTAGTCCCTGACCTTATCTTATATCTAGGATAGCCTTATACCTATCCCACGCATGCTTAAACTCCCTCACTGTATTAACCTCTACCACTTCTACTGGAAGACTATTCCATACATCCACTACCCTCTCAGTAATGTAATACTTTCATTAGTCCCTGACCTTATCTTATATCTAGGATAGCCTTATACCTATCCCACGCATGCTTAAACTCCCTCACTGTATTAACCTCTACCACTTCTACTGGAAGACTATTCCATACATCCACTACCCTCTCAGTAAAGTAATACTTTCATTAGTCCTTGGCCTTATTTTATATCTAGGATAGCCTTATACCTATCACACGCATGCTTAAACTCCTTCACTGTATTAACCTCTACCACTTCTACTGGAAGACTATTCCATACGTCCACTACCCTCTCAGTATAGTAATACTTTCATTAGTCCCTGACCTTATCTTATATCTAGGATAGCCTTATACCTATCCCACGCATGCTTAAACTCCCTCACTGTATTAACCTCTACCACTTCTACTGGAAGACTATTCCATGCATCCACTACCCTCTCAGTAATGTAATACTTTCATTAGTCCCTGACCTTATCTTATATCTAGGATAGCCTTATACCTATCCCATGCATGCTTAAACTCCTTCACTGTATTAACCTCTACCACTTCTACTGGAAGACTATTCCATACATCCACTGCCCCCTCTGCTGGAAGGCTAATCAAAATTCAAACAACATTTTCAAAACCTTTTGTAAGAAGGAAAAACAAAAAAAAAACAAAAAAAAAAATCGACTGTCCTTTTTCTGACACGCGTCCTATTTATTTCTATCTACAAATCACTTTACAAATAGCTAGATCAAATGATCACAGAGGAATTAGTGCTTCGCCCTCCAGAGGGCGCTCTGTCTCAATAAATGTACAATGTTTTGCACTAAACTCAGAAGACCCCACAGAGCTATAAATAAACTAGTTATACTGCGATTACACAATCACTGAGCATCTCATCAGCTCAACTATTCCAATGTATAGGTAAAATCTGAAATGTAAAGTTAACCCTACGATGATCTGACTGTAATACACATTGCAAAGTGATTTCCCAGTAATATCCCTTGTATTGGATACTGGATCACACAATGCATAGGAAGCACTGGATTTCTTCCCTCCCTAATGTTTATTTAGTGTGTTACAGTTAAGTTGTCATTTGAAATAAACTAGTTCACTGTAAATAATAAGCAAACAGTATATTAATAGGGATTTGTTTTTTTTTTATTAAACACGTTACTCATCTGACTAATACAATAACATGATGAATGATTATAATAATCTCTCCCAAGAACGGAATGCAAAGTAAAAAAACTTACATTTTCATAAAATAATAGTGATAAAATGCCCTTTAATAATAATAATAATAATAATAATAATAATAATAATAATAATATAGAATGTAAAAAAATAACTTTGGCTTTGAAGACAGAGAAACATAAAACAGTAGCATTAAATATAGGAATCTGACTCTTTACAAAACAAAAAAAATCAATTGCACTGAAAAGATTGAAGTTCAAGTATTTAACTCAGTTCACAAGGAACTAATTATATTCTGTCCAGAGTGCCCTTTATGGGTAATCGGGATTAGAGTCTTTGTAACAAGTCCACTGGCAATGATAGGACAAGAGTAAAGGTAATTAACCCCTTCCAGAGACACGTTGCCATCCTCGTTTTGGAAACTGGGACCAGCGGATCCTGTAATGAGGTCTGTCCATTCAGCTTTAAAAACTCGTCTCGTGGAAAATCCTAAAAATTCCCAGTCACCTTACACATTGCAGCACCTACCTCCCCCTCTGGCACAGGGTACAGGTGAGTGTGTTCACAGTGGTGACAGTGGGACAAGCCGCCGCCTCTCCCCCCTATTCCCATATTCTTTTTGCATTGTCCCTTCAGTGCCCATTCACACAAACGTCCTATAAAAAGTGCAAAACTAGTAAATCCTGCGTTAGACCAGAAATGTCCTTTTCAGCCTCTCCCAGGAGATCCGATCAGTTGGAAACACGTCCAAGAAGACCTGACCACTCCAAACATACTCCATGATATGTCTGCACGGCTTGCTGCCTCCTCCCCAGCTCTGTTTTGGCCACCAGATTTCACCAAGCCCTCCAGGGAGGAGATCCAGCCACTAATCACATCTACATCTCAGTTTGGTAGAGTCTGCACGGTTTAAGTCCTGAGCAAGGCTTGCCACATTGTGCCCCTCTCCCAGGCTCCCATGGCTTGGCCGGCTCTTGATGCTTGACCAAGGTCCGAGAGCGGTTCCTCTGTGGTGGGTTCCCTTTTCTGGGTGGTGCTGACCCAGGATGGTCTGAGTTTACCGTCCACAAGGTCTAATAGCAGTTTGCGGTCTGGGACGGACCTCCTTCTGCGTCCGTAGCCCTGAGAACTGATCTTCTTGGCCGGAGCTGTGCTGTCCTTGTCTTTGTCTGTGTACTGGAAGATCTGATGGGCCAAATTTTGCACAGTGCAAGTTCCAAACCTACAGCCCACTGTCATGGATTTGAGGTTTCCAAAGTGGTTTAGATTGTGCCGGTATCTCTTTACACGGATGTGGGCAGAGTCACTGCAAAAAGACAAAAAGAGGGGAAAGGGTGAGTCAATCATCAGACACCCCACATATCCAAGCTGAATCCCCACAATCTTATCCTAAAGCAAACCCTGTAACCCATCCTACTGCTGCATCATATGCAACCTGCACCCCTGATATTAGGAAGTGCAATACTCTGCACGCTGAATTCAGGCAGAGAAAGTCCAGGATCTGTGAGAAAATTACCTGCTGGAAGGGATCCATGGATCCTTCAGATCCTCCGGTTTGATTAAATGGGAGCCCAGTGTCACATCAGTTAATTGGGCAGAATGTGGATTCTCCAGATCTCTTCTGATCCGCTGCATCCCAAATAATCTCCACCTGGAAAACCAAGAGAACCAGCCGGATTAAACAACCAGTAAATCTCAGGCAGAATTTCTAGGAATTTCAAGGCAGTGATCTGCCCGATACACAAGTCTACAATAAGTAAATAAATACTTACTTTTTTTGGTTTTTGGCCAGGCTTTTTCCTGCAACAGTGCCCAGTATAGTCAGTAAACTCAAATTCAGGACGAGGACTTGAGCCAATTCCATTTTGGATAAGTTCCTATTTGGAGAAGCCCAGGAAGAAATGATTAGAGGGGTCTGTAGCTTCCAAAATACCAGCAGGTACTGATCACTGCAGCTTTAAAAAAAAAAAATAACCCCCCTCCCCTGAATCTACTAGTCTATAAAGTGAACACAAACCAAAGTGTATGCAAGTGACCCCAGGCATGCACCAGCTAGCAGATAAGAGACTCAGATCATGCAACCTGTGCAAGGTTATATGGGAGCTGCAGCTGTGTGAACCCAAAAATCAATATAGAAAGAAAACTAGCATTAAAAGAGCTATGTCTGTCCCTCTCATACTGTATGTCATGCACAATGAGACATACCTGCTGGGTGATAATAATCCACAAAGTGAAGGTTTGTAATCCAGAGCACAAGGTGTGAGATCCACAGACAGCACAGTCATTCTGTCTGCACAGCCTGCTCACAGCAGTATATAGAGCAGCACCGGGAGGGGGCGTGGCCGGCCGCTGTGACTGACAGCTTCACCACTGCACTATTATTATTAATACAAATACAATTCTTTGTTTCTTTTAGGGCTGATTTGTGAAAATAAGAGGATTATTTACAACTCACTGGACATCTCCAAATCCAGCCCAGTGCTGTTTGGACTTTGCCTAATATGAGCTGGATCTGGGGGAAGAATTATCCCTGAAGAGCAAAGTAGAAGATTTGGGGGGTGAGGTGTTACCCCAGTCTAATAATAATACCCCACCATGCTTCACCTTACACCTGTCTCTAATCTGCAGGGATTTGTGTCTATTACATTTAAATGTCAGGATGTCTGGAGGTGAATGGGTTCAATTGTGTTCATTCCTCTCTCTAGATCCCTTTCCAGAGGTGAGATTTCATTTTTAGACAATTTATCCCCCTTTTCTAGAAAGTCCTGGGAGCAGAGAGTCAGATCCAACAGACTACAACTCCCATCATGCTTGGAAGATACACTGGGAGTAAATAGATTGGAGTTTAGGACTACATGTCACATGATGAGTGGAGAGAAGGGTTAATAGGTCCGTCTCAGTGTAATAGATCCTTTAGATCCAGTTGATTAGATACATTACAGGGAATGGAGATTTATTGGGGGAATTAAAGCCTCATCTCATATTTTTACATACAGCCCAGTGGATCTACACATGATACCGATCTACTGGATCTATACAGGAAAGCACAGAATGACCCTAGTGAATCTGCACAGAAAATCAGAGAGGATCTGGTGCATCTCTTTGGGATAGCACAGAGTGAACCTAATGGATGTATGAAAACAGATGATCTAGTGGATTTAAGAAATACAACAGGGTGGATCTATACAGGACGACACGGATTGGATCTAGTCAGGGCAATACACAGAGGATCTCTTCAGTGTAATAGAGGCTCTAGTGGATCTAGCCAGGATTCCACCGAGAGGATCTAGTGAGAATAACAACTGGGAGTGATCACCCCGGGTTTATACTCTATATGATCCCCGATGCATTTTGTTTCTCCAGTCGATAATCGATACTGTATTTGGTTCCAAATACCCCAGAATATTAGTCACCCCCTTGGCTGAGAGCCATGAAATAACTGACATATTACATGAGCAGGATCCTCTCTCAGCACATGATCTTAACATGATTTGGGGGTGAATCACTGGCCTCAGGGGGCTTACAGACTGTAAGTAGGTCAGAGGGCTGTATGTGATTACCCCTGGTAACAGATCTCACAGTGTGACACTCCCCATCACGCTCAGCCACCTCCAGCTCAAACAATTCACATGCAATGAGGATTTGTGTTACAAGAGCAATTCTGGGGCAAAGTGCCAAAAGTGGCGCAATCACCATGGAAACCAGTGCAATGTTCCACCTGGTGTATATATACTGCATATTACAATGATTATTATTCTTATGATGCTGCTCAGCCCTGGAGACAGACTCACCTGCACCATTAGTACATCTGACGCACTGTATAGAGATTAACCCCTTCACTGTCACCGCAGTGTATTATGGATCACTCAAACCAAAGTGGCTGCTGCCCCCTGGAGGCTGTACCATGATACTGAAAGCCAAGTGCCCCCCCCCCCCCCCCCCCTGTTCCTCTACTCCTGCCCCTCTGTGTAGATCGTGGGTCCTAATCTCAGGGAATAATAACTCCCATTAATCACATTGTGCATCAGTTCAGCTCAGAGTCTTTCAATAAGTGAGAGTAAAGTCTGCAGAGTACATGATGGGCTGAGATTATAGTCTATTCATTACTGGAGGGGGAGAGAGAGTGAGAAGATAATACAACAGTCACAGATATTACCAGACACACACAGAGTGAGACACACACACAACCAGAGACAGATACAGAGACACACACAGCCAAAGAGAGATAGATACAGAGAGACACACACAGCCAAAGAGAGATAGATACAGAGAGACACACACAACCAAAAGAGAGATAGATACAGAGAGACACACACAAACACACAGAGACACACACAGCCAAAGAGAGATAGATACAGAGAGACACACACAACCAAAAGAGAGATAGATACAGAGAGACACACACAGCCAAAGAGAGATAGATACAGAGAGACACACACAACCAAAAGAGAGATAGATACAGAGAGACACACACAGCCAAAGAGAGATAGATACAGAGAGACACACACAACCAAAAGAGAGATAGATACAGAGAGACACACACAGCCAAAGAGAGATAGATACAGAGAGACACACACAACCAAAAGAGAGATAGATACAGAGAGACACACACAGCCAAAGAGAGATAGATACAGAGAGACACACACAACCAAAAGAGAGATAGATACAGAGAGACACACACAGCCAAAGAGAGATAGATACAGAGAGACACACACAAACACACAGAGACACACACACAACCAAAAGAGAGATAGATCCAGAGAGACACACACAGCCAAAAGAGAGATAGATCCAGAGAGACACACACAGCCAAAGAGAGATTGATACAGAGAGACATACACAGCCAAAGAGAGATAGATACAGAGAGACACACACGGCCAAAGAGAGATAGATACAGAGAGACACACACAGCCAAAGAGAGATAGATACAGAGAGACACACACAAACACACAGCGACACACACAGCCAAAGAGAGATATATACAGAGAGACACACACAAACACACAGAGACACACACAACCAAAAGAGAGATAGATCCAGAGAGACACACACAGCCAAAAGAGAGATAGATCCAGAGAGACACACACAGCCAAAGAGAGATAGATACAGAGAGACATACACAGCCAAAGAGAGATAGATACAGAGAGACACACACAGCCAAAGAGAGATAGATACAGAGAGACACACACAGCCAAAGAGAGATAGATACAGAGAGACACACACAAACACACAGAGACACACACAGCCAAAGAGAGATAGATACAGAGAGACACACACAAACACACAGAGACACACACAACCAAAAGAGAGATAGATACAGAGAGACACACACAGCCAAAGAGAGATAGATACAGAGACACACACAGCCAAAGAGAGATAGATACAGAGAGACACACACAGCCAAAGAGAGATAGATACAGAGACACACACAAACACACAGAGACACACACAGCCAAAAGAGAGATAGATACAGAGAGACACACACAGCCAAAGAGAGATAGATACAGAGACACACACACACAGCCAAAGAGAGATAGATACAGAGAGACACACACAAACACACAGAGACACACACAGCCAAAGAGAGATAGATACAGAGACACACACAAACACACAGAGACACACACAGCCAAAAGAGAGATAGATACAGAGAGACACACACAGCCAAAAGAGAGATAGATACAGAGAGACACACACAAACACACAGAGACACACACAACCAAAAGAGAGATAGATACAGAGAGACACACACAAACACACAGAGACACACACAAACACACAGAGACACACACAACCAAAAGAGAGATAGATACAGAGAGACACACACAGCCAAAAAGAGATAGATACAGAGACACACACACAGCCAAAGAGAGATAGATACAGAGAGACACACACAGCCAAAGAGAGATAGATACAGAGACACACACACACACAGCCAAAGAGAGATAGATACAGAGACACACACACAAACACACACACAACCAAAAGAGAGATAGATACAGAGAGAAACACACACAGCCAAAGAGAGATAGATACAGAGACACACACACACAGCCAAAGAGAGATAGATACAGAGAGACATACACAGCCAGAGAGAGACACACAACCAGAGAGAGACAGATACAGAGAGACACACACAGCCAGAGACAGAACACACAGAGAGAGACAGATAAAGACAGAGAGAGACAAACACAACCAGAGACAGACACACACAGAGACAGATACAGACAGAAAGACACAACCAGAGATAAACACAGAGAGATACAGACAGAGAGACACACACACAACAAGAGAGAGACAAATAGAGAGAGACTGACACACAGAGAGAGAGAGAGAGAGACAGACACAACCAGAGAGAGACACACACAGGTACATACAGAGAGACATAGGGAGAGATACACACAACCAGAGAGAGACAAACACAATCAGAGAGAGACAGACACAGATACAGAGAGAGAGACACAGGGAGAAAGACAGACGCAGAGAGACATAGAGCGAGACACAAACAACCAGAGAGAGATAGACAGGGAGACATAGGGAGATAAACAGACAGACTGAGAGACAGTCAGAGAGAGAGAGAGATAGGGACAGACAGCTAGAGCTGTCAGAATGAGAGGGGGATAAAGAAGTCCCATTAATTAATATAGATAATTAAAAGGGGTAAACGGAAATGAATAAATATCTAATATATTGCTCCAGGAACGTAAGGGTTAAACTCCAGAAACAGAACCCATGACATATTGGCACTCCAAATACCTGGGTGAGCATCATGGGAGTTGTAGTGCACAATAGATGGAGTGCCAAAACATATTCACCTCATTGGTTAGATCTCTATCCGGTCAGATCAACTCACTGGCACCCAGAGGGTTAATGTGCACCTGTCTCTATCTGCCCCCCAGGGGGGGGGGGATACACAAATCATCCCACATCCCAGGTACAGGACAAGAAACTGTGATATGATGTGCAGGCAGCCGTCCTCCTCTGGCACTGAAAGGGTTAACAAACCTTTCACACCACTGTAATGTCTAAGAGAGGACGAATCAGCAGGAACATGTGTTTGGTTTCCATGGTGACTGCTCTGCTTTTAGCACCTAGCCCCACCAAAAATAACCCCCAGTGTGTGATTAATATAGAAAGGGACAAATACTCACACTCCCATAAAGCTCAGCCTGGCTAGGCATCATGTGGTTTATGGAGGGGGGAGTGAGGCTCAGGCTTATGTATAAAGAACAATTTGGGAGCAAAGTTGTAAAAGTGGAGCAGTCACCATGGCAACCAATGGAATGTTCCTGGTGATGACTTCACTTTTAGAACCTTGCCCCAGAATCACCATGGCAACCAATGGAATGTTCCTGCTGATGACATCACTTTTAGAACTTTGCCCCAGGTTTCCTCTTTGTATATAATACACAGCAGATTTCACTGGTAGCCTAGCTGGGTGAGCTCTCACGCTGTGCAGAGGGTACATGGTGGGGAATGCAGCTTCCTCTGGATTTGCCCCATATTTGGTGCTTTGCTGTGTAATTAGCATGTGATTACTCAAACAAACAAGTTGCATGATACTGTAACTATAAACAGGAAATGCCAGCTCTCCCCCTCGGCTGCAGAGCATCCACTCCATATAAGGTTTCTGCACCTCTGTCCCAGGTGAGAGTGTGATCTCACGTCAGTCACGTCCTGCACGCTCTGCCATGTGACAGCACACACTGCCGGCAATGAGACAGCAGCCAAGAACGTGACAGCCAAACAGTAACTGTGCACTCATCCCCAGGGCATGGCTCTAGCTGCTCACTGTGACCAGGTACATGGCAGGGAGGTACCACAGCCTGTATCTCTGGGATCTCAGAAACACAGTCAGCATTGGTCCCCGCAGATTACATCACTTTATTTAATGGTATATATTTTATATGTAAGGAGGAGGGGTACGACCCGGTATAACATTGACCTCAAACCAATTTGTTACCAGCCTGCCAGTAAAATACCAGACAGGTGGCAACCCAAGACTCAACAGTGCCAGGAATGGAACCTGCATTTTCAACAGACCACTGAGCCCCCTCACAATGGTCCAGGACTGTTCTTTCCTCAGGGCAGCTTCATCATGGATGTTACAGTGCTGACTGTTTGGCCCGGGATCTTTCACTGCTTAACTGTAAGAATCAATGCATAACCCAACCCCGAACCCTAACCCAACCCCAAAACTAACCCAACCCCTAACCTTAAAACTAACTTAACCCCTAACCCCAAAACTAACCCAACCCCTAACCCCAAAACTAACCCAACCCCTAACCCCAAAACTAACCCTAACCCAACCCCAAACCCCAAAACTAACCCAACCCCTAACCCCAAAACTAACCCTAACCCAACCCCTAAACTAACCTAAGACTAAACCTAACCCAACCCCAAAACTAACCCAACCCTGTAACCCTAACCCAACCCCTAACCTTAAAACTAACTTAACCCCTAACCCCAAAACTAACCCAACCCCAAAACTAACCCGACCCCGTAACCCTAACCCAACCCCAAAACTAACCCAACCACTAACCTTAAAACTAACTTAACCCCTAACCCCAAAACTAACCCAACCCCTAACCCCAAAACTAACCCTAACCCAACCCCTAACCCCAAAACTAACCCAACCCCTAACCTTAAAACTAACTTAACCCCTAACCCCAAAACTAACCCAACAGTTTTGAATGGTGAGTGGGGCAGTTTCTCATGGTGAGTGGGGAGGTTTCTCATGGTGAGTGGGGCGGTTTCGCATGGTGAGTGGGGCGGTTTCTCATGGTGAGTGGGGCAGTTTCTCATGGTGAGTGGGGCAGATTCTCATGGTGAGTGGGGCAGATTCTCATGGTGAGTGGGGCAGTTTCTCATGGTGAGTGGGGCAGTTTCTCATGGTGAGTGGGGCAGTTTCTCATGGTGAGTGGGACAGATTCTCATGGTGAGTGGGGCAGTTTCTCATGGTGAGTGGGGAGGTTTCTCATGGTGAGTGGGGCGGTTTCGCATGGTGAGTGGGGCGGTTTCTCATGGTGAGTGGGGCAGTTTCTCATGGTGAGTGGGGCAGTTTCTCATGGTGAGTGGGGCAGTTTCTCATGGTGAGTGGGGCAGTTTCTCATGGTGAGTGGGACAGATTCTCATGGTGAGTGGGGCAGTTTCTCATGGTGAGTGGGGAGGTTTCTCATGGTGAGTGGGGCAGATTCTCATGGTGAGTGGGGCAGATTCTCATGGTGAGTGGGGCAGTTTCTCATGGTGAGTGGGGCAGTTTCTCATGGTGAGTGGGGCAGTTTCTCATGGTGAGTGGGACAGATTCTCATGGTGAGTGGGGCAGTTTCTCATGGTGAGTGGGGAGGTTTCTCATGGTGAGTGGGGCGGTTTCTCATGGTGAGTGGGGCAGTTTCTCATGGTGAGTGGGGCAGTTTCTCATGGTGAGTGGGGCAGTTTCTCATGGTGAGTGGGGCAGTTTCTCATGGTGAGTGGGGCAGATTCTCATGGTGAGTGGGGCAGTTTCTCATGGTGAGTGGGGCAGATTCTCATGGTGAGTGGGGCAGTTTCTCATGGTGAGTGGGACAGATTCTCATGGTGAGTGGGGCAGTTTCTCATGGTGAGTGGGGCAGTTTCTCATGGTGAGTGGGACAGATTCTCATGGTGAGTGGGGCAGTTTCTCATGGTGAGTGGGGCAGATTCTAGGATAGCACCATCTAACCCTTCTCATTTGTAGTTACCTTATTCTTGCAGACCTGGAATTCGTTATTTTTTTTTTTTTAATTAAATCTATATTACAGGCTGGTAAAGGGTAAAATTCGGAAGCTCCTGTCTGTCTCTCTGTCTGCCTGTCTGTCTCTCTGTCAGTCAGTCTGTCTCTCTGTCAGTCTGTCTGTATGTATCTCTGTCAGTCTGTCTGCCTGCCTGTCTCTCTGTCAGTCAGTCTGTCTGTATGTATCTCTGTCAGTCTGTCTGCCTGCCTGTCTGTCTCTCTGTCAATCTGTCTGCCTGCCTGTCTCTCTATCAGTCTGTCTCTCTGTCAGTCAGTCTGTCTGTATCTCTGTCAGTCTGTCTGCCTGCCTGTCTCTCTGTCAGTCAGTCTGTCTGTATGTATCTCTGTCAGTCTGTCTGCCTGCCTGTCTCTCTGTCAGTCAGTCTGTCTGTATGTATCTCTGTCAGTCTGTCTGCCTGCCTGTCTCTCTGTCAGTCAGTCTGTCTGTATGTATGTATCTCTGTCAGTCTGTCTGCCTGCCTGTCTCTCTGTCAGTCTGTCTCTCTGTCAGTCAGTCTGTCTGTATCTCTGTCAGTCTGTCTGCCTGCCTGTCTCTCTGTCAGTCAGTCTGTCTGTATCTCTGTCAGTCTGTCTGCCTGCCTGTCTCTCTGTCAGTCAGTCTGTCTGTATGTATCTCTGTCAGTCTGTCTGCCTGCCTGTCTCTCTGTCAGTCAGTCTGTCTGTATCTCTGTCAGTCTGTCTGCCTGCCTGTCTCTCTGTCAGTCTGTCTCTCTGTCAGTCAGTCTGTCTGTATCTCTGTCAGTCTGTCTGCCTGCCTGTCTCTCTGTCAGTCAGTCTGTCTGTATGTATCTCTGTCAGTCTGTCTGCCTGCCTGTCTCTCTGTCAGTCAGTCTGTCTGTATCTCTGTCAGTCTGTCTCTCTGTCAGTCAGTCTGTCTGTATCTCTGTCAGTCTGTCTGCCTGCCTGTCTCTCTGTCAGTCTGTCTCTCTGTCAGTCAGTCTGTCTGTATCTCTGTCAGTCTGTCTGCCTGCCTGTCTCTCTGTCAGTCAGTCTGTCTGTATCTCTGTCAGTCTGTCTGCCTGCCTGTCTCTCTGTCAGTCAGTCTGTCTGTATGTATCTCTGTCAGTCTGTCTGCCTGCCTGTCTCTCTGTCAGTCAGTCTGTCTGTATGTATCTCTGTCAGTCTGTCTGCCTGCCTGTCTCTCTGTCAGTCAGTCTGTCTGTATGTATCTCTGTCAGTCTGTCTGCCTGCCTGTCTCTCTGTCAGTCTGTCTGTATGTATCTCTGTCAGTCTGTCTGCCTGTCTCTCTGTCAGTCAGTCTGTCTGTATCTCTGTCAGTCTGTCTGCCTGCCTGTCTCTCTGTCAGTCAGTCTGTCTGTATCTCTGTCAGTCTGTCTGCCTGCCTGTCTCTCTGTCAGTCAGTCTGTCTGTATCTCTGTCAGTCTGTCCCTCCCTTTCTACTGATAAGTCCAATAATTTATCTCTTTGCAGCTTCTGCAAATGACTAAACTGCGCCCCCTAGGCTGGAAAGGCTGTAAGGAGTACTGCACCCAGAAACTGTCATTCTAGGATCCACTTAATATCCCGATTTGATTCAGCTCATACATAATAACAAATCCCCGAAACGAAGCTAAAGCTGTTCTGTCTGTCGGAAAGCGAAGTCTCCGAGATATGTTTGCCATGAATAGCATAGATTTTTGGCTTTTTATGCCCCGATCTCCCCCAAACACGCTCCGAATTCGCCCGATTAAAGACCTCACATGGACATGACACATATATTGCCAGGTATATATCCAGCATTACAATATTTACTTATATGATGGTATTTTGACATATATGGAACTATGGCTATATCCAAAAACACATAAACACGTGAGCAGCACATATGTGTAACCAAGATGTGTATATAAATAATACTACCAAGAGGTAACAGTGCGATCTGCTCATCACCAGCTGATGATGATGAGGAGGAGGATGAGCTAGGCCTCCTCACCAGCCTGACTCCCAATCACCTGTGCTGATGGAGGGAGATGCCTATGGACCAGTGGTACTCTCTAATTTAGCATACTTTAGGGCCAATTTAACATACTTTTACCTCAACAGTAGAGTGCAGTGATCAGCTCTAGACTGACACTCCTGCTGGTACATCAATCACACCAGCTCACAGGGCCACCATCAGGTCATGGTGCAAAATCCTCTTGGCGGTGAGCAGGCAGCATGATGTCTGTGCACTGCCCAGGTATGTGGTCTGAAGTCTGAGACTCCGCAAGTCACGTAACTGATAAAAATCTGACCTCAGCGGGAGAAGCCACATGGGGTGGGATGTCTATGCACCTGCGCGGCCTGCCACTAGAAACCAGAGAGCTGGGGGTAGTCCTGGGTGTGCAGTGTGGGTGATGGGGCATGTCCTGGGTGTGCAATGTGGGTGATGGGGCATGTTCTGGATGTACAATATGGGTGATGGGAAATGTCCTGGATGTGCAATGTGAGTGATGGGGCATGTCCTGGGAGTGCAATGTGGGTGATGGGGCATGTCCTGGATGTGCAATGTGGGTGATGGGGCATGTCCTGGGAGTGCAATGTGAGTGATGGGGCATGTCCTGGGTGTGCAATGTGGGTGATGGGGCATGTCCTGGGTGTGCAGTGTGGGTGATGGGGCATGTCCTGGGTGAGCAGTGTGGGTGATGGGGCATGTCCTGGGTGTGCAATGTGGGTGATGGGGCATGTCCTGGGTGTGCAATGTGGGTGATGGGGAATGTCCTGGGTGTGCAATGTGGGTGATGGGGCATGTCCTGGGTGTGCAGTGTGGGTGATGGGGCATGTCCTGGGTGTACAATGTGGGTAATGGGATATGTCCTGGATGTGCAATGTGAGTGATGGGGCATGTCCTGGGTGTGCAGTGTGGGTGATGGGGCATGTCCTGGGTGTGCAATGTGAGTGATGGGAAATGTCCTAGATGTGCACTGTGAGTGATGGGGCATGTCCTGGGTGTACAATGTGGGTAATGGGGCATGTCCTGGGTGTGCAATGTGGGTGATGGGAAATGTCCTGGGTGTGCAATGTTTGTGATGGGACGTGTCCTGGGTGTACAATGTGAGTGATGGGGCATGTCCTGGATGTGCAATGTGGGTGATGGGGCATGTCCTGGATGTACAATGTGGGTGATGGGGCATGTCCTGGATGTGCAATGTGGGTGATGGGGCATGTCCTGGGTGTGCAATGTGGGTGATGGGGCATGTCCTGGGTGTGCAATGTGGGTGATGGGGCATGTCCTGGATGTGCAATGTGAGTGATGGGGCATGTCCTGGATGTGCAATGTGAGTGATGGGGCATGTCCTGGGTGTGCAATGTGAGTGATGGGGCATGTCCTGGGTGTGCAATGTGGGTGATGGGGCATGTCCTGGGTGTGCAATGTGGGTGATGGGGCATGTCCTGGGTGTGTAATGTGGGTGATGGGGCATGTCCTGGGTGTGCAGTGTGGGTGATGGGGCATGTCCTGGGTGTGCAATGTGAGTGATGGGGCATGTCCTGGGTGTGCAATGTGGGTGCTGGGGCATGTCCTGGGTGTGCAATGTGGGTGATGGGGCATGTCCTGGGTGTGCAATGTGGGTGATGGGGCATGTCCTGGGTGTGCAATGTGGGTGATGGGGCATGTCCTGGGCGTGCAATGTGGGTGATGGGGCATGTCCTGGGAGTGCAATGTGGGTGATTGGGCAGGTATTCGGTGTGTAATGTGGGTGATGGGGCATGTCCTGGGTGTGCAATGTGGGTGATGGGGCATGTCCTGGGTGTGCAATGTGGGTGATTGGGCAGGTATTTGGTGTGCAATGTGGGTGATGGGGCATGTCCTGGGTGTACAATGTGGGTGCTGGGGCATGTCCTGGATGTGCAATGTGGTTGATGGGGAATGTCCTGGGGTAAGGCCTGGGTGTACAATGTGGGTGATGGAATATGTCCTGGGTGTGCAATGTGGGTGATGGGGCATGTCCTGGGTGTGCAATGTGGTTGATGGGGCATGTCCTGGGTGTGCAATGTGGGTGATGGGGCATGTTCTGGGTGTGCAATGTGGTTGATGGGGCATGTCCTGGGTGTGCAATGTGGGTGATGGGGCATGTCCTGGGTGTGCAATGTGGGTGATGGGGCATGTCCTGGGTGTGCAATGTGGGTGATGGGGCATGTCCTGGGTGTGCAATGTGGGTGATGGGAAATGTCCTGGGTGTAAAATGTGGTTGATGGGGAATGTCCTGGGTGTACAATGTGTGTGATAGGGCATGTCCTGGGTGTACAGTGTGGGTGATGGGATATGTCCAGGGTGTGCAATGTGGGTGATGGGGCATGTCCTGGATGTGCAATGTGGTTGATGGGGAATGTCCTGGGGTAAGGCCTGGGTGTACAATGTGGGTGATGGGATATGTCCTGGGTGTGCAATGTGGGTGATGGGGCATGTCCTGGGTGTGCAATGTGGGTGATAGGGCATGTCCTGGGTGTGCAATGTGGGTGATGGGGCATGTCCTGGGTGTACAATGTGGTTGATGGGGAATGTCCTGGGGTAAGGCCTGGGTGTACAATGTGGGTGATGGGATATGTCCTGGGTGTGCAATGTGGGTGATGGGGCATGTCCTGGGTGTGCAATGTGGTTGATGGGCAATGTCCTGGGGTAAGGCCTGGGTGTACAATGTGGGTGATGGGGCATGTCCTGGGTGTGCAATGTGGGTGATGGGGCATGTCCGGGGTGTGCAATGTGGTTGATGGGGAATGTCCTGGGGTAAGGCCTGGGTGTACAATGTGGGTGATGGGGCATGTCCTGGGTGTGCAATGTGGTTGATGGGGAATGTCCTGGGGTAAGGCCTGGGTGTACAATGTGGGTGATGGGGCATGTCCTGGGTGTGCAATGTGGGTGATGGCGCATGTCCTGGGTGTGCAATGTGGTTGATGGGGAATGTCCTGGGGTAAGGCCTGGGTGTACAATGTGGGTGATGGGGCATGTCCTGGATGTACAATGTGAGTGATGGGGCATGTCCTGAATGTACAATGTGGGTGATGGGGCATGTCCTGGGTGTGCAATGTGGGTGATGGGGCATGTCCTGGGTGTACAATGTGGGTGATGGGGCATGTCCTGGGTGTGCAATGTGGGTGATGGGGCATGTCCTGGGTGTGCAATGTGGGTGATGGGGCATGTCCTGGGTGTGCAATGTGGGTGATGGGGAATGTCCTGGGGTAAGTCCTGGGCATGATACTGATCATGATTACTCACCATCATGCTGAGTTTCCTCCAGGCCGTGGATGGGCTCCTGTAGTTAGAATGCAGGGTTATCTACATACATCTAACATTGTCTTTGCATTTATCATTCATTTCCTGAATTAGCTAACGGTTACATAAAACTAAAGTATAAAACACTAACCCTGTGATTGAATCATGTTCTCATCACTTTAGAGCACACGTACATGTCATGTTACTGTACATCCACATTGTGTGTACATACATGTACAGTGCTATGTCAGTACATGTTGCTTTACCACAGGGCTCGACAAACCCCGGGCGCCAGGTCGCCATGGCGACCAGGAAATCAGACCTGGCGCCCGGGTGCTGTTTGTCACAGGGAGCCCTTGCCGGCTGCCATGCGTTTTACTTTCAGCGCGAGGGGAGAAAGTCTGTGCGGATCACACAGACTGTAAGCTCCGCCCCCTCGCGCAACACGCTGTAGTGCCCATTGTCACGTGACAACACGGCACAGGAACCAAAAGAAGATCGGGCTCCAGTATAAATGTCCCCCTCCCCTGCAATGAGGTAAGCAGCAGGGAGGGAGGACACCCTAAGAAATACCATTTTTGTTCTTTGGTCTGTGTGTATGTATGAGTGAATGTAACTGGCTGTGTATGTATGTGTGTGTGAATGTAACTGGCTATGTATGAGTGAATGTAACTGGCTGTGTATGTATGAGTGAATGTAACTGGCTATGTATGTATGTATGTGTGAATGTAACTGGCTATGTATGAGTGAATGTAACTGGCTATGTATGTATGTATGTGTGAATGTAACTGGCTATGTATGTATGTATGTGTGAATGTAACTGGCTATGTATGAGTGAATGTAACTGGCTGTGTATGTATGTGTGAATGTAACTGGGTATGTGTGAGTGAATGTAACTGGCTATGTATGTATGTATGTATGTGTGAATGTAACTGGCTGTGTATGTATGTGTGAATGTAACTGGCTATGTATGTATGTATGAGTGAATGTAACTGGCTATGTATGTATGTGTGAATGTAACTGGCTATGTATGTATGTATGAGTAAATGTAACTGGCTATGTATGTATGTGTGAATGTAACTGGCTATGTATGTATGAGTGAATGTAACTGGCTGTGGATGTATGTGTGAATGTAACTGGCTGTATGTGGTGTGTGTGTGAATGTAACTGGCTGTGGATGTATGTGTGAATGTAACTGGCTGTATGTGGTGTGTGTGTGAATGTAACTGGCTATGTATGTATGTGTGAATGTAACTGGCTATGTATGTATGTGTGAATGTAACTGGCTATGTATGTATGTATGAGTAAATGTAACTGGCTATGTATGTATGTGTGAATGTAACTGGCTATGTATGTATGAGTGAATGTAACTGGCTGTGGATGTATGTGTGAATGTAACTGGCTGTGGATGTATGTGTGAATGTAACTGGCTGTGGATGTATGTGTGAATGTAACTGGCTGTATGTGGTGTGTGTGAATGTAACTGGCTGTATGTGGTGTGTGTGTGTGTGTGTGAATGTAACTGGTTGTATGTGGTGTGTGTGTGTGTGAATGTAACTGGCTGTATGTGGTGTGTGTGTGTGTGAATGTAACTGGCTGTATGTGGTGTGTGTGTGTGAATGTAACTGACTGTATGTGGTGTGTGTGTGAATGTAACTGGCTGTATGTGGTGTGTGTGTGTGTGAATGTAACTGGCTGTATGTGGTGTGTGTGTGTGAATGTAACTGACTGTATGTGGTGTGTGTGTGAATGTAACTGACTGTATGTGGTGTGTGTGTGAATGTAACTGACTGTATGTGGCGTGTGTGAATGTACCGTATTTGCTCGATTATAAGACGACCCTGATTATAAGACGACCCCCCAAACTTTGGATATTCCTTTAGGAAAAAAACTAAAAGCCTGAATATAAGACTACCCTATAGGAAAAAAGTTAAACTTGTATATATTCACATGTAAATTGCTTTTTTAATAAAAAATGATGATATCAAAAAATGCATTTCTTGTTTTTATTTCCTTTTATGTGCCAATGCTGCCTTTCTCTTTCCCTTGCCCCCATGTCTCTGTCTCTTCTTAACCCCCTCCCTCCCTTGCCCCCATGTCTCTGTCTCTTCTTAACCCCCTCCCTCCCTTGCCCCCATGTCTCTGTCTCTTCTTAACCCCCTCCCTCCCTTGCCCCCATGTCTCTGTCTCTTCTTAACCCCCTCCCTCCCTTGCCCCCATGTCTCTGTCTCTTCTTAACCCCCTCCCTCCCTTGCCCCCATGTCTCTGTCTCTTCTTAACCCCCTCCCTCCCTCCCCTTTACCTTGATCCCTGGTGGCTAGTGGGGGCAGCCGGGGGATGTCTGCACGATACGTGCAGATATCCTCCATGCTGCCCGACACGGCAGTCTATTATGACGGACAGCTGTCCGTCATAATAGTCTGCCGTGTCGGGCAGCATGGAGGACATCTGCACGTATCGTGCAGACATCCCCCAGCTGCCCGATTTACCCTGGTGGCTAGTGGGGCAGCAGAGGAAGTCTGCGCGATGAGCGCAGACCTCCCCTGCTGCTGCCCGGCACGCTCGCCGGGACTTCTGTGACGAAAGCGGAAGTACCCGGCTTCTTCACAGAAGCCCCGGCGGTCGTGCCGGGCGGAAGCAGGGGAGTCTGCGCTCGTTGCGCAGACATCCCCTGCTGCTAGAGAGGGGGATCCAGGTCCCCTGCAGCTCTGCTGGGGACCTGGATTCATGTCTTATAATCTGACCTCAATTTGAGGTCAGATTATAAGAGACCTCGATTATAAGACGAGGGGGATTTTTCAGAGCATTTGCTCTGAAAAAAACCTCGTCTTATAATCGAGCAAATACGGTAACTGGCTGTGTATATGAGGTGGGTATATGCGACTGTCTCCGCGCGTTTATGATATTGTGATGTGCCGTTGTCTGGCTCCTAAATTTTTTAGCTGGCTCCTAAAACTAAATTAAATTTGTCAAGCCCTGCTTTACCAGTAATTAGCTATATTTGTATTGATTTGGTGTGAATGTGTATCTACCTTGGGGGGCTGCACATCAGGACCCTGAAGATGGTGGGACCAACATACTCCAGTTACCAATGTCCACGTCCCCCTGCCCTGCTTCGTGGTCTTTCCACGTGCTCAGTATTTGTACACAGATTCCTGGACAGTGATTAGCAGGAAGGTGATTCTAGGAATATGTTGTATCTGTTTCTTTATATTTACTATGGAGATTGTAGGTGAAGGTGAAATCTCCCGTAGGATATAATCCCGTGTATTTTCAGGCTCCCACTTTGGTTTGGTGCATTTCGTAACATCATATTCCTAGGCTTTGCCAACATCATGTCCCATCATCAGGTGAGAAGAGGGCAGAGCAGGTGAACCCAGACTGTAATATTGTATAATATGTAAATTACTCAGAAAGAGATGAAGGGTTTATATAAGAAACCTTACGCTCATTTCCAAGTAGTTCTAATAAAATGACACAATTTTGTGTGAATTTCATCATTCGCAATGTTCCTTCTAGGAAATCAGAGATACAAACAAGCAATTAAAATCATGAGAAATGAATTGAAACAATAAAAGAACATTCAATAAAATCATTTATTCCATAAATAGCAGGCGACGATCAAAGTATCAAGCAGAGAATTAAATGTTTTGTAAACATTTATTTTTTTAATTATAAAAAAAAACATTACCACTAATAATTCTTTATTTTTTACATTTAGGGCTTTATTCTGGCAAGAGGGAATTGCGAAGTGAATTTGAAACTTAAGGCCAAAGTAGATGAGTTGGGAAAATTCTCCAATTCAGCCTAATTAGAGATTTCGTCCAGCACTGCTACGTTATAGATGTAGCAGGGGGCGGACATGTTGGGTCAGAGCTTCCTACATCGGACCCAAGATTCTAAACAACATGTCCGCCCCCGTCAGAGATTTACAGAACTAAAAAGCACTCAAAAAAGTACTTTGTTTGTAAATATTATTCTTCCATTAAAGCATTTCTATTTAACCCCTTCGTGACGCATGGTGCTTGCGTCCCAAACGACGCAAGCCCCAAAACGTCACGATTGGTTCCTGGCCACCGATCACAAGGTGATCGGTAGCCAGGAACAATGTGGCAGAGACCCGATCAGGGTCTTAATAGAATAATTGCGAGGCGCGAATTGGAGAAATGTAGCCGGTGCTCGCTTTGAGAACCGGCTACATTTTCCCTGTCAGACTGAGGCCACTCAAAGTGGCCTCATCTGACAGGTGGGATCCCGCTGCAGATGAGAAAACAGCTCATCGCGGGGAGCCGTGTATCATGCTAATGTGCATAAAACTCATAAATTTAGCATATCATGCCAATGAGCAGAAAACGCATACATTTGGTATATCATGCCAATGAGCAGAAAACTCATACATTTGGTATATCATGCCAATGTGCAGAAAACGCATAAATATAGTATATCATGCCAATGAGCAGAAAATACATACATTTAGTATATCAGGCCAATGAGCAGAAAATACATACATTTAGTATAACATGCCAATGAGCAGAAAATACATACATTTAGTATAACATGCCAATGAGCAGAAAACTCATAGATTTAGTATATCATGCCAATGAGCAGAAAACTCATAGATTTAGTATAACATGCCAATGAGCAGAAAACTCATAGATTTAGTATATCATGCCAATGAGCAGAAAACTCATAGATTTAGTATATCATGCCAATGAGCAGAAAACTCATAGATTTAGTATATCATGCCAATGAGCAGAAAACTCATAGATTTAGTATATCATGCCAATGAACAGAAAACTCATTCATTTAGTTTATCATGCCAATGAACAGAAAACTCATTCATTTAGTATATCATACCAATGAACAGAAAACTCATTCATTTAGTATATCATACCAATGAACAGAAAACTCATTCATTTAGTATATCATGCCAATGAACAGAAAATACATACATTTAGTATCTCTTACTACAGAAACCAGAGTTGCACTCGCAAGACTTGCACCAGCACCCATTGCACTCACAGGACTTGCCTCAGCACTTACATTGCACCAATGACTTACCACCAGATTTGACCAATGACCAGGACTTGTCCCAGCACTCACATTGCACCAATGACTTACCACCAGATTTGACCAATGACTTGCCCCAGCACCAACATTGCATTGGGTGACATCTGGCACCCATTGTGGGGGATGATAAAGTCAAAGATACTCCTATTAGGACACACTTCTTGGACTACAGTGATGTTAATGAAGCAGTGTCTTGTGCAAGGTGTAGAGAAGGCTACACTTTCTATCAGGGGTGATAATCTACTATGGAGACTGAAATATTTGGAAACTAGTTGGATCTTTGAGTTGTGTACGAGACATCACACAGACTTAGTTCGGAATTTGAAGTACCATTGCTTGTTTAATGTATATATATATTTTAAAAGTTTTAGAATTCTCTTGTGTAATAAGTTCAGTAAGTGCTGGTCTGACCAGAGGTTTGTTTTAAATTGTGGGGTCCTTATCCCCTGTCACTCAGTGCATTGTGGGGTCCTCATCCCCTGTCACTGTGCATTGTGGGGTTCTTATCCTCTGTCACTCAGTGCATTGTGGGGTCTGCACCCCCTGTCACTCAGTGCATTGTGGGGTCCTCATCCCCTGTCACTCAGTGCATTGTGGGGTCCTCATCCCCTGTCACTCAGTGCATTGTGGGGTCTGCACCCCCTGTCACTCAGTGCATTGTGGGGTCTGCACCCCCTGTCACTCAGTGCATTGTGGGGTCTGCACCCCCTGTCACTCAGTGCATTGTGGGGTCCTCATCCCCTGTCACTCAGTGCATTGTGGGGTCCTCATCCCCTGTCACTCAGTGCATTGTGGGGTCTGCACCCCCTGTCACTCAGTGCATTGTGGGGTCTGCACCCCCTGTCACTCAGTGCATTGTGGGGTCCTCATTCCCTGTCACTTAGTGTATTGTGGGGTCCTCATCCCGTCACTCAGTGCATTGTGGGGTCTGCACCCCCTGTCACTCAGTGCATTGTGGGGTCTGCACCCCCTGTCACTCAGTGCATTGTGGGGTCCTCATCCCCTGTCACTCAGTGCATTGTGGGGTCCTCATCCCCTGTCACTCAGTGCATTGTGGGGTCCTCATCCCCTGTCACTCAGTGCATTGTGGGGTCTGCACCCCCTGTCACTCAGTGCATTGTGGGGTCTGCACCCCCTGTCACTCAGTGCATTGTGGGGTCTGCACCCCCTGTCACTCAGTGCATTGTGGGGTCCTCATCCCCTGTCACTTAGTGCATTGTGGGGTCTGCACCCCCTGTCACTCAGTGCATTGTGGGGTCTGCATTCTCTCCTATATGTGTAACACTGTAAGAACCAGTTAACCCCGCCCACTCAGCCTCTCCAGTCCGCGCACGCGCAGTGCTCAGCGCCTGGCTCCAGGCATGCGCAGTAGAGGGCTCGGTCAGAGCGCATGCGCAGTAAGCCGGAGTCCTCCCTGCGCCTCTAACATGGCCGAGCTGCTGCGGCCAAGATGCTGAGGCTTTCCGTGGGAAGGGAGGAAACCGCGCAGCCATGGCTCGGTTGGCCGACTACTTCATAGTCGTGGGATATGACCACGAGAAGACAGGTAGGTGCCCGGGGCGGGTGCCCCCTGCGCTGGGAAGCAGAGGGGTTGGGGGGGGATGCTGCCAGCCTGGGCACCCCTGCAGCACTGTATATGGTCTGACCCGCCTGCATCCCCTGCATGGAGTTGGATAATCCATGGGAGATAAACTAGGGGTGCTGAGATTGTATCCTGTGCCCCCTTCTGTCTGTGCCCCTGTGTTTTGGGATTTGTCTCCCTCCACCCATCATGTTGTCACATCCTGAGTGACGCAAGGGGGGATGCACTCTCCAAGCACAGTCTCTGCAGCTGTGGGATAGGATGTAAAATGCTCCTAAATATTGCCTATACGGTGCCTCTGTCACCTAAACACTGCCTATACGGTGCCTCCGTCACCTAAACACTGCCTATACGGTGCCTCCGTCACCTAAACACTGCCTATACGGTGCCTCCGTCACCTAAACACTGCCTATACGGTGCCTCCGTCACCTAAACACTGCCTATACGGTGCCTCCCTCACCTAAACACTGCCTATACGGTGCCTCCGTCACCTAAACACTGCCTATACGGTGCCTCCGTCACCTAAACACTGCCTATACGGTGCCTCCGTCACCTAAACACTGCCTATACGGTGCCTCCGTCACCTAAACACTGCCTATACGGTGCCTCCGTCACCTAAACACTGCCTATACGGTGCCTCCGTCACCTAAACACTGCCTATACGGTGCCTCCGTCACCTAAACACTGCCTATACGGTGCCTCCGTCACCTAAACACTGCCTATACGGTGCCTCCGTCACCTAAACACTGCCTATACGGTGCCTCCGTCACCTAAACACTGCCTATACGGTGCCTCCGTCACCTAAACACTGCCTATACGGTGCCTCCGTCACCTAAACACTGCCTATACGGTGCCTCCGTCACCTAAACACTGCCTATACGGTGCCTCCGTCACCTAAACACTGCCTATACGGTGCCTCCGTCACCTAATCACTGCCTATACGGTGCCTCCGTCACCTAAACACTGCCTATACGGTGCCTCCGTCACCTAAACACTGCCTATACGGTGCCTCCGTCACCTAAACACTGCCTATACGGTGCCTCCGTCACCTAAACACTGCCTATACGGTGCCTCCGTCACCTAAACACTGCCTATACGGTGCCTCCGTCACCTAAACACTGCCTATACGGTGCCTCCGTCACCTAAACACTGCCTATACGGTGCCTCCGTCACCTAAACACTGCCTATACGGTGCCTCCGTCACCTAAACACTGCCTATACGGTGCCTCCGTCACCTAAACACTGCCTATACGGTGCCTCCGTCACCTAAACACTGCCTATACGGTGCCTCCGTCACCTAAACACTGCCTATACGGTGCCTCCGTCACCTAAACACTGCCTATACGGTGCCTCCGTCACCTAAACACTGCCTATACGGTGCCTCCGTCACCTAAACACTGCCTATACGGTGCCTCCGTCACCTAAACACTGCCTATACGGTGCCTCCGTCACCTAAACACTGCCTATACGGTGCCTCCGTCACCTAAACACTGCCTATACGGTGCCTCCGTCACCTAAACACTGCCTATACGGTGCCTCCGTCACCTAAACACTGCCTATACGGTGCCTCCGTCACCTAAACACTGCCTATACGGTGCCTCCGTCACCTAAACACTGCCTATACGGTGCCTCCGTCACCTAAACACTGCCTATACGGTGCCTCCGTCACCTAAACACTGCCTATACGGTGCCTCCGTCACCTAAACACTGCCTATACGGTGCCTCCGTCACCTAAACACTGCCTATACGGTGCCTCCGTCACCTAAACACTGCCTATACGGTGCCTCCGTCACCTAAACACTGCCTATACGGTGCCTCCGTCACCTAAACACTGCCTATACGGTGCCTCCGTCACCTAAACACTGCCTATACGGTGCCTCCGTCACCTAAACACTGCCTATACGGTGCCTCCGTCACCTAAACACTGCCTATACGGTGCCTCCGTCACCTAAACACTGCCTATACGGTGCCTCCGTCACCTAAACACTGCCTATACGGTGCCTCCGTCACCTAAACACTGCCTATACGGTGCCTCCGTCACCTAAACACTGCCTATACGGTGCCTCCGTCACCTAAACACTGCCTATACGGTGCCTCCGTCACCTAAACACTGCCTATACGGTGCCTCCGTCACCTAAACACTGCCTATACGGTGCCTCCGTCACCTAAACACTGCCTATACGGTGCCTCCGTCACCTAAACACTGCCTATACGGTGCCTCCGTCACCTAAACACTGCCTATACGGTGCCTCCGTCACCTAAACACTGCCTATACGGTGCCTCCGTCACCTAAACACTGCCTATACGGTGCCTCCGTCACCTAAACACTGCCTATACGGTGCCTCCGTCACCTAAACACTGCCTATACGGTGCCTCCGCCACCTAAACACTGCCTATACGGTGCCTCCGTCACCTAAACACTGCCTATACGGTGCCTCCGTCACCTAAAATCTCTATCTGGTGACGTGACTGTGTCACCTAAAATCTCTATCTGGTGACGTGACTGTGTCACCTAAAATCTCTATCTGGTGACGTGACTGTGTCACCTAAAATCTCTATCTGGTGACGTGACTGTGTCACCTAAAATCTCTATCTGGTGACGTGACTGTGTCACCTAAAATCTCTATCTGGTGACGTGACTGTGTCACCTAAAATCTCTATCTGGTGACGTGACTGTGTCACCTAAAATCTCTATCCGGTGACGTGACTGTGTCACCTAAAATCTCTATCTGGTGACGTGACTGTGTCACCTAAAATCTCTATCCGGTGACGTGACTGTGTCACCTAAAATCTCTATCTGGTGACGTGACTGTGTCACCTAAAATCTCTATCCGGTGACGTGACTGTGTCACCTAAAATCTCTATCCGGTGACGTGACTGTGTCACCTAAAATCTCTATCTGGTGACGTGACTGTGTCACCTAAAATCTCTATCCGGTGACGTGACTGTGTCACCTCCACACTAGCTATCCGGAGACGTGACTGTGTCACCTCCACACTAGCTATCCGGAGACGTGACTGTGTCACCTCCACACTAGCTATCCGGTGACGTGACTGTGTCAGCTACATACTGCCTATCCGGTGACGTGACTGTGTCAGCTACATACTGCCTATCCGGTGACACTGTGTCACCTCTGCACTAGCTATCCGGTGACACTGTGTCACCTCCCCACTAGCTATCCGGTGATAGCTAGTATTCTCCATGGAAATAGTTAATTTTGATATGAAATCACAAGAGACTGGGGACTGCATTCAATATATGTCCAATAAGCTGTGTTTTTACTTTAGTATCTTACAAAGTGCTGGCTTCTAATTCATTAACCGGAGGAATGCAGAACATGAAATCATCTGTGTTTTGGGGATTAATGTATAAAATCTTCTGCACTGAGAAGCGTGAGAAAGGGGAAAAGGTGCATTCGATGTTCATTATATATAACACCAAATGCAACTTCTTGATATCTTACTGAAGTGTGCCTAGAGATTAAACAATCATTTCAAATGATCTATACATTGTGTTAGCAGAAGTGAGAGAGAATACATAGATTAAAGGGATTGTATCACCTAAAACTTGCTTATACTGTTAAGGTAGAGATAAAACAATCATTTCAAATGATCTATACTTTGTGTTTCAGACTTGCAGCAAATGTCTGAATTAGGAGAAAACTGTGTTTTGAATGTTTTTGTGGCTTCTCCTGGTTATGACAGGAGGTTTTCTCTCTGCAGATTACAATGAATAAAAAGGGTATTTTTTTTGTTGCAAACTGTTTTTCCATTAAGTGGTACATTATAATATATATGACTGTCCCGTGTCTGTAACATCACTAATGACAGATGCAGGAGAGTAAGTGACAATGACATAGTTATTCTCTGCATCTGGCACGGGCTGAGCCTGATCCATTACTGAATGTACATGCGTATCCTGGGTACACCTACACATACTTACTGATTCATGGGAAGATGCCAGGCGCAGACCACTGCTTGCCAAGACTCAAGGGTCTGGGACCAAGAATGCCACTTTTGTTTAAGTTTGAAATTCCCTTCTCAATTCCCTGCAATACTCTCTCTTTCGTGAATAAAGCCCTGATTTACCGATGTATAATCTTACACTCAAGCTGGCTTAAAAAATGGATTGTACAATAAGCCGTCCAATCTGCCTAGGAACCCGCAGCTCCTGTAATTGTATCTGCTCCCCCCCCCCCCCCCCGCCCCCCGCTTACCCATTCTTCTTTTGGCACCTGCAAGTTGTCTCTGAGTCATTTCAGCGGATGCAGTGATTGATGTAAAGTCGTGCATGGGAATGATTGTGCATTGGGTAACTGGTTGCAGTGGGTGGTATATTCTCCGTTAGGTTCTAGATGTTTTCTGGACTTTGCATTTATTTCCGGGCCGAGTCCTGTTTTGTCCAGAGTTTCTGGAGCACAGTTTGTTAAATTGTTACATATTTCTCCACTTATTTAAGAGGTGCTGACTGAATTATAGTATGTCTTGATCTATAGATTACATAACCCCTTAACTGCCAGAGGGGTGATGGCAGAACACACTGCTGTGTCACTGAAAGGATTTATTATTTAACCCATTTGTAATTTGTAGGGAAGAGTGTTTCTGCCTGTCTGATGTTTCACAATATTACTCCATTGCCCGGGGTCTGGATTTCCCACCTTGATGTCCAACGGCTCCCAGTCTTGATGATCCTGATGAGTTGTGTGATTTGTTTGTGGGTGAAAGCAAACTGCTGATGACTAATGAATCCCTCTGGCTGAGGGTTGCATGTCATTATTTGAATCTCTCTGAGAGTCTTTGGTTCTAGCTGCTTTATTAAGGAATCCCTGCTAACTCCTCTGACCTCCAAGAGCCTGTCCGCAGCCTTAAAGTGTAAAAATCAAATCACTGTGTGTTAAAAACAAAACCAGTTTGAAAAGTGGAGCAGTCACCATGGAAACTTCCTGCCCTTTACATCTCGTCTGCCCCAGAATTGAGTTTTAATAAATACGTTTGAGCGTCTTGCTGTGTCTTGTGGGTACTTTGCCAACACTGCGCACAAAAACCAGAGACTGTCTGCGATTCTCACACTCGTAAAGTTGGCAACAAATATATCAACATAAAATAAATGGGATCAGCGTGCTCACACCTGTTGGGTTGTGTTATTTGTGCCTGTGGCTAGCTTATCACACCAACATTTCTCCCCACATTGCCAACACTGTCACTTTTTGTTTAGTTTGTGCAGGTGTGTGGGGGGGGCTGTGTGTTGTTTGCTGAGTGCTGTTTATTTATTTTCCATTTTTTTCAGTCTGGCTAGCGATGTACCATTAATATTGTGTTTCACTGTATGACAACCTTGCTGAGCATTGTCTTTAATATCTGGGATGATTTATGGAGCTGATCAGAATAAAGGACTTGTTTTTTCACGAAAGAGAGAATTGATAGGGAGTTTCAAACTAGAGACCGAAGTGGCAGATTTGGAAAAATTCTCCAATTCAGCTAAATGGGAAAACATTTTTCCAGTTTGGCTACTTTGGCCTTAAAGGGAAAGTCTAGTCCCCAACCTCACTTTGGTGCAAGGTGAAAACTACTGCTAGTACAGTGCACAGCAAAAAAAAAAGCAAAAAAAAAAAGGAAATTGACTTTTACTCAGCTCGTGTGGGCAGTCCTGGTTTCTTGCAAACTACTGCAATTTCACAATTTCATCTCGCTGTAACTATTTTACATTTAAAGCAATATGTAAAACACGCATTTTAAAGTACTTTGAACATCGGTATGCATTTAATATTTGGAAGATGAGTTTTGGGCACCAGACAGACCCTTTCAGTTTGAAATTTCTTTGTCAATTCCGCCTTTTATGAATAAATCCCAGTGTTTGCCTGAATCCATCTCGGGACCAGTATCGTGTAATCCTTTGTGCACGGATTGTGGTGTAATATCCAGGGTTAATGTTCACTATTGGAAAGTCCATATTTCTCACATGCTCTGCCTTGCTTCATGGGATGCAGATGGGATTTTGAGCAAGTGCACAGATGTTTGCGGATTTTCGGAAAAGGGACATGGGAAAAGCCAGAGAGCAGCACAGCTGTTTGCTATTGTAAAGCTCTAGGACATATGCTGTGTCCTTCTTAATTGAAAGTGAGCTGTGGGATTAGCACGCCGGTGAGTTACGGCTCCTCTTAGCGATAACCACTGTCGGCCCGGCTGTTACGCACGATCCTTCCTCATTTAAAGATCACGCTCGGTGTGGCGGACCATATAGGACAGATCATTGCTTGGACTGACAGCCTCTGTCTGAGGTGCAATGCTAATTAGGAGTAACTCGGAGGGGTTTGTAACCCACCGTGTCTGTGTACAATGCTTTGCTGCATGGGAAATCTTGCAGTTTGTATTTCAGATTCGTTAGGCTGGTCTTGACAAATCCTGCGACCCATGGCATTTTAAATCCCCTAGTAGTTGGCTCCTAATTTTTTTCCACAGAGCTCTACCAAAGTATTTGTCAAGTCCTGGGTTAAGGCACCTAATCTTATGGTGATCAAATGTACTGTGAGATGAAGAAGCTGAAACGATCAGGAAAATCTCTAGCTATATTTGGGATCTCTGATTTAAATACGTGCTGAAATAAAAAGCTAGTATCTCGATTACTGATAGAAAGGAAATCCAAATAACATTGTTAGGGGGCCAATTAATTCACTTTATGCCCAGTTGTGCATGCGCGGCCTCCCAGCGCACCCACCAGCTCGCAGTCCATGGCAGAAGTCCATCATGTCATTTAGAGGGGAGGAGCCAGAGACTCTAGCGCTTCTTACAGAGATATACCACAAAAAATCCAGCAAAAATACTATGATACATTTTTCCATAAAACAAATATCTTTATCAGCAAGCATGAGAAACACAGCCAGATGCTAGCCTTCAGATTGGGAAGAATTAATCAAATAAATACTTTATTTTTTATTTTTTTTGTAATTTACTGAACATTATTTAGCTATTTAGGGAATAGATTTAATGGGCAGCCTGCTGTTTGTGTCTGAGAACAATATCTTTGCGACAATAAGATTTGTATCTAATCAGTTCGCTTTGCATTATCACAGATCTAATAATTCAAGCACTTTAAATGAGCAGGCTTTCCGCCCAGTCAAATGTTTTAATATGATACGATTATAGATTCCTATAGGTACAGGATGTGTACTGTGTTTGTAGCTAACTCTCGTCGCTGAGAGTTGGCGGGGGTGTGTCTGTGACAGCCAGTCTGCACTGAGAGTTGGCGGGGGTGTGTCTGTGACAGCCAGTCTGCACTGAGATTTGGCGGGGGTGTGTCTGTGACAGCCAGTCTGCACTGAGAGTTGGCGGGGGTGTGTCTGTGACAGCCAGCCTGCGCTGAGAGTTGGCGGGGGTGTGTCTGTGACAGCCAGCCTGCGCTGAGAGTTGGCGGGGGTGTGTCTGTGACAGCCAGTCTGCGCTGAGAGTTGGCGGGGGTGTGTCTGTGACAGCCAGTCTGCACTGAGAGTTGGCGGGGGTGTGTCTGTGACAGCCAGTCTGCGCTGAGAGTTGGCGGGGGTGTGTCTGTGACAGCCAGTCTGCACTGAGAGTTGGCGGGGGTGTGTCTGTGACAGCCAGTCTGCACTGAGAGTTGGCGGGGGTGTGTCTGTGACAGCCAGTCTGCACTGAGAGTTGGCGGGGGTGTGTCTGTGACAGCCAGTCTGCACTGAGAGTTGGCGGGGGTGTGTCTGTGACAGCCAGTCTGCACTGAGAGTTGGCGGGGGTGTGTCTGTGACAGCCAGTCTGCACTGAGAGTTGGCGGGGGTGTGTCTGTGACAGCCAGCCTGCACTGAGAGTTGGCGGGGGTGTGTCTGTGACAGCCAGTCTGCGCTGAGAGTTGGCGGGGGTGTGTCTGTGACAGCCAGCCTGCGCTGAGAGTTGGCGGGGGTGTGTCTGTGACAGCCAGTCTGCACTGAGAGTTGGCGGAGGTGTGTCTGTGGCAGCCAGTCTGCACTGAGAGTTGGCGGAGGTGTGTCTGTGGCAGCCAGTCTGCACTGAGATTTGGCGGGGGTGTGTCTGTGACAGCCAGTCTGCGCTGAGAGTTGGCGGGGGTGTGTCTGTGACAGCCAGTCTGCGCTGAGAGTTGGCGGGGGTGTGTCTGTGACAGCCAGCCTGCGCTGAGAGTTGGCGGGGGTGTGTCTGTGACAGCCAGCCTGCACTGAGAGTTGGCGGGGGTGTGTCTGTGACAGCCAATCTGCGCTGAGAGTTGGCGGGGGGGGGGGGGGCTTGGAAGGTGTTTTTGGGAAGAGAGCATTTTATTTGGTATTTGTGGGTGTTTTACTCCGGCGCCAGAGACTTTTATTCCACAATAAGCAATATAGAGACGTCCAGTCTCTGTCCTCCTCCCACTGGATCCTGATGGACGGTGTGACGGTTTTTGGAATGTAAGGGATCCGCAGTGAGTTGTATGGAGTCTGGACCTTGAGCGCCAGCCATGCTTCTTCTGTTCTTCGTGCATTAGGTTCAGTGTTTATCAGTCAGTAGGATTCATCTCGTCGCCGGCCTCCGTCACACTGATCCAAGAGATGTAACACAATGGCTTCTCCGGTACAAACTCATCCCTCGCAGAGGATTTCCTGGAAAACGAGGAAAACATTTCCGGAACAATTAATAGATACTTTCAGTGGTGAAATAGTAATGGAGCCAGTGAATAATAATGCAGCGGATTGTCTGTATTATCTGTTTTTACTCAGGCTGAGTTTGTTATTTTGTTTGTTTGTAATATTGTTTGTTTGTAATATTGTTTGTTTGTTATATTGTTTGTTTGTTATATTGTTTGTTTGTAATATGGTGTGTTTGTTATATGGTGTGTTTGTTATATGGTGTGTTTGTTATATGGTGTGTTTGTTATATGGTGTGTTTGTTATATGGTGTGTTTGTTATATGGTGTGTTTGTTATATGGTGTGTTTGTTATATGGTGTGTTTGTTATATGGTGTGTTTGTTATATGGTGTGCGTGTTATATGGTGTGCGTGTAATATGGTGTGTTTGTTATATGGTGTGTTTGTTATATGGTGTGTTTGTTATATGGTGTGTTTGTTATATGGCGTGCGTGTAATATGGCGTGCGTGTAATATGGCGTGCGTGTTATATGGCGTGCGTGTTATATGGCGTGCGTGTTATATGGCGTGCGTGTTATATGGCGTGCGTGTTATATGGCGTGCGTGTTATATGGCGTGCGTGTTATATGGTGCGTGCGTGTTATATGGTGCGTGCGTGTTATATGGTGCGTGCGTGTTATATGGTGCGTGCGTGTTATATGGTGCGTGCGTGTTATATGGTGCGTGCGTGTTATATGGTGCGTGCGTGTTATATGGTGCGTGCGTGTTATATGGTGCGTGCGTGTTATATGGTGCGTGCGTGTTATATGGTGCGTGTGTGTTATATGGTGCGTGTGTGTTGTGTGTTATAGTGCGTGTGTGTTATAGTGCGTGTGTGTTATATGGGGTGTGTGTGTTATATGGGGTGTGTGTGTTATATGGGGTGTGTGTTATATGGGGTGTGTGTGTGTGTTATATTGTGTGTTATATGCTATATTTGTGCATTCGGCCCGTCTTTCTAGATATCTATCCTCTTCTTACAGGTTCTACTATTCGTTTTACTTGACCTTTTACCTGATTAATGACAATCTGGGCATTAAACATCTTTATAATTAAAGGGATTATAACATTGCTTATACTGTGAAGGCAAAGAATAAATGATGATGAAAAATAATCCATAATATGTTGTATTATCAGAATTGCAGCAAATGCATGAAATAAGAGAAATGTAGGAGTTACATGTATTGAAAGGGAAGTTGTAAATTGAACCTCTGTCTGTAACTGGAAACCTGTGACCACTCTTGTGTTCTATTGCTGATCCCAGGGGAGCACGCTACCTGTCTGCACTCTTTGTAAACTGACTATTGGGTTACCGGAGAAAGGAAGCGAGTGAATGCAAGGAATTCTGGGAGATGAACCAGAAAAAAGCCCTTTAATCATCATAGTCTGCACCAAACATTAGATCTGGGGCAAAGTTCTAAAAGTGGAGCAATCAGCAGAAACATTCCATTAGTTCCCATGGTGACTGCAGAACATTCCATTAGTTCCCATGGTGACTGCAGAACATTCCATTGGTTCCCATGGTGACTACAGAACATTCCATTGGTTTCCGTGGTGACTGCAGAACATTCCATTGGTTTCCATGGTGACTGCAGAACATTCCATTGGTTTCCATGGTGACTGCAGAACATTCCATTGGTATCCATGGTGACTGCAGAACATTCCATTGGTATCCATGGTGACTGCAGAACATTCCATTGGTATCCATGGTGACTGCAGAACATTCCATTGGTTCCCATGGTGACTGCAGAACATTCCATTGGTTCCCATGGGGACTGCAGAACATTCCATTGGTTTCCATGGTGACTGCAGAACATTCCATTGGTTTCCATGGTGACTGCAGAACATTCCATTGGTATCCATGGTGACTGCAGAACATTCCATTGGTATCCATGGTGACTGCAGAACATTCCATTGGTATCCATGGTGACTGCAGAACATTCCATTGGTATCCATGGTGACTGCAGAACATTCCATTGGTATCCATGGTGACTGCAGAACATTCCATTGGTATCCATGGTGACTGCAGAACATTCCATTGGTTCCCATGGTGACTGCAGAACATTCCATTGGTTCCCATGGGGACTGCAGAACATTCCATTGGTTTCCATGGAGACTGCAGAACATTCCATTGGTTTCCATGGTGACTGCAGAACATTCCATTGGTTTCCATGGAGACTGCAGAACATAGAAACATAGAATGTGTCGGAAGATAAGAACCATCCGGTCCATCTAGTCTGCCCAATTTTTTTGGAGTACTTTTATTAGTCCCCCGTTCCCGGTGGGATTCCATACATCCACTACCCCCTCAGTAATGTAATACTTTCATTAGTCCCTGGCCTTATCTTATATCTAGGATAGCCTTATACCTATCCCATGCATGCTTAAACTCCTTCACTGTATTAACCTCTACCACTTCTGCTGGAAGACTATTCCATGCATCCACTACCCTCTCAGTAAAGTAATACTTTCATTAGTCCCTGACCTTATCTTATATCTAGGATAGCCTTATACCTATCCCATGCATGCTTAAACTCCTTCACTGTATTAACCTCTACCACTTCTACTGGAAGACTATTCCATGCATCCACTACCCTCTCAGTAATGTAATACTTTCATTAGTCCCTGGCCTTATCTTATATCTAGGATAGCCTTATACCTATCCCATGCATGCTTAAACTCCTTCACTGTATTAACCTCTACCACTTCTGCTGGAAGACTATTCCATACATCCACTACCCTCTCAGTAAAGAAATACTATCATTAGTCCCTGGCCTTATCTTATATCTAGGATAGCCTTATACCTATCCCACGCATGCTTACATTCCTTCACTGTATTAACCTCTACCACTTCTGCTGGAAGACTATTCCATACATCCACTACCCTCTCAGTAAAGAAATACTATCATTAGTCCTTGGCCTTATCTTAAATCTAGGATAGCCTTATACCTATCCCACGCATGCTTACACTCCTTCACTGTATTAACCTCTACCACTTCTGCTGGAAGACTATTCCATACATCCACTACCCTCTCAGTAAAGTAATACTTCCTGATATTACATTAAATCGTTGCCCCTCTAATTTAAGACTATGTCCTCTAGTTGTGGTAGTTTTTCTTCTTTTAAATATACTCTCTTCCTTTATTGGTCTCTACACTCCATTGGTTTCCATGGAGACTGCAGAACATTCCATGGAGACTGCAGAATATTCCATTGGTTTCCATGGAGACTGCAGAACATTCCATGGATACTGCAGAACATTCCATTGGTTTCCATGGATACTGCAGAACATTCCATTGGTTTCCATGGTGACTGCAGAACATTCCATGGATACTGCAGAACATTCCATTGGTTTCCATGGATACTGCATAACATTCCATTGGTTTCCATGGAGACTGCAGAACATTCTATTCCACTACTCCTCACTTTTGTTTCCCTGGCTCCTGACTTGGTCTGTTTGGCTCCTGAACTCTCTGTGTTGGGCCCTGCTGTGTCTCTGGACACACTCTGGAGTGGGAAATGAGAAATAATGGAAACAGAACTGGAAATCCCAGTATTATTCCCTTTGGATTGAAATCACCCAGGGTCTGGGGCTCCAAGCTGTGGAGCTCTGCTCTATAATTAACCTCACAATCTGGTGATTGTTTCCCCTCGTATTTTACATGTAAATGGGGGGCATGACGTGGTTCTGTTGCCCACGGCGAGAGTCGCATGAATATCCCATTTGTTCTGATATGATTTTCTCTTTGTACTGTCTCTGCTGCAATGCCATTTACTAATAATTCAGGGGGTAGCAGAGGCTTCAAAAACAAACTGACACACACCCGACTTGCCAAGGGATTCTGGGTAGACATATGCAAATAATGCTAGCAATGCCCCCCCCTTTCCTCTATATCCACTGGTTGTGAGGATGACTAAGGTGTGGTATTAAGCTGCAGTTTGCACTGTCTATTCCTTCTTTCAGCGCGCTAGTCACACAAACCGTCTGCCAAACCGAGCGATTGTCGCGTTCATTCTCCAAGGAAACGCAGCTTCCGTACAAATAACATACACATTCAGACCTGCTCTTTTCCAAGTGGCCAATGGACTCTTCTTCCTTTATTGCACCATACTGGGTCCCTAAAGACCCCAACTTTGGCTGAACTCCCAAACCCACTTCCTCTGCTCCTGCACTCGTGCTCCCCGGGGGCCCCTCGCACACCCATGTGCTGATTTTCCACATTACATTTTTCCATCCTCTTGTCCTAATCCCATTTCCTCTTTTTGACCCAGAAAGACAGTTATCCCGAACTGGACTCAAGTGTATCTCGCATGGGGCTGTATTGACAGATACTGTGTATCCGGCCCGTGGCCCTAGAAACTCCATGTTGGATATGTCTATGCTCCAGCGATTGGGTCGATAGATTCCTCTGTTATTATATTTATCTCCTGTTTTATTCTTTCTTTACTGATTAACGTGTGATGTAAGTGTGTGTATCGGGGTTTGCTCATTGCACGCCAGTATGATGTTCGATGATCATTTTATTATACAGGGTTTGATACATTTCTGTAGGTAGCACAGTTCAGGAGCCAGTCTGATTATTTTTAGGAGCAAATAAAATACATAGAGTTCTATGTAAACTATCAAAATCTTTTGGTGTCAGCAGTAGGGATTTTAGCCTAGGGACTGTGGCTGAAAGGACCAGAAGTTAGTTATGCACAGCATTTTTGGCAGTTTTTCGATGCAGTGTGCCAGGATATGACCTCACAGCTGACGCACCGCATCATCCAAGTGTGATTGAGCTGCACATCACATCCATGCAAGAATGACGTCTATACTTTTATGTCATATTGTGTTTTTATATGGAATATTACAGCACCTTTTACTTTTTTGGACGTTGCTCTCCCCCTTTTGGAGATTCTTTCTGTTTGGAGGGTACCTGGGCATTTGCGGGGTGTTGATGCTGATTATCACGTGATGGGGGTCTGGATTGTCCAGGGGCTGCAGGTTCCTGGTTATCTCGATATATACGTCTAATAGAAATGATCAGAATAATATGTTTGTCCTGTTACCAGCTATGTTTGTAGACACGAAAACATATAAAGGAAGAGGCCTGAGAGTATCATCTACTGATATGAGCGAGGGATAATATACTGCAGTATATCTCCCTGCTGCATGTCTGTCCTGCACAAACAAACACCTCTAAAATAATATTATTATACAAAAGCTGCCACTATGGAAACAGGATTTTATTTTGTTTTAGCTCTGTTTACAATGAAGAATATAAATCAGAGGACAGGTGGTTTGATCTTATCTTGGTTTGGTATAAAATGTATTCAGACAATAAGTGAGTTTATATTTGGTATTGTCTCTCTGAGTGTAACTAGTCTTTGTCTTCTCAGTTTGGCCGCTCAGTGTAACTTTCAATGTTGCAGAACAAAGAAGGGAAAAAAGGTCTCAATTTCTCTGTTTGTTTTTTTTAAAGTCCTTTACAAGGTTCATAAAAGGGGCAATAAAGGTTATTTTTTTAACTTTTGCTTCACCAATAGGAGCAAAGCTTATAACTCCTGTGCCACTGATCTGCAGTCAGACATCATGGCTTCTGGTCAGAGGATCATCGGGCCTGTACCTTCCAGTGTACTCTCATTGTGCTTTTATAGCCACAGTTGGCTTTAGTGTCTGACTTGCAGGCCTGCACACAGGGATGTGTCCGAGCAGTGCATACTTGGTGTATTACAAAGTGAGCTGAGAATCTGACTGGTAATCGGCGTCCAGCCAGACATGAAGTGAATATTTAGCATAGTGTTTGCGTTTGATCGTTTGACATAAAGAAGTGACATTGACTTTCTCTGCACACCGAACACTCACGAGGAAGGGAGACTGTTTGGGCTACTAACTAAAAAATGTACATTTCCCAGAAGAAGGAATGTAAATGGAGCGGATAACAGGACCGCGAGTTGTGAAAGACAAGGTTTTGTTTTCTTAGTTACAATATTGGGGCTGTTTATAGAGATACGTATACTGCAGGTATCCAGCCATAGACTTTATGAAATAATCTACTTTATTTGTAGCTCAGGCTTCCTAGGGTTGGTCAAGCTTGGATTATACTGACTGGCGCTAATGTGGGTGGGGCTTATACTGACTGGTGCTGATGTGGGTGGGGCTTATACTGACTGACGCTGATGTGGGTGGGGCTTATACTGACTGACACTGATGTGGGTGTGACCATCCCCTCCTGACGCTGATCTGGGTGTGACCATCCCCTCCTGACGCTGATCTGGGTGTGACCATCCCCTCCTGACGCTGATCTGGGTGTGACCATCCCCTCCTGACGCTGATCTGGGTGTGACCATCCCCTCCTGACGCTGATCTGGGTGTGACCATCCCCTCCTGACGCTGATCTGGGTGTGACCATCCCCCCCTGACGCTGATCTGGGTGTGACCATCCCCCCCTGACGCTGATCTGGGTGTGACCATCCCCCCCTGACGCTGATCTGGATGTGACCATCCCCCCCCTGACACTGATCTGAGTGTGACCATCCCCCCCCTGACACTGATCTGGGTGTGACCATCCCCTCCTGACGCTGATCTGGGTGTGACCATCCCCTCCTGACGCTGATCTGGGTGTGACCATCCCCTCCTGAGGCTGATCTGGGTGTGACCATCCCCTCCTGAGGCTGATCTGGGTGTGACCATCCCCTCCTGTGCTCTCACCTAGTGTTTTCTTGATGGGGCGAAAACTCATATGAATAACACCAGTAAATGTGGGCTAAATAAAGTGTATTAGTTTTTCGGAGGATGTAGATATCCTGGGCAGGGTGTGAGATGCTCTGTGTTATTCACCCCTTGTTTGGTAGGAACTCTCCGTCGTTAGGATCCTCATTTATTCGGATTCTTTCATTCCCATATCGTGGTTGGAATTCCTCCGGGAAAGCACTTTTGTTCCGCTGAATGGTGACAAACGATCTCCAGATGTACTTGACGTCCTGTTGATATTTGTGTGTGAAATGCTGTTTGGAGAGTAACTGTCCTCAAATCCCAGTCATGGGGCTGTGGAAACCTAGAGCCCAGGCTTGCCGCAGTGGGCGGGGCCCATCCTATCTGCATTATACACGCTATGAAGAACAATCGGCTTGGAAACCAATTGAACACTCCTGCTGATTGCTCCACTTGTTCTTTTCTAGGCCTATGGCGTAAGTGGCACTCTGAAACCTCTGAGATGGCTCTCAGCATGTGCCTACAGGGGCGGACATTAGACACGTCACAGGGCCAGTGATATTATATTAGGGGAATGATCAGGGCCAGTGATATTATATTAGGGGAATGATCAGGGCCAGTGATATTATATTGGGGAATGATCAGGGCCAGTGATATTATATTAGGGAATGATCAGGGCCAGTGATATTATATTAGGGGGATGATCAGGGCCAGTGATATTATATTAGGGGAATGATCAGGGCCAGTGATATTATATTAGGGGAATGATCAGGGCCAGTGATATTATATTAAGGGAATGATCAGGGCCAGTGATATTATATTAGGGGAATGATCAGGGCCAGTGATATTATATTAAGGGAATGATCAGGGCCAGTGATATTATATTAAGGGAATGATCAGGGCCAGTGATATTATATTAGGGAATGATCAGGGCCAGTGATATTATATTAGGGAATGATCAGGGCCAGTGATATTATATTAGGGGAATGATCAGGGCCAGTGATATTATATTAGGGAATGATCAAGGCCAGTAATATTATATTAAGGGAATGATCAGGGCCAGTGATATTATATTAGGGGAATGATCAGGGCCAGTGATATTATATTAGGGGAATGATCAGGGCCAGTGATATTATATTAGGGGAATGATCAGGGCCAGTGATATTATATTAGGGGAATGATCAGGGCCAGTGATATTATATTAGGGGAATGATCAGGGCCAGTGATATTATATTAGGGGAATGATCAGGGCCAGTGATATTATATTAAGGGAATGATCAGGGCCAGTGATATTATATTAGGGGAATGATCAGGGCCAGTGATATTATATTAAGGGAATGATCAGGGCCAGTGATATTATATTAGGGGAATGATCAGGGCCAGTGATATTATATTAAGGGAATGATCAGGGCCAGTGATATTATATTAAGGGAATGATCAGGGCCAGTGATATTATATTAGGGAATGATCAGGGCCAGTGATATTATATTAGGGAATGATCAGGGCCAGTGATATTATATTAGGGGAATGATCAGGGCCAGTGATATTATATTAGGGAATGATCAAGGCCAGTAATATTATATTAAGGGAATGATCAGGGCCAGTGATATTATATTAGGGGAATGATCAGGGCCAGTGATATTATATTAGGGGAATGATCAGGGCCAGTGATATTATATTAGGGGAATGATCAGGGCCAGTGATATTATATTAGGGGAATGATCAGGGCCAGTGATATTATATTAGGGGAATGATCAGGGCCAGTGATATTATATTAGGGGAATGATCAGGGCCAGTGATATTATATTAGGGAATGATCAAGGCCAGTAATATTATATTAAGGGAATGATCAGGGCCAGTGATATTATATTAGGGAATGATCAGGGCCAGTGATATTATATTAGGGGAATGATCAGGGCCAGTGATATTATATTAGGGGAATGATCAGGGCCAGTGATATTATATTAGGGGAATGATCAGGGCCAGTGATATTATATTAGGGGAATGATCAGGGCCAGTGATATTATATTAGGGAATGATCAGGGCCAGTGATATTATATTAGGGAATGATCAGGGCCAGTGATATTATATTAGGGGAATGATCAGGGCCAGTGATATTATATTAGGGGAATGATCAGGGCCAGTGATATTATATTAGGGGAATGATCAGGGCCAGTGATATTATATTAGGGAATGATCAGGGCCAGTGATATTATATTAGGGGAATGATCAGGGCCAGTGATATTATATTAGGGGAATGATCAGGGCCAGTGATATTATATTAGGGGAATGATCAGGGCCAGTGATATTATATTAGGGAATGATCAGGGCCAGTGATATTATATTAGGGGAATGATCAGGGCCAGTGATATTATATTAGGGGAATGATCAGGGCCAGTGATATTATATTAGGGAATGATCAGGGCCAGTGATATTATATTAGGGAATGATCAGGGCCAGTGATATTATATTAGGGGAATGATCAGGGCCAGTGATATTATATTAGGGGAATGATCAGGGCCAGTGATATTATATTAGGGAATGATCAGGGCCAGTGATATTATATTAGGGAATGATCAGGGCCAGTGATATTATATTAGGGGAATGATCAGGGCCAGTGATATTATATTAGGGGAATGATCAGGGCCAGTGATATTATATTAGGGGAATGATCAGGGCCAGTGATATTATATTAGGGAATGATCAGGGCCAGTGATATTATATTAGGGGAATGATCAGGGCCAGTGATATTATATTAGGGGAATGATCAGGGCCAGTGATATTATATTAGGGGAATGATCAGGGCCAGTGATATTATATTAGGGGAATGATCAGGGCCAGTGATATTATATTAGGGGAATGATCAGGGCCAGTGATATTATATTAGGGAATGATCAGGGCCAGTGATATTATATTAGGGGAATGATCAGGGCCAGTGATATTATATTAGGGGAATGATCAGGGCCAGTGATATTATATTAGGGGAATGATCAGGGCCAGTGATATTATATTAGGGGAATGATCAGGGCCAGTGATATTATATTAGGGGAATGATCAGGGCCAGTGATATTATATTAGGGGAATGATCAGGGCCAGTGATATTATATTAGGGAATGATCAGGGCCAGTGATATTATATTAGGGAATGATCAGGGCCAGTGATATTATATTAGGGAATGATCAGGGCCAGTGATATTATATTAGGGGAATGATCAGGGCCAGTGATATTATATTAGGGGAATGATCAGGGCCAGTGATATTATATTGGGGAATGATCAGGGCCAGTGATATTATATTAGGGAATGATCAGGGCCAGTGATATTATATTGGGGAATGATCAGGGCCAGTGATATTATATTAGGGGAATGATCAGGGCCAGTGATATTATATTAGGGGAATGATCAGGGCCAGTGATATTATATTAGGGGAATGATCAGGGCCAGTGATATTATATTAGGGGAATGATCAGGGCCAGTGATATTATATTAGGGGAATGATCAAGGCCAGTGATATTATATTGGGGAATGATCAGGGCCAGTGATATTATATTAGGGGAATGATCAGGGCCAGTGATATTATATTAGGGAATGATCAGGGCCAGTGATATTATATTAGGGGAATGATCAGGGCCAGTGATATTATATTAGGGGAATGATCAGGGCCAGTGATATTGATGTGCAATAAAATGCATGTATTGAGAGCCATTCCCGGTCTTTTTTGTGTCTTCGTGACCCACCAGTTTTGCTTCTAAAGCTTCGGGACCCAGTAGAGGTGATCTCACCAGCAGAGCTGGCTATCCTTTGTGCGGCCAAGTGTAGTAGGCCTGGGAGATGTGAATGCTCTGTAGGTGTTGGGAATATGCACAGGGGGCATCTGTCTGAGCCAGCAATGTGTTACCCAGGCTGCATGGCTGGTATCATATTGGGGGAAGCATGTATCCCATTATCAATTCATGCGCCATTTATGGGCTGACTGTTCTTTTTAATGCTCTTCTGTATGTGTCCCCTTCTATAGAAAGCTTGGGTTAGTCTATGTAGAAGGTGCTGTGAGGATTGCTCCTTCTAGAAATGTATAAATACCCCCCAATTCATCCCGTATGTCTCTGCTCTCAGAGTACTAAAAGGAGTGACTGCCCCCCTATTAGTACTCTGCCCCGAAAATGCTCTTTATACAGAACCCCCTTGTGCCTATTGGACAGAGTATAAATATAATTATCCAGCTGTGAATGTACTTGCATGACTGTGTACTCTGGATGAAATGTTCCACATCACTGGGTATATCTGTATTTATTAACGTGTGATATGCTCGCTGACCCGCTCGCTAGCTGCACGGTCGTTCTTAGAGAGCAGATTTGATGGTAAAGTCAGATGATTACCCAGACGGCTCGTTTGCGGTGAGAAAGTTTTACAATTCTGCTGGATTAAAGACTCTGCAAAAGATCTGCAAACTTTGTCCTACATCACACGCAGCCAATCGCTGTCATTTCAGGTTTGCGTGTGTCCCTCCCCCTCCCGGTGCAGCCAGCAGACATAATGCACTAGTTAATGCGTATTAAAGTAACCCTGCAAGACAAGCTTTCATCTGTGACACGTAACCCTTTCCTGAGCGCAGATTGACCTCTGTGCAAACCGTAGTAATAGTGCATATCAAGCGGCAGGTGATGTCATAAACAGGAGACAACACAGACTTGTTTAACCCCTTCCCGACACATGAGGTGCCAGGCTACAGTCACACTGTTACTATTGCTTGACAGCCCCTAGAGGCAGTGAGCAACATTACATCGAAGAAAAAGCTAACCCCAGATTTAGTGTTACTGAAGAGTAAGGGGTAGTAAAATGTTGCTGCAAAGGTAAGATTTAGGGTTACAGATGAGTTAGGGTTAAGTTTAGAGGTACATTTAGGGTTACAGGTGAGTTAGGGTTAGTATTTGGGTTGCTGTAGGGGTAGATTTAGGGTTTAAAGGTCACTGTAGGAGAAAATTATTGGGAAACAAGAAACCCTATCGGTTATTGCCCTATAACTTGCAAAAAACAGAAAAACCGTGGAAACATTGGTATTAGAAACTATTTAGAAGGTATTTTTCCTGTTGTAATTGTGTAAAAGACAAGTAAGGTCATTCGCATGTTTTTCATTTTATTTTATGGCTTTTTTTTAATAATAAATTATATGATATGAGGAAAAGAATGGTACATTAAGAAAGTCCTCAATATAATATGTACTGTTATAAAATGAGAGCGAGGAAAATTACAGCTAAACATAAACATGGTCCAAAAAGGGTTCAAACATATATCTTTCTTATTTTCTGCATTTGCTTTAATCCTGCTAACACAATGTATAGACCATTTGTCATCATTCATTTATCATTCTTTACAGTCACAGTATAAGCAGTGTTTGGGTGATACAGTCACAGTATAAGCAGTGTTTGGGTGATACAGTCGCAGTATAAGCAGTGTTTGGGTGATACAGTCACAGTATAAGCAGTGTTTGGGTGATAAGGTCACAGTATAAGCAGTGTTTGGGTGATAAGGTCACAGTATAAGCAGTGTTTGGGTGATACGGTCACAGTATAAGCAGTGTTTGGGTGATACAGTCACAGTATAATCAGTGTTTGGATGACACAGTCACAGTATAAGCAGTGATTGGGTGACACAGTCACAGTATAAGCAGTGATTGGGTGACACAGTCACAGTATAAGCAGTGTTTGGGTGACACAGTCACAGTATAAGCAGTGTTTGGGTGACACAGTCACAGTATAAGCAGTGTTTGGGTGACACAGTCACAGTATAAGCAGTGTTTGGGTGACACAGTCACAGTATAAGCAGTGTTTGGGTGACACAGTCACAGTATAAACAGTGTTTGGGTGACACAGTCACAGTATAAGCAGTGTTTGGGTGACAGAGCCCCTTTATATTCGAAGTATTCACCTCCTGACACAGGACTATATTGCTGTACATTCTGTACTATCAGAGTCTGTCTTTTTCCATCCACATTTTTGGTTTGTTTTTGAATGTTGCTATTTTAGCTTATCTGTAATTTGTAATGTGTCAGGGGTCATGAGGTTTCCCCCATCCTAATATATCTCCCTCTGATGTGCCACTTTTCAGGGAACGTTTGGACCTTGGAAGTTTTGTTTGGTATCATTTGTTGGTTAGACTTTCTAATTTATAGTTTGAAATCCCAACTCTTTAGGGACAGAGCTCAGTGTGCCATCAGTCAGTTATATCGGACAGATAACTACAGAGTATCTGTGGATGTTTTATTACTGCTTCTGGGAACGTTTGGGAATGATGCTTCTCCTGAAATTCTCGACGGAGGTGAAGAATATTCTACTGGAAGACTATTCCATGAATCCACTACCCTCTCAGTAATGTAATACTTTCATTAGTCCCTGGCCTTATCTTATATCTAGGATAGCCTTATACCTATCCCACGTATGCTTAAACTCCTTCACTGTATTAACCTCTACCACTTCTACTGGAAGACTATTCCATGCATCCACTACCCTCTCAGTAAAGTAATACTTTCATTAGTCCCTGGCCTTATCTTATATCTAGGATAGCCTTATACCTATCCCATGCATGCTTAAACTCCTTCACTGTATTAACCTCTACCACTTCTACTGGAAGACTATTCCATGCATCCACTACCCTCTCAGTAATGTAATACTTTCATTAGTCCCTGGCCTTATCTTATATCTAGGATAGCCTTATACCTATCCCACGCATGCTTAAACTCCTTCACTGTATTAACCTCTACCACTTCTACTGGAAGACTATTCCATGCATCCACTACCCTCTCAGTAAAGTAATACTTTCATTAGTCCCTGGCCTTATCTTATATCTAGGATAGCCTTATACCTATCCCATGCATGCTTAAACTCCTTCACTGTATTAACCTCTACCACTTCTACTGGAAGACTATTCCATACATCCACTACCCTCTCAGTAAAGTAATACTTTCATTAGTCCCTGGCCTTATCTTATATCTAGGATAGCCTTATACCTATCCCATGCATGCTTAAACTCCTTCACTGTATTAACCTCTACCACTTCTACTGGAAGACTATTCCATGCATCCACTACCCTCTCAGTAAAGTAATACTTTCATTAGTCCCTGGCCTTATCTTATATCTAGGATAGCCTTATACCTATCCCATGCATGCTTAAACTCCTTCACTGTATTAACCTCTACCACTTCTACTGGAAGACTATTCCATACATCCACTACCCTCTCAGTAAAGTAATACTTTCATTAGTCCCTGGCCTTATCTTATATCTAGGATAGCCTTATACCTATCCCACGCATGCTTAAACTCCTTCACTGTATTAACCTCTACCACTTCTACTGGAAGACTATTCCATACATCCACTACCCTCTCAGTAAAGTAATACTTTCATTAGTCCCTGGCCTTATCTTATATCTAGGATAGCCTTATACCTATCCCATGCATGCTTAAACTCCTTCACGGTATTAACCTCTACCACTTCTACTGGAAGACTATTCCATGCATCCACTACCCTCTCAGTAAAGTAATACTTTCATTAGTCCCTGACCTTATCTTATATCTAGGATAGCCTTATACCTATCCCATGCATGCTTAAACTCCTTCACTGTATTAACCTCTACCACTTCTACTGGAAGACTATTCCATGCATCCACTACCCTCTCAGTAAAGTAATACTTTCATTAGTCCCTGACCTTATCTTATATCTAGGATAGCCTTATACCTATCCCACGCATGCTTAAACTCCTTCACTGTATTAACCTCTACCACTTCTACTGGAAGACTATTCCATACATCCACTACCCTCTCAGTAATGTAATACTTTCATTAGTCCCTGGCCTTATCTTATATCTAGGATAGCCTTATACCTATCCCACGCATGCTTAAACTCCTTCACTGTATTAACCTCTACCACTTCTGCTGGAAGACTATTCCATACATCCACTACCCTCTCAGTAAAGTAATACTTTCATTAGTCCCTGGCCTTATCTTATATCTAGGATAGCCTTATACCTATCCCATGCATGCTTAAACTCCTTCACTGTATTAACCTCTACCACTTCTACTGGAAGACTATTCCATGCATCCACTACCCTCTCAGTAATGTAATACTTTCATTAGTCCCTGGCCTTATCTTATATCTAGGATAGCCTTATACCTATCCCACGCATGCTTAAACTCCTTCACTGTATTAACCTCTACCACTTCTACTGGAAGACTATTCCATGCATCCACTACCCTCTCAGTAAAGTAATACTTTCATTAGTCCCTGGCCTTATCTTATATCTAGGATAGCCTTATACCTATCCCATGCATGCTTAAACTCCTTCACTGTATTAACCTCTACCACTTCTACTGGAAGACTATTCCATACATCCACTACCCTCTCAGTAAAGTAATACTTTCATTAGTCCCTGACCTTATCTTATATCTAGGATAGCCTTATACCTATCCCATGCATGCTTAAACTCCTTCACTGTATTAACCTCTACCACTTCTACTGGAAGACTATTCCATGCATCCACTACCCTCTCAGTAAAGTAATACTTTCATTAGTCCCTGACCTTATCTTATATCTAGGATAGCCTTATACCTATCCCACGCATGCTTAAACTCCTTCACTGTATTAACCTCTACCACTTCTACTGGAAGACTATTCCATACATCCACTACCCTCTCAGTAATGTAATACTTTCATTAGTCCCTGGCCTTATCTTATATCTAGGATAGCCTTATACCTATCCCACGCATGCTTAAACTCCTTCACTGTATTAACCTCTACCACTTCTGCTGGAAGACTATTCCATACATCCACTACCCTCTCAGTAAAGTAATACTTTCATTAGTCCCTGGCCTTATCTTATATCTAGGATAGCCTTATACCTATCCCATGCATGCTTAAACTCCTTCACTGTATTAACCTCTACCACTTCTACTGGAAGACTATTCCATACATCCACTACCCTCTCAGTAATGTAATACTTTCATTAGTCCCTGGTATTATCTTATATCTAGGATAGCCTTATACCTATCCCACGCATGCTTACACTCCTTCACTGTATTAACCTCTACCACTTCTACTGGAAGCCTATTCCATACATCCACTACCCTCTCAGTAATGTAATACTTTCATTAGTCCCTGGCCTTATCTTATATCTAGGATAGCCTTATTCCTATCCCATGCATGCTTAAACTCCCTCACTGTATTAACCTCTACCACTTCTACTGGAAGACTATTCCATACATCCACTACCCTCTCAGTAATGTAATACTATCATTAGTCCCTGGCCTTATCTTATATCTAGGATAGCCTTATACCTATCCCACGCATGCTTAAACTCCTTCACTGTATTAACCTCTACCACTTCTACTGGAAGACTATTCCAGACATCCACTACCCTCTCAGTAAAGTAATACTTTCATTAGTCCCTGGCCTTATCTTATATCTAGGATAGCCTTATACCTATCCCATGCATGCTTAAACTCCTTCACTGTATTAACCTCTACCACTTCTACTGGAAGACTATTCCATGCATCCACTACCCTCTCAGTAAAGTAATACTTTCATTAGTCCCTGACCTTATCTTATATCTAGGATAGCCTTATACCTATCCCATGCATGCTTAAACTCCTTCACTGTATTAACCTCTACCACTTCTACTGGAAGACTATTCCATGCATCCACTACCCTCTCAGTAAAGTAATACTTTCATTAGTCCCTGACCTTATCTTATATCTAGGATAGCCTTATACCTATCCCACGCATGCTTAAACTCCTTCACTGTATTAACCTCTACCACTTCTACTGGAAGACTATTCCATACATCCACTACCCTCTCAGTAATGTAATACTTTCATTAGTCCCTGGCCTTATCTTATATCTAGGATAGCCTTATACCTATCCCACGCATGCTTAAACTCCTTCACTGTATTAACCTCTACCACTTCTGCTGGAAGACTATACCATACATCCACTACCCTCTCAGTAAAGTAATACTTTCATTAGTCCCTGGCCTTATCTTATATCTAGGATAGCCTTATACCTATCCCATGCATGCTTAAACTCCTTCACTGTATTGACCTCTACCACTTCTACTGGAAGACTATTCCATACATCCACTACCCTCTCAGTAATGTAATACTTTCATTAGTCCCTGGTATTATCTTATATCTAGGATAGCCTTATACCTATCCCACGCATGCTTACACTCCTTCACTGTATTAACCTCTACCACTTCTACTGGAAGCCTATTCCATACATCCACTACCCTCTCAGTAATGTAATACTTTCATTAGTCCCTGGCCTTATCTTATATCTAGGATAGCCTTATACCTATCCCATGCATGCTTAAACTCCTTCACTGTATTAACCTCTACCACTTCTACTGGAAGACTATTCCATACATCCACTACCCTCTCAGTAATGTAATACTATCATTAGTCCCTGGCCTTATCTTATATCTAGGATAGCCTTATACCTATCCCATGCATGCTTAAACTCCCTCACTGTATTAACCTCTACCACTTCTACTGGAAGACTATTCCATACATCCACTACCCTCTCAGTAATGTAATACTATCATTAGTCCCTGGCCTTATCTTATATCTAGGATAGCCTTATACCTATCCCATGCATGCTTAAACTCCTTCACTGTATTAACCTCTACCACTTCTACTGGAAGACTATTCCATACATCCACTACCCTCTCAGTAAAGTAATACTTTCATTAGTCCCTGACCTTATCTTATATCTAGGATAGCCTTATACCTATCCCATGCATGCTTAAACTCCTTCACTGTATTAACCTCTACCACTTCTACTGGAAGACTATTCCATGCATCCACTACCCTCTCAGTAAAGTAATACTTTCATTAGTCCCTGACCTTATCTTATATCTAGGATAGCCTTATACCTATCCCACGCATGCTTAAACTCCTTCACTGTATTAACCTCTACCACTTCTACTGGAAGACTATTCCATACATCCACTACCCTCTCAGTAATGTAATACTTTCATTAGTCCCTGGCCTTATCTTATATCTAGGATAGCCTTATACCTATCCCACGCATGCTTAAACTCCTTCACTGTATTAACCTCTACCACTTCTGCTGGAAGACTATTCCATACATCCACTACCCTCTCAGTAAAGTAATACTTTCATTAGTCCCTGGCCTTATCTTATATCTAGGATAGCCTTATACCTATCCCATGCATGCTTAAACTCCTTCACTGTATTAACCTCTACCACTTCTACTGGAAGACTATTCCATACATCCACTACCCTCTCAGTAATGTAATACTTTCATTAGTCCCTGGTATTATCTTATATCTAGGATAGCCTTATACCTATCCCACGCATGCTTACACTCCTTCACTGTATTAACCTCTACCACTTCTACTGGAAGCCTATTCCATACATCCACTACCCTCTCAGTAATGTAATACTTTCATTAGTCCCTGGCCTTATCTTATATCTAGGATAGCCTTATACCTATCCCATGCATGCTTAAACTCCTTCACTGTATTAACCTCTACCACTTCTACTGGAAGACTATTCCATACATCCACTACCCTCTCAGTAATGTAATACTATCATTAGTCCCTGGCCTTATCTTATATCTAGGATAGCCTTATACCTATCCCATGCATGCTTAAACTCCCTCACTGTATTAACCTCTACCACTTCTACTGGAAGACTATTCCATACATCCACTACCCTCTCAGTAATGTAATACTATCATTAGTCCCTGGCCTTATCTTATATCTAGGATAGCCTTATACCTATCCCACGCATGCTTAAACTCCTTCACTGTATTAACCTCTACCACTTCTACTGGAAGACTATTCCAGACATCCACTACCCTCTCAGTAAAGTAATACTTTCATTAGTCCCTGGCCTTATCTTATATCTAGGATAGCCTTATACCTATCCCATGCATGCTTAAACTCCTTCACTGTATTAACCTCTACCACTTCTACTGGAAGACTATTCCATGCATCCACTACCCTCTCAGTAAAGTAATACTTTCATTAGTCCCTGACCTTATCTTATATCTAGGATAGCCTTATACCTATCCCATGCATGCTTAAACTCCTTCACTGTATTAACCTCTACCACTTCTACTGGAAGACTATTCCATGCATCCACTACCCTCTCAGTAAAGTAATACTTTCATTAGTCCCTGACCTTATCTTATATCTAGGATAGCCTTATACCTATCCCACGCATGCTTAAACTCCTTCACTGTATTAACCTCTACCACTTCTACTGGAAGACTATTCCATACATCCACTACCCTCTCAGTAATGTAATACTTTCATTAGTCCCTGGCCTTATCTTATATCTAGGATAGCCTTATACCTATCCCACGCATGCTTAAACTCCTTCACTGTATTAACCTCTACCACTTCTGCTGGAAGACTATACCATACATCCACTACCCTCTCAGTAAAGTAATACTTTCATTAGTCCCTGGCCTTATCTTATATCTAGGATAGCCTTATACCTATCCCATGCATGCTTAAACTCCTTCACTGTATTGACCTCTACCACTTCTACTGGAAGACTATTCCATACATCCACTACCCTCTCAGTAATGTAATACTTTCATTAGTCCCTGGTATTATCTTATATCTAGGATAGCCTTATACCTATCCCACGCATGCTTACACTCCTTCACTGTATTAACCTCTACCACTTCTACTGGAAGCCTATTCCATACATCCACTACCCTCTCAGTAATGTAATACTTTCATTAGTCCCTGGCCTTATCTTATATCTAGGATAGCCTTATACCTATCCCATGCATGCTTAAACTCCTTCACTGTATTAACCTCTACCACTTCTACTGGAAGACTATTCCATACATCCACTACCCTCTCAGTAATGTAATACTATCATTAGTCCCTGGCCTTATCTTATATCTAGGATAGCCTTATACCTATCCCATGCATGCTTAAACTCCCTCACTGTATTAACCTCTACCACTTCTACTGGAAGACTATTCCATACATCCACTACCCTCTCAGTAATGTAATACTATCATTAGTCCCTGGCCTTATCTTATATCTAGGATAGCCTTATACCTATCCCATGCATGCTTAAACTCCTTCACTGTATTAACCTCTACCACTTCTACTGGAAGACTATTCCATGCACCCACTACCCTCTCAGTAAAGTAATACTTCCTGATATTACATTTAAATCGTTGCCCCTCTAATATAAGACTATGTCCCCTAGTTGTGGGAGTTTATCTTCATATAAATATACTCTCCTCCGTTACTATGTTGATTCCCTTTATGTATATAAATGTTTCTATCATATCCCCCTGTTACGTCTTTCCCCCAAGCTATACATGTTAAGATGAGGTTATCTGTCCCGTTCCCACAGGCGTGTGCTTTGTCCGAGTGCCGTGTATTCCTGGGTTCTCATGTAAGGGCAGTTAGTCAGTACATGCCTTTTGTGTTCTATATATAATACAGACAGACACGGTATAAATGAGCTGACTATATCAGGACCAGTGTGAAATGTTGGGATATTATACTTTCCCCACCCGTTATATACAAGGACTGGACACTGTCTGGCAAACCACACCATCGATAAACCAGATCTTTTACCCCCTGTTGTTCAGTTTTGCAAATCCCATAAGATGGCTCAGTGGGGTTAATGCATCATCTGCAGAATCAGGGCTGCAGGTTCGATTCCCAGCAGGGGCCACTGAGCCCTTCATCTTTCTGAGATTGCTAAAATGAGGGCCATTAACTTGTGTAACCGTTACATGTCCTGGACGTACCCTCAGTGGCCAAACACTTTAAGGGTTTATTTACATAAGTTGTAAACGAGCAGCAGTTGCCGTGGTAACTAATGGAAAGTTCCGGAAGATGACATCACTTTACCCCAGAATTGAGTTAATTGGGGTTCGTTTGCCAGTTTCTTTGTACACCTTGTGTGCTGAGCTCCCCCGCATGTCCTCTTGTTCAGGTCCCAGAGCTCCTAATACCAGCACCTGATTCTATTCCTGACGGCATCACATGAGTGCTCTGTAATTATACGGGAATTGGCAAGATGTCCGCGGAGGATTACATGTCTTGACAGAGCAGTCTGACAGCTGTGTAAATGCTCGTAACGTTCAAACAGATCAGCGCCGGTGACCTCTGCTCTGCCGCTACCCATTTTATTGATTCCAAAATGATTGTTAAAAAGCCTCTAAATAGTTTTTTCCACTAATATAGAAGCACAAGTGGGGACAAAAATGATGGCCCTAGTCTGGATAAACTGGCAGATCCCTGTTTTCCGGTGCCACCAACAGAGGGTACCTTCACTAGGACCCCACGGTTGGTGTCATGTTAGAAAACGAAGGCCGCGTGGGGAGGAGAAGCACCCCAGGGACAGCTCTTTAATGCCAAGTCTTCTAAGTCCTTTTACTCCACTCCTCCCCTATGTGTTGCACTGTTTGAGGCTTTGTACTGATTATACTGGTTTTGCACGTGTTGCGTGTTCAGTGCTGGTTTTTGGTTACTGATTTCCTAATATACTTCTTGCAATGTCCGACACAAGCAGTAATACACATAACATTAGAGGGGCAACGATTTAAAAGTAATATCAGGAAGTATTACTTTACTGAGAGGGTAGTGGATGTATTGAATAGCCTTCCAGCAGAAGTGGTAGAGGTAAACACAGTCAAGGATTTTAAGCATGCATGGGATAGACACAAGGCTATAAGAACGGGAACGGGGGACTAATAAAAGTACTCAAAAAATAAGTTGGGCAGACTAGATGGACCGAATGGTTCTTATCTGCCGACACATTCTATGTTTCTATGTTTCTAACATGTCTTTTATATACAGAGCCTGGCTGCGGGGAGTAAGGTCTGCTCATCAGCCCATCAGATATATAAGAATATTTATTGCATACATTTAATATCTTTTTGCTAATGTGGACCTTTGAATTGGGCGATCTAATTCGCAGATGCTATGGTTTCTTGTTCATAACCTCAGCCCCATCATAAGAAGGTATCTCCCCTGCCCCTGTATATTGAAGTAATAGTACTTCTGATGTGTAAGCATGTTTGCCAGTGAGTTTCTGCTGTGTCTGCACAGATATCGTTCCTTTGTTTGTCACGTAATCCGCTAGTGGTAAATATCTCTGACTGCGCAGTTTCACTTCCTTCTCCGTTGACCCCTGTCTGCCCTGAAGTGCCCATAGGGCTTCAGGGATTTCATTGGAAACGCATCTTAAAGGAACACTACAGCGATAACGCAAGAGGGGCCACGTGAAACCAATACACCACCTGTGTGAACGCCCGTTACTGTGACCTGCAGCGATAACGCAAGAGGGGCCACGTGAAACCAATACACCACCTGTGTGAACGCCCCGTTACTGTGACCTGCAGCGATAACGCAAGAGGGGCCACGTGAAACCAATACACCACCTGTGTGAACGCCCCGTTACTGTGACCTGCAGCGATAACGCAAGAGGGGCCACGTGAAACCAATACACCACCTGTGTGAACGCCCCGTTACTGTGACCTGCAGCGATAACACAAGAGGGGCCACGTGAAACCAATACACCACCTGTGTGAACGCCCCGTTACTGTGACCTGCAGCGATAACGCAAGAGGGGCCACGTGAAACCAATACACCAACTGTGTGAACGCCCGTTACTGTGACCTGCAGCGATAACGCAAGAGGGGCCACGTGAAACCAATACACCACCTGTGTGAACGCCCCGTTACTGTGACCTGCAGCGATAACGCAAGAGGGGCCACGTGAAACCAATACACCACCTGTGTGAACGCCCGTTACTGTGACCTGCAGCGATAACGCAAGAGGGGCCACGTGAAACCAATACACCACCTGTGTGAACGCCCGTTACTGTGACCTGCAGCGATAACGCAAGAGGGGCCACGTGAAACCAATACACCACCTGTGTGAACGCCCCGTTACTGTGACCTGCAGCGATAACGCAAGAGGGGCCACGTGAAACCAATACACCACCTGTGTGAACGCCCCGTTACTGTGACCTGCAGCGATAACGCAAGAGGGGCCACGTGAAACCAATACACCACCTGTGTGAACGCCCCGTTACTGTGACCTGCAGCGATAACGCAAGAGGGGCCACGTGAAACCAATACACCACCTGTGTGAACGCCCGTTACTGTGACCTGCAGCGATGGGGGATTTAGGATGAATCCTGCTCAAACGTACAATTTGTTGGTTTATTTAATAATTGTAACGTGTTTTATACTTTTGTAGCAAATCGTTCAATTTCCCATATTTGGGAAAAACAAAATATACCCAATTAGCAGTATTTCTGGATTGGTCCCAGAGGGGTAAATATCTCCCACTTCATTCTAAGAACTAGCTGAATAGAGCTTCTAAGACTACATTTAATAATAGTTTAAAAAAACAAAACATTTCCTAGAAAGGTGGCTGGGGTTTTATTCATTTTCTTCTCCTCTTTTTTTGTTTTAATGTTTTAAAAAATATTTTTTTATATTTATTGTAATTACCAGAATTCATTTAAAAAATCATCTGGCTGATCATTCCGCATTGCTCTGACTAACGAGGGCAATCAGTTGGGTAATCAAGGTAGTTCCTTTTGGATCCAGCGCTTGGTTCATTAATTGGTTCCCCCCAGGTCACCCTTTCATTCTGCAGGGAGCTGATCTTAGTGCTACAGCTGGTGGGATAAACCTGCTCTGTACAGGTTCCCGGACACTATATGTATGAACATGATCATTTGTGTGTTAAATGCAGTGTATGTGTGTCTGTTTAATGCAGTGTATGTGTGTGTTTAATGCAGTGTATGTGTGTGTGTTTAATGCAGTGTATGTGTGTGTTTAATGCTGTGTGTGTGTGTAATGCTATGTGTGTGTGTGTGTAATGCTGTGTGTGTGTGTGTGTGTAATGCTGTGTGTGTGTTTGTTTAATGCTGTGTGTGTGTTTATTTAATGCCATGTGTGTAATGCTGTGTGTGTTTAATGCTGTGTATGTGTTTGTGTAATGCTGTGTATGTGTTGTGTGTGTTTAATGCTGTGTGTGTGTCTAGGGCCGTGTATGTGTGTGTTTAGGGCCGTGTATGTGTGTGTTTAGGGCCGTGTATGTATGTGTTTAGGGCCGTGTATGTATGTGTTTAATGCCGTGTATATGTTTGTATATGTTTGTTTAATGCCATGTATGAGTTGGATTGCCTTGATCTCATGGGATCTTCATATAATTAAAGATCCCAGGAATCCCGTATGTGAATTGTGTCCCTCCTGTCAAGCCCGTTCCATCAGGCTGCAAGCTTCAATCAGTTTTATAACATTTTTAATTACAAAAGTTATTTCCAAGAATAGAAAGGAAATCTCCTCATGCCAATGCAAATGCTAGTTTAATCTTTACTCAGCCTCTGTGAAATGCGTGGGTTGTTCTTTTTGTGATTCAATAAGCTTTGAATAATCAAATTAAAGGGGGTTTGTGTAATTGGCCCCCACCTTGTCTCCTACAGATTTGGATTAATTGCTGTAAATCCATCATGGAATGACAAATCAGCTGCAGACATCAAGTAGTCCCTGTTTACACAGGTCATGAGCTGTTTGAATGGATAGGTTTCCCCTGAGTATCAGTCTGATGTTGAAATGATTGGCCAGACCATGGTGTCCGTCCCGCTCACTGAAGATCTGGCGCGCCTGTCTGCTCTGATTAGCATGGACCGTGATGGAAAGCAGGACACATCGAGCAGGCCGAGGCCAGGCTTTATTACACAGTCTATGGGTCTGTGTGAACTGGTGTCTAAGCCTAGAACAGCCATGTACATCACTCCTAAATACTGCACAATGGGGTAAAGACTAGGCCTGATAAATCCCAGGAGCCAGGGAGCCTCCTAACTTCCCTACTGCTGGCTCCTCTCTTTTTTGACTGGTTTACATATAACTTTCTGGAACTACCACCGCACTGGCTCCTTAATTGCTCTATTTCGCTCCTAGGGTCTACAGACATTTGTCAAGCCCGGCCTTGGTAAACGTTTTGGATTTTACTTTAGAGAGGCCCATTCCAGACCAACGTTCTAAAAGAGGAGCAGTTACTGTGGCAACCAACGGAATGATCCTGCCGATTGCTCCACTTTTAGAAGATTGCCCTCTGAATCCCTGTGGATCCAGTGGAACATTCCCTCTGATTTCAAACTTTGCGGAAGACGATAATGTTCACTAATCTGCCCCAAATCACATTACTAATTACAATTCTAATTACATTAGAATGCGCCAGGTCGATCGGTAAGTTTGCGCCACGGCTAGGGTGGTGTTGAAAGCGAGTCCGTATTCTTCTTTTCCCGAGAGTAAAAGCATCTTATCCCTCTAGGTTTCTGGGAAAGTAATTCCCCATGTGTTTCGCCTTTTATTACTCTCATGAAATCATATTAAGCAATTCTGTTGTTGAAACGCCCTAATTCCTCTCCCGAATTTAATAAAACGCCACATTCCAAGGCGCCATGAGCTCATTCCCCAATACCTACACCTCGTTTGGACAGAAATACAAACCGGTTTGGTTTTCATTAGTGTGCATTATATTGAACTCTTGTGAGAGTCCAGTGTCCTGTGTGTGGGGGTAAGTCACTCGGCGTCTTTATTATTATGTCAATCTAAACTCTGCTCATACTGTGAATGAAACATGATCCATACATTGTGTGGGCAGAATAGCAGCAAATGCATCAAATAAGAGAACTATATGGTTTCAATGTGTCTGTGGCATCTCCTGATTATGACATCACCTTGTGGCTTCAGGTGCAAATTACACATTTCCCATTGAAAATTAGTTAATCAAGCCACAAGGTGATGTCTTATTTGCTGTAATTCTGCCGACACAATGTATTTTTCCAATTTTTTTGGTTCCTAATCTAACTAGATGGGCCCCTGAATTGGCTCCTAAACTAACTAGACGGTCCCCTGAATTGGCTCCTAAACTAACTAGACGGTCCCCTGAATTGGCTCCTAAACTAACTAGACGGTCCCCTGAATTGGCTCCTAAAATAATTAGAAGGGCCCCTGAATTGGCTCCCAAAATAATTAGATGGGCCCCTGAATTGGCTCCCAAAATAATTAGATGGGCCCCTGAATTGGCTCCCAAAATAATTAGATGGGCCCCTGAATTGGCTCCTAAAATAATTAGATGGGCCCCTGAATTGGCTACTAAGATAATTAGATGGGCCCCTGAATTGGCTCCTAAAATAATTAGATGGGCCCCTGAATTGGCTCCCAAAATAATTAGATGGGCCCCTGAATTGGCTCCTAAAATAATTAGATGGGCCCCTGAATTGGCTCCTAAAATAATTAGATGGGCCCCTGAATTGGCTCCTAAAACAATTAGATGGGCCCCTGAATTGGCTCCTAAAACAATTAGATGGGCCCCTGAATTGGCTCCTAAAATAATTAGAAGGGCCCCTGAATTGGCTCCCAAAATAATTAGATGGGCCCCTGAATTGGCTCCTAAAATAATTAGATGGGCCCCTGAATTGGCTCCTAAAATAATTAGATGGGCCCCTGAATTGGCTGCTAAGATAATTAGATGGGCCCCTGAATTGGCTCCTAAAATAATTAGATGGGCCCCTGAATTGGCTCCTAAAATAATTAGATGGGCCCCTGAATTGGCTACTAAGATAATTAGATGGGCCCCTGAATTGGCTACTAAGATAATTAGATGGGCCCCTGAATTGGCTCCTAAAATAATTAGATGGGCCCCTGAATTGGCTCCCAAAATAATTAGATGGGCCCCTGAATTGGCTCCTAAAATAATTAGATGGGCCCCTGAATTGGCTCCTAAAATAATTAGATGGGCCCCTGAATTGGCTCCTAAAATAATTAGATGGGCCCCTGAATTGGCTGCTAAGATAATTAGATGGGCCCCTGAATTGGCTCCTAAAATAATTAGATGGGCCCCTGAATTGGCTCCTAAAATAATTAGATGGGCCCCTGAATTGGCTGCTAAGATAATTAGATGGGCCCCTGAATTGGCTCCTAAGATTATTAGATGGGCCCCTGAATTGGCTCTTAAAATAATTAGATGGGGCCCTGAGTTGGCTCCTAAAATAATTAGATGGGGCCCTGAGTTGGCTCCTAAAATAATTAGATGGGCCCCTGAATTGGCTCCTAAAATAATTAGATGGGCCCCTAAATTGGCTGCTAAAATAATTAGAAGGGCTCCTGAATTGGCTCCTAAAATAACTAGACGGGCTGCTAAAGTATCCCAATGTTTTAATGGGAATACATATTCTAATAGGTGACCATGTTCTCCTCTCTCATTCACCGCTCCCCCCCTACACCTAACAAGGTTAAGCTAAGTTAACCTACCAATAAAGAAGTCCTGGATTTTGGCAGAGTATTGTCTCTCATGCAGAATAAAGTATTGGATCATATTAAGTTATTGCTGGTTACACTGGAGCTGTGTATATTATGAAATGTATTCTACATCTTGACCGCTGACTCTGCTGAGATAAGAGACTCTAAGCCAGTTAATATATTGGTTGTTCTCCAACTAATAAAGCATTTAGAGAGGCCGAGATGCACATAGATAAACATACAGAACATATAGTGTGTCGCTGGGTTAGTAGGACAAGGCTGATCCTTCTGACATCCTCAAGGCCATGGAAGAGCAAAGCTTTTACATCATTATTTGGAGCAAGAAAAGAAACTACTGAAATAAGACAACTAACATTGTGTTAGTTATATTGCAGCACATGCATTACATAAGAGAAATATATGGTGTAAATGTGTCCGTCACCTGCTTATGACATCATCTGTGGCTTGATATGCAAATTAACTCATTTTCAATGGGAGATGTGTAATTTGCATATCAAGCGACAGGTGATGTCATAAGCATGAGACAGACACATGTAAAACATTATTTTAGGCATTTGCTGCAATTCTGTTAACACAATGTATAGATCATTATTCTTAATCTTCTTTTAGTCTCTGCATTCTCAGTATAAGACATGTTTAGGTGACAGATTACCTTTTGGTACAAGTTCATTACATTTTATGACATTTACTTCTATAAAAACAAATATACAGCAGTGAAAGAAGCAGACTGCACACAAATACATTGTCAAAACCCTGTGTCCACTGATGGGAGCAGTTCTGTATGGGGCGAAGGGTGTATGGGGCGAAGGGTGTAGGGGGCGAAGGGTGTAGGGGGCGAAGGGTGTAGGGGGCGAAGGGTGTAGGGGGCGAAGGGTGTAGGGGGCGAAGGGTGTAGGGGGCGAGGTGTAGGGGGCGAGGTGTAGGGGGCGAGGTGTAGGGGGCGAGGTGTACGGAGCGAGGTGTATGGCCGAGTTACATACTGTAACTGCACCGTTACATAATGTAGTGATGTGAGATTTTTTTTGATGCTGGTTTGAAATGTTTTGTTCTGTTATATGTATAATCTGCTGGGAGAAGAGACTTAAGAGCTCTGTAAAGTTCGTCCTCCGCCCATAAGACACCAACCCTCGTCTTTTTATTTTTTGTTAAACCTTACTCCACGGCATTTTTGTGTGCAGAAGTACCTAATCCCCTTCTAGTGATCACAGAGGGCCCAGACTGTCATCTCATGCTGGAAATCATACTTTATTTAAAGTATATAAAAAAAAATGATGATTTTTCCTTGATTCATTCATGAGAGACAAACCTAGCGATCTGGCAGCTCGATTCAGATGCTGGATCAGATACTGCTCTAGGATGAGCTAAAAGCTCCATCTATTGGACGCACCA
>CM069863.1:3000750-3160750 GCA_036172795.1 Pelodytes ibericus | reverse complement strand
TATAATGGACCATCGGACCTGCCCCCAGCCGATGCCCCACCGTCGGATCTGCTCCCAGCCGGTGCCCCACCGTCGGATCTGCCCCCAGCCGGTGCCCCACCGTCGGATCTGCCCCCAGCCGGTGCCCCACCGTCGGATCTGCTCCCAGCCGGTGCCCCACCGTTGGATCTGCCCCCAGCCGGTGCCCCACCGTCGGATCTGCCCCCCAGCCGGTGCCCCACCGTCGGATCTGCCCCCCAGCCGGTGCAGCGCCGTCGGACCTGCCCCCAGCCGATGCCGCACCATCGGACCTGCCCCCAGCTGGTGCGGTGCCGTCGGACCTGCCCCCAGCCGGTGCCGCACCATCTGATCTGCCCCCAGCCGGTGCGGCGCCATCGGACCTGCCCTCAGCCGGTGATGTTAGTTGTCTTGCTTTGCTCTGCACAGGGTAACGAAACCAGCCTAATACTTGTCCCTTGTCTGGTTTCTGCCACCAGCTGAAATTCACTTTCTTCTCACATTGAAGTTGACCCTGAATTTAGTGTTGGTTTGTTTGACCCCGGCTTTGACCTCTCCCACGGAGGACAAACCGGTTAATGATTAGGCCGTGCAAAGCAGGAGCAGGTCAGTCATTGAGCCCAGTGTGCTTTATAAGGATAAAGGTCTGGAGTTGGTATAATCAGTAACTGGACGTGGCACAGTCAATTCTGGTTAGGATGTTTCTCTGTTCCAGTCTCTTGTCTTATAAATGTTTATCCGCAGAATATATATGAGTTTCCATCTGAGATCTGGGCGTTGGGTGGTTTCTTGGGCATTGTGCGGGTTCCCGGGCGTTGGGCGGTTTCCAGGGCGTTGGGCGGTTTCTTGGGCATTGTGCGGGTTCCCGAACGTTGGGCGGTTTCTTGGGCGTTGGGCGGTTTCCGGGTGTTGGGGCAGTTTCTTGGGCATTGTGCGTGTTCCCAGGCGTTGGGCGGTTTCTTGGGCCTTGTGCGGGTTCCCGGGTGTTGGGTGGTTTCTTGGGTGTTGTGCGGGTTCCCGGGCGTTGGGTGGTTTCCCAGGCGTTGACCGGTTTCCGGGCGTTGGCCGGTTTCTTGGGCGTTGTGTGGGTTCCTGGGCGTTGGGCGGTTTCTTGGGCATTGTGCGGGTACCCAGGCGTTGGGTGGTTTCCCGGGCGTTGGGCGGTTTCTTGGGCATTGTGCGAGTACCCAGGCGTTGTGCAGGTACCCAGGCGTTGGGTGGTTTCCCGGAGGTTGGGTGTTGGTCAGGTACCCAGGCGTTGGGTGGTTTCCCGGAGGTTGGGCGTTGGTCAGGTACCCAGGCGTTGGGTGGTTTCCCGGGGTTGGGCGTTGGTCAGGTACCCAGGCGTTGGGTGGTTTCGCCGGGGTTGGGCGTTGGTCGGGTTCCCAGGCGTTGGGTGGTTTCCCAGGCGTTGGGCGGTTTCTTGGGCATTGTGCGGGTTCCCAGGCGTTGGGTGGTTTCCCGGGGGTTGGGCGTTGGTCGGGTTCCCAGGCCTTGGGTGGTTTCCCGGGGGTTGGGCGTTGGTCGGGTTCCCAGGCGTTGGGTGGTTTCCCGGAGATTGGGCGTTGGTCGGGTTCCCAGGCGTTGGGTGGTTTCCCCGGTGTTGGGCGTTGCTCGGGTTCCCAGGCGTTGGGTGGTTTCCCGGGGGTTGGGTGTTGGTCGGGTTCCCAGGCGTTGGGTGGTTTCCCCGGGGTTGGGCGTTGGTCGGGTTCCCAGGCCTTGGGTGGTTTCCGGGGGTTGGGCATTGTGCGGGTACCCAGGCGTTGGGTGGTTTCCCCGGGGTTGGGCGTTGGTCGGGTTCCCAGGCGTTGGGTGGTTTCCCGGGGGTTGGGCGTTGGTTGGGTTCCCAAGCCTTGGGTGGTTTCCCGGGGGTTGGGTGTTGATCGGGTTCCCAGGCGTTGGGTGGTTTCCCCGGGGTTGGGCGTTGGTCGGGTTCCCAGGCGTTGGGTGGTTTCCCCGGGGTTGGGCGTTGGTCGGGTACCCAGGCATTGGGTGGTTTCCCGGGGGTTGGGCGTTGGTCGGGTTCCCAGGCGTTGGGTGGTTTCCCCGGGGTTGGGCGTTGGTCGGGTACCCAGGCATTGGGTGGTTTCCCCGGGGGTTGGGCGTTGGTCGGGTTCCCAGGCGTTGGGTGGTTTCCCCCGGGGTTGGGCATTGGTCGGGTTCCCAGGCGTTGGGTAGTTTCCCGGGGGTTGGGCGTTGGTCGGGTTCCCAGGCGTTGGGTGGTTTCCCGGGCATTTTGAGAGTTCCATATCTCTGTGGTCTTTAGGAGCCAGGGAAATGGTCCTTCCAGAGAGTTCAGTGTAAAACATCTATATATGTGTAAATCCTTCCATGTTTTGAGAGGAATTTAAATATGTAAAACTGTTGCTCTATTTTAGTGTTTTTATTACTTTGCACATACATCCCTGAGCACTGTCTGTATGAGGGAATGCTTCATGGACATAACTTTCCTAATAATGTGCTTTTTTTTTACGTGTTTTTTTTTAACATTATAAATCGCTGACCTTATTTGCATGTACCTACCCAGAATTTCTTGCAGTGGTGGCAGCAGGTCAAGTTTAGGATTTCTGTGGGCAAAGTGGGTGTGTAGACCCCTGAATTTTAAGTGGAGGGGTTTTCCAATCCCCTTGACCCCTCTATAACTTATATTGGAGATATTTTAATTCTCTCAGACATTGTTTTTCCAAGAGCTTCTGGGAGGGATGACAGATTGACAGGGCAGCTTCCATGTTGTTTGGTTGGGGTGCTACTGTTGCCGCTCCCCGCGGTAGGTATCAGCCTCGGTCTCCCAGCACCCTGGGTCCGACCGGCCCTCCTGGGTTGCCCAGCCCCCTGAGTCGCTGTGGCCCACTGGATGTAGTCCTGTTTACAGGACATAGATTGATGTTCCAGGCTCAGAATAGAAATCAATCAGGTTATTTTGGGGTGAAACCTCCCTCTGTGGGATTGAGTACGAGGACTCTGTGTTACCGGCGAGCTATTTTTATATTGCCGTTCTTGAGTCATGTTTTTGGAGAAGCGCTGTTAACATGTGCGTTTAATTAGACCAAAACAAACCATTTCAGCCCTGAATCTTTAAAGGGGCCTTTCTCAGCCCACGTACCCCTGCTGTACGGGGTTTAATACATGTGGAATGTACTTCTTTTTACTTTAAAAGGAATATATGATCTACAAATGCATTTTTTGTAACATAATTGCATAGTACTTCCAAATGATTGGATAACTCATGACACAGAGCATACACTGAGCTTCCCAGTGTCTGCGTTTCCATGGCAACATGTGTGCATGCGCGGTGCACTGCATCAGAGAGGAATAGTTGAGCAAAAAGCCGGTCACTGTAGCTTTAACGGACCCTTTAAAGACACATAGTATATGTACAGTACTGACCTCGCTTTGCTTCTTACTCTGCATTAAGAAGATAAGTGTAGAATAGAAACCAATAAAGCAGGGTTTTCTTAGAAAGCGAGTTTTGGTTGTAGACAGTGAACCACATCTGAAGACACCGTCTCTCAGCCTTCGCGAGCGGCTTTTACCCCAAATAACCACAGTTTAACCACTTTACCCAAACTTACCGCTTTCTAGCGTCCCCTGAAGGTTTCTGATTCCCTCGGATGATAAGTCAGTCTCCTGTGTCTCGTTTGGTTAATTAAAATTCTTCTATTCGGCCGCACGTAGCTCATTACTCATTACTGTGCTCTGATTTATACGTAAATATTATTCTTTTTAGCGGTGGGTTTATTTTTATGCTGTGAAGTATTTGCGATATACAGCGAGCCAATAACCAATCTTCCGTACCCCCCTCTCTCTCAGGTTCCAGCGAGGGATTTGGCAAAATAATCCAAAGGTTTCCGTTGACGGACTGGAGCGATACCCCATTCCCCCAAGGAATCGAGTTGGTAAGTCAATTTACAGCAATTAAAAACACGTTGAGTTCCATTATTTCTCTCTTAGGCATTCGAAAAAGAGAAGGAAAAGGTTTGGTTTTTGTACGTTGTAAAAGAAAAGATTTTTATCTGATTTTTTTCTGTCGATAAGTGAAAATAATTATTTTTTATTTTTTGGCGATTGTTACTTTTCGGACTGTGACACTTTGGCACCTCTCATACTGTACTTTGGGGAAATCCTCTCTTTGGATCAATAATCCTATTTACCAGCAGAGACTAATCGCCACATACTAACACAGTGATTTCTATTTGATTTTTGTAGAGATCATTAATTCCACCCAGGAATATTGTGTCTCTGGCTTTGCTCTTTACCAATACTTATTATAAGACCATTAATCCCCCTGTGTGTAAAAGTGAGCACACTGTGTATCGGACCATACATTCCTAAACTGCCCTTTCTGGAATTACTTTCTGAAAATAGACTTTATGTCTAAATAATACAGGTCAGATGGAAGATGTGAGGGAATGTCTTACATTATAGCTGGTATTTAGTCTATAGACTCCAAAGTGTCCTAGTTGGCAAAACAACCATGCTAAGAGCAGGAGTGGCATCCATCTGTTAGGTGCCATGCAAAACCTTACTTGGAACTGTCCCTCTAAATGGAGCCTCAACCAATCGGCACCAATCAGATCTTACTCATACAGTTCCTGTCCTAAATCCACAATGAAAATGATGGTGAAGGAGTTTCTAATGATATTCCTTGAGTTCCAATTATTGCGTCACATGTAGCACCTGTCAGGCATGTGATATTCGGTCTGTCGCACACCCCTATTTTGGTTATAACACTGATGGTATCGCAGGGTGTGTGTATACTGTGTGTGCGGTGTGTGTGCCGTGTGTATACTGTGTGTGTGTATACTGTGTGTGTGTGTGTGTATACTGTGTGTATACTGTGTGTGTGTGTGTGTGTAGTACTGTGTGTATACTGTGTGTGTGTGTATACTGTGTGTGTGTGTGTGTATACTGTGTGTGTGTGTAGACTGTGTGTGTGTATACTGTGTGTGTGTAGTACTGTGTGTATACTGTGTGTGTGTGTGTGTGTAGTACTGTGTGTATACTGTGTGTGTGTGTATACTGTGTGTGTGTGTGTGTATACTGTGTGTGTGTGTAGACTGTGTGTGTGTATACTGTGTGTGTGTAGTACTGTGTGTATACTGTGTGTGTGTGTGTGTGTGTAGTACTGTGTTTGTGTGTATCCGGTGTGTATCCTGTGTGTATCCTGCCTGGATCAGTCTCAGCTGCCCTATTCCTACTCCGGGAGAAGCTTTATACAATATCAAACGGCTTTCCAGCTCCCCCCATTCCTATCCATCCTTCTGGCACTTTATATACCGGTCACTGTCCATACTGCTAAGTCTTCTGCCCAGATCTCTTTACACATACAAGCAAGCCAGGGTGTCTTCTGCTTCATGCCTGGTGCACAGCGCCACTTCTGGCGGTGAGTGGCACTGCAGCCGTGCAAGGATTTCTCTTTGTGACTGTGTGTCTTATAACATGCATTTTCTATGTTGGGACATTAAACTCTGACAGCCTGTGTAGAGGTGCATGTCTCCTAAATTCATAGAAACATATAATGTGTATACAGATCTGAACCATTCGGCCGCATGTCCCATGCATGCTAAAACACCACTGTATTAACCTCTACCACTTCTACTGGAAGACTATTCCATGCATCCACTACCCTCTCGGTAATGTAATACTTTCATTAGTCCCTGGCCTTATCTTATATCTAGGATAGCCTTATACCTATCCCATGCATGCTTAAACTCCCTCACTGTATTAACCTCTACCACTTCTACTGGAAGACTATTCCATACATCCACTACCCTCTCAGTAATGTAATACTTTCATTAGTCCCTGGCCTTATCTTATATCTAGGATAGCCTTATACCTATCCCATGCATGCTTAAACTCCATCACTGTATTAACCTCTACCACTTCTACTGGAAGACTATTCCATACATCCACTACCCTCTCAGTAATGTAATACTTTCATTAGTCCCTGACCTTATCTTATATCTAGGATAGCCTTATACCTATCCCATGCATGCTTAAACTCCTTCACTGTATTAACCGCTACCACTTCTACTGGAAGACTATTCCATACACCCACTACCCTCTCAGTAATGTAATACTTTCATTAGTCCCTGGCCTTATCTTATATCTAGGATAGCCTTATACCTATCCCATGCATGCTTAAACTCCTTCACTGTATTAACCTCTACCACTTCTACTGGAAGACTATTCCATGCATCCACTACCCTCTCAGTAATGTAATACTTTCATTAGTTCCTGGCCTTATCTTATATCTAGGATAGCCTTATACCTATCCCATGCATGCTTAAACTCCTTCACTGTATTAACCTCTACCACTTCTACTGGAAGACTATTCCATACACCCACTACCCTCTCAGTAATGTAATACTTTCATTAGTCCCTGGCCTTATCTTATATCTAGGATAGCCTTATACCTATCCCATGCATGCTTAAACTGCTTCACTGTATTAACCTCTTCCACTTCTACTGGAAGACTATTCCATACACCCACTACCCTCTCAGTAATGTAATACTTTCATTAGTCCCTGACCTTATCTTATATCTAGGATAGCCTTATACCTATCCCATGCATGCTTAAACTCCTTCACTGTATTAACCTCTACCACTTCTACTTGAAGACTATTCCATACACCCACTACCCTCTCAGTAATGTAATACATTCATTAGTCCCTGGCCTTATCTTATATCTAGGATAGCCTTATACCTATCCCATGCATGCTTAAACTCCTTCACTGTATTAACCTCTACCACTTCTACTGGAAGACTATTCCATGCATCCACTACCCTCTCAGTAATGTAATACTTTCATTAGTCCCTGACCTTATCTTATATCTAGGATAGCCGTATACCTATCCCATGCATGCTTAAACTCCTTCACTGTATTAACCTCTACCACTTCTACTGGAAGACTATTCCATACATCCACTACCCTCTCAGTAAGGTAATACTTTCATTTGTTCCTGGCCTTATCTTATATCTAGGATAGCCTTATACCTATCCCATGCATGCTTAAACTCCTTCACTGTATTAACCTCTACCACTTCTACTGGAAGACTATTCCATACATCCACTACCCTCTCAGTAATGTAATACTTTCATTAGTTCCTGGCCTTATCTTATATCTAGGATAGCCTTATACCTATCCCATGCGTGCTTAAACTCCTTCACTGTATTAACCTCTACCACTTCTACTGGAAGACTATTCCATACACCCACTACCCTCTCAGTAATGTAATACTTTCATTAGTCCCTGACCTTATCTTATATCTAGGATAGCCTTATACCTATCCCATGTATGCTTAAACTCCTTCACTGTATTAACCTCTACCACTTCTACTGGAAGACTATTCCATACATCCACTACCCTCTCAGTAATGTAATACTTTCATTAGTCCCATGCCCTTATCTTATATCTAGGATAGCCTTATACCTATCCCATGCATGCTTAAACTCCTTCACTGTATTAACCTCTTCCACTTCTACTGGAAGACTATTCCATACATCAACTACCCTCTCAGTAATGTAATACTATCATTAGTCCCTGGCCTTATCTTATATCTAGGATAGCCTTATACCTATCCCATGCATGCTTAAACTCCTTCACTGTGTTAACCTCTACCACTTCTACTGGAAGACTATTCCATGCACCCACTACCCTCTCAGTAATGTAATACTTTCATTAGTCCCTGGCCTTATCTTATATCTAGGATAGCCTTATACCTATCCCATGCAGGCTTAAACTCCTTCACTGTATTAACCTCTACCACTTCTACTGGAAGACTATTCCATACATCCACTACCCTCTCAGTAATGTAATACTATCATTAGTCCCTGGCCTTATCTTATATCTAGGATAGCCTTATACCTATCCCATGCATGCTTAAACTCCTTCACTGTATTAACCTCTACCACTTCTACTGGAAGGCTATTCCATACATCCACTACCCTCTCAGTAATGTAATACTTTCATTAGTCCCTGGCCTTATCTTATATCTAGGATAGCCTTATACCTATCCCACGCATGCTTAAACTCCTTCACTGTATTAACCTCTACCACTTCTACTGGAAGACTATTCCAAGCATCCACTACCCTCTCAGTAATGTAATACTCTCATTAGTCCCTGACCTTATCTTATATCTAGGATAGCCTTATACCTATCCCATGCATGCTTAAACTCCCTCACTGTATTAACCTCTACCACTTCTACTGGAAGACTATTCCATACATCCACTACCCTCTCAGTAAAGTAATACTTTCATTAGTCCCTGACCTTATCTTATATCTAGGATAACCTTATACCTATCCCATGCATGCTTAAATTCCTTCACTGTATTAACCTCTACCACTTCTACTGGAAGACTATTCCATACATCCACTACCCTCTCAGTAAAGTAATACTTCCTGACTCTCACTATTAACCTGATGGCTGCTGTGTTTCTGTACAGTGACAAGCCCCCCATGCTGCATGTACCGTGCCTGTAATAGATGATGCGGTGTAGTGTATCACAGACGGGGGGGGCGCGCAGCTCCTCTCTCCAGCTCTCACCCCTGCGTGCCAGCTTTGGATCACTCCATTGGCTTTATTTGGGTCCCTTCCCTTCTCACCCCTCCTGCTGCTGACACAATGACTGGGACAGACATGGTGCAAACGGCACGTAGGAATCTGGGACCCAAATCTTTTCTATTCATTGGAGCAAAGCTGGAGAAATGCCATGTCACCCCCCCCCCCTCGATCCCCCTGCCCCCACCCCCCCGATCCCCCTGCCCCCCCATCACACACACCGCAGGCAGGGGTGCCTCATCACTGTGTCTCTCTATATTGGAAAGTCTGGGGTCACTGGGGAAATTCCCATGAAATGATACAGCGAATGAATAGGAAACACACAGGTTATAAAAAATCACGGTGCTTGTGCATTAAGATGGTAAGATGGGTGACAAATAAGAGTAGACATTGTTATAAATGACTGCCAGGATGGTTTGTGTATAGATCCAGCTAAAACCCCCATAACACTGGCTTCCTTTCAATATAAATCCGTATTTGCCCTGTCCGCGTCTGGCTGTGTTTCCTACTCATTTCGCAACTCATTTCTTTGTGACCCCAAACTCTGTGAACAGTAGTGTCTCTAAATCAGACGTGGTTCATGGCAGACTCCATTCACAGAGTAATCCCCGCACATTCACAAAGGGATTGTCTGTGTGGCGCTCTGCAGCTCGGGGCACAGATGACTGGCTCTGTGAATCAGGCGGTCGTGCGTGCAAAAGCTGTAAGAATGGCCGCCAGTCACCGAGCGGAGGCACCTGTCAAAGCAAGGTGGAATTTAGCAGCAGATAAGAATAAACCAAACCACAGTCACCCCGGACCTTGTGCGCGGACCCTTTGTGCCTCCCCGGACCCCATGCGCCTCCCCGGACACCAAGCGCCTACCCCGGACCCCGCATGTCTCAGCATTAGGTGAGAATGACCCCCCCCCACACACCATACAGAGCCTGATTAGGCGAGCCCCAGCTCTGATTGGCTGTGCGCATGCAGACATGGTCATCACACACCAGCCTCCCAACCAGCTCTGCCTCTGCTCTGAGGCAGACTAGAAAGAAAACCTGTGTGTATCGGTAAAGATACACATCACGTTTACTTGGGAAATGAACGCAAGGGTTAAAAAAGCCCCATGTAATATGGTCTGGATGCCGCAGGACCCCCCCCGTGTGCTCCAGTCTGTTAATATTAGCATCCCGGAGAAATGGATCTGTTTATTAGAAACATGTGCCTATAGGGTGGGAGTTTAGGCCGGCAGAACAGATCACCATGGAAACCCATGCAATGTCCCTGCTGATTGATCCACTTTACCCTAGAAACCCCCAATCTGCCATTTATAATCACTGACTGAAGGGGTTAATGTTCCTTGTGGCGTGCTTTCGGGTGTGTGAGTTTAGCCCACCTTTGGAGATGCAGTAACTGTGCCGCAGGTGGCCCTAGACGTGGGAAATTTAAAGCCACTTTCGCTTTCTCTGATTGGATAGAACCAGGAACGGTTTTCTTTTTGTCTCATTTAAGCTTTGGTGCATTGTGTCTGGTTTCAGTGTCTGGAGAGATCGGGGGCCGCCATGGCTGTATTAAATCCCCTCTAGAAGGCGTCAGTGGGTAAAGACCTTTTGGTCCATCTAGTCTGCCAATAACTAGTGATGCATCATGATAAAGTACCACATTAGATGATTTTATTGTACAAGTGTTAAATAAAATGTAAAATTCACGGATTTTTACTTTAAAACAATATACAGTGTAGACGGGACATTAGGTATTTTTCTATATGTCGAGCTCTGTTCTTGTAGTTCTGGCCCGGATTTGATCCATGCTTTCTCATCCCGGTGACGATACCTCTGACACAGATGAATTCACTGTTGGAGTGAGCACAGCCGTTCAGTCGGAAGCCATAGTATCTCCAGTAGGTTTAATATTCTTCAGTAAGACTGTGCGCGGATGTTATCTTGGTTTTATGTTGGGCTCTATACTGGGAATATCCCAGGTTTCCCAGCAGCTGGAGCGCTGATTTCCTTTGCTTTGTCAGTTTGTAGCTCAGGTTGTTTGTTCGGTGTTTGGTTTGCGTATATTACTGGCATGCTGATATCATAATTTCCCCCCAGTTTTATCCGTATTACGGTTTGTTTTGTGTTTTATAAAAGGCTTGATGACGTATGTAAACGAGTATTATTATGTCTAGACATTCCTGTCCAAATAATAGATATTTTAATTCTCTTTATCATTTTGCTTCATATCATTTGTTGTACATTTTGTGTACAAATAACTTTTATAAAAACCATAACATATAACACTTTAGATGAAAACAGAGTGAAAGGGTAAAAAAAGAGTGTGTGATTATGGGGCAAGGAGGGTTATTACCCAGAATCCCTGGCTGCGGGGGAAGCTCAGTATGCCATGTGATTATGGGGAAATATAGGTTATTACCCAGAATCCCTGGCTGCGGGGGAAGCTCTGTATGCCGTGTGATTATAGGGTAAGGAGGGTTATTACCCAGAATCCCTGGCTACGGGGGAAGCTCAGTATGCCATGTGATTATGGGGAAATATAGGTTATTACCCAGAATCCCTGGCTGCAGGGGAAGCTCTGTATGCCGTGTGATTATGGGGTAAGGAGGGTTATTACCCAGAATCCCTGGCTGCGGGGGAAGCTCTGTATGCCGTGTGATTATGGGGTAAGGCGGGTTATTACCCAGAATCCCTGGCTGCGGGGGAAGCTCTGTATGCTGTGTGATTATGGGGTAAGGGGGGTTATTACCCAGAATCCCCGGCTGCGGGGGAAGCTCTGTGTGCTGTGTGATTATGGGGTAAGGCGGGTTATTACCCAGAATCCCTGGCTGTGGGGGAAGCTCTGTATGCTGTGTGATTATGGGGCAAGGAGGGTTATTACCCAGAATCCCTGGCTGCGGGGGAAGCTCTGCATGCCGTGTGATTATGGGGCAATATAGGTTATTACCCAGAATCCCTGGCTGTGGGGGAAGCTCTGTATGGCGTGTGATTATGGGGTAAGGCGGGTTATTACCCAGAATCCCTGGCTGCTGGGGAAGCTCTGTATGCCGTGTGATTATGGGGTAAGGAGGGTTATTACCCAGAATCCCCGGCTGCGGGGGAAGCTCTGTGTGCTGTGTGATTATGGGGTAAGGCGGGTTATTACCCAGAATCCCTGGCTGCTGGGGAAGCTCTGTATGCCGTGTGATTATGGGGCAAAACAGGCTATTACTGCGGGGAGACTTTTTCTCTGTCATAAGTGTTTTCTAATATTTTTTGTTCTGTGTGTGTATATAAATATTATTTATGGTATTACAGCTGTTCTTGGGAATCTCTGTTAGTTCAGCAGTTATGTTTGTTTAATAAATGTATTCTTTTTATTCCAGTTTTACTGGACTCCGTTACCTCACCTGCTCTGAGCTTCCTGTGAGATCTGTACAAATAATGATCCTGATCTTCATCAAACACAATGTGCAGTGTTTGTGTGGACAGTAGTGTCATTACTGGGAACAAAGAGTGAGAGTCAATATATTCTGGGACAATACAGTGAGGTTAACATACAAGACATAGTGCAAATTGATACCCTGGTATAAAGCCTTGTTTATAGCGCATGAGGGGAAGGTACAGGACAATTAAACGGATAATTTTATGAAAGCGTCAGTGTCTGTGTGCATGCCATATCCTTGTCATCTTCCCTCCGTAGAATCTGTGCAACCAGAAGGTGGATTCTGCCCTTCATCCATCCGAGGTCAATAAAATGAATGCCATTAATGTGCTTAAACCCTTTAGGACAAGCTTCTTGTTATGTGTGAACTGTAATTTCTCTTTCTCCGTTACTGATTCTTACAAACTGTATACTGGATACACGAAGCATGTGGCTTTCGTTTGATCCATATTTATCCTTCCAAAGCAGAATTTAATAGGATTTTTTTTTACATTACCCCCCAGTGCCTTGTTTACGTGTATGTCGGATAGATGCCTTAAGGCAGGGCTTGACAAAGATTTATAGACGTTAGGATCCAAGCAGTCTGTTTTGGGAGCCAGGGTTGTGTTCCTTCCGTTGCATGTAATCTGTCAAAAAAAAACAACCCCGTAGGATTAGGGAATCTAGGAGCCAGGGTTCTCTCTGGTTCCTGGGATTTGTCAAGCCTAGCCTTAAGGGTTAATAGTAATCCCACCTATATGTTGGGCAAAAGTCACAAAAGAGAGTATGTGAACGTCCCTTCCTCGGTTTAACACTTTGTTATTATTAAGCACAGGTTTTCGGTGTGTTTTTCCAGACTGGGGAGCGTATTGTATATTCCTGGCGTGCAGACCTGCGCTGGCTAAATCTCGCTTGGTCATAGTTTGTTTGCGAATCCTCCGGTATGATTCATTGCTCGCTGTGTTCAGTGATAAATTACACAATTGCCAGCGGATTATCGTTTCTTTTTTTAGATCTGGTTTGCTGCAGATGTTTGTGTTTTATTTGCACATCGCATGTTTATTTCTGGATGTTTGGGCTTTATGAAACAAGTGGCGTGTTTATTCCTCGCGGGGACAACGCTGGACCCCTAGTACTTTCTCTCCCTCGCCCCCCCTAAAAGCCATTTTTAACTGCAGGATGATATCCTATCTAGCCATCGACATAGCATCGCAGGTTCTAGGTTTATTCCCAAAACGATTATATTTGTCATTTAATTCTGTATGTGTCAGCGTGGTGAAGATGCACTCCGTCAGCGACCATCTTTCATTGAGCTGAAAGCAGGTTAATTAAGATCCGCAGGCTCCGGTACGACCTTTTGAGTTAATTGTTTTCGTATTAGTGATGTCATGCGCATAGATGGGCCAGCATCTCAATCGGAGCTTTCTGATTGGCTATGAAGAGCTGCCCATTTGTACAATGCGTCGGGGAGGATAAATCTTGCTTTAAAAACTAAAATATAATTGTATATGTGTATATGTCTGTCCGGTGCGTCCTTGTGTCAGACTGAAAGCCCTGCTTTCCTGTACGATGACGTACCCCATGCACCTCTCACATCCTTTTAATAACCCCCTCTCTATGCTGGGGGGCATGCTGTCACTGCTGCCTTTGTTCCAAGTCCCTGTTGTAATGAGGAATGTAGACAGAGCTTCCAGGGGGCACATACCTCTCTCTGACTAACCCCCTCATATGAGAACATCTATCTGTGGGTGATAAGACAGTGCCCTGCACAGAGTGTGCCCCTTCTGCAGGAGGCTCTGTTAGTATACGTGTGGGTTTGTACGTTGCCCCCCTCCACGCGGTTAGTTCATGGAGGGGCCCGAGACGAGATTAATCCCAGCACGTTGCAGGATTTCAGATAACCTGCTTTATCACCGTATCCCAGGATAAACCTTCCCCAAAAGTAATCTGAAACCCCACTCTGTGAAACGCATCAGCGCTCACCTTGAACTCAAACTGACTCTGCCGTCTGCAGGACACACACAGGCTATTATTAGAGTCTTAAAACAAAAAGTGTTTTATTACTCTTGCTCTCTCTCTCTTTCACTTGCTCTCACTCTTGCTCTCTCTCTTTCACGCGCTCTCACTCTTGCTCTCTCTTTCACTTGCTCTCACTCTTGCTCTCTCTCTTTCACGCGCTCTCACTCTTGCTCTCTCTCTTTCACGCGCTCTCACTCTTGCTCTCTCTCTTTCACGCGCTCTCACTCTTGCTCTCTCTTTCACTCACTCTTGCTCTCTCTCTTTCACGCGCTCTCACTCTTGCTCTCTTTCACTCGCTCTCACTCTTGCTCTCTCTTTCACTCGCTCTCACTCTTGCTCTCTCTCTTTCACTCGCTCTCACTCTTGCTCTCTTTCACTCGCTCTCACTCTTGCTCTCTCTTTCACTCGCTCTCACTCTTGCTCTCTTTCACTCGCTCTCACTCTTTCTCTCTCTCTTTCACGCGCTCTCACTCTTGCTCTCTCTTTCACGCGCTCTCACTCTTGCTCTCTCACTTTCTCGCGCCCTCACTTTCTCTCTTGCTCTTTCTTTCGTTTTTCGCTCTCTCGTTCACTCTAATTCAGTTATACCCCAACTCTTTCTCTCAATCCTTTATTCATTAAACATTCTACGTACCCCCCCAAAGTACGATAGGAGCGATTACGGAGTTGCAGCTTCTCCGCAGACATTGTAGCCGATAAGGTTTGTAAAATAAACACATGGTCCTTGGAGGGTCCGGCTCCTAATAACGTGGAATGTGTCCAGTGGGTCGTGGCACGTGTGGTGACAGTGTCCAGATCACGTTCTCAGAGGCTGATAATAATATGTTATAATAAGGATCTCCACATTCCATTTACATGGGGTTATTGGTTCCTTTCTCTAGAACATGCTGGAATTACCGGAATAAACCATTGGACCAATTTGTTTTTATCAGTGAAATGTAGAAATAAAACCTGCCCCCCCCCCCCCCTCCCTCCTTCCAGTCCATCCTTTCCTCCTCTCTCCTTTCCTTCTTCCTCATTCCCATCCTCCCCACTTTCTTATCACTGGGTAATTCCTTTATTTTCCTGACGGATCATTCTGTTTTCTGTGCCATATTATAAATTCCTTGTTCCTTTCTAATCCAGTGTTTGACTGAAATCTTTATCTATAAATTTGTAATAATTTGGGAGCATTCAGTCTGCCCAATATCTACCTAATAATAAAAAAAGATTACTTGTATTAGTCCCTGGCCTTATCTTATATCTAGGATAGCCTTATACCTATCCCATGCATGCTTAAACTCCTTCACTGTATTAACCTCTACCACTTCTACTGGAAGGCTATTCCATGCATCCACTACCCTCTCAGTAATGTAATACTTTCATTAGTCCCTGGCCTTATCTTATATCTAGGATAGCCTTATACCTATCCCATGCATGCTTAAACTCCTTCACTGTATTAACCTCCACCACTTCTACTGGAAGACTATTCCATGCATCCACTACCCTCTCAGTAATGTTATACTTTCATTAGTCCCTGGCCATATCTTATATCTAGGATAGCCTTATACCTATCCCACGCATGCTTAAACTCCTTCACTGTATTAACCTCTACCACTTCTACTGGAAGACTATTCCATACATCCACTACCCTCTCAGTAAAGTAATACTTTCATTAGTCCCTGGCCTTATCTTATATCTAGGATAGCCTTATACCTATCCCATGCATGCTTAAACTCCTTCACTGTATTAACCTCTACCACTTCTACTGGAAGACTATTCCATGCATCCACTACCCTCTCAGTAAAGTAATACTTTCATTAGTCCCTGGCCTTATCTTATATCTAGAATAGCCTTATACCTATCCCATGCATGCTTAAACTCCTTCACTGTATCAACCTCTACCACTTCTACTGGAAGACTATTCCATGAATCCACTACCCTCTCAGTAATGTAATCCTTTCATTAGTCCCTGGCCTTATCTTATATCTAGGAAAGCCTTATACCTATCCCATGCATGCTTAAACTCCTTCACTGTATTAACCTTTACCACTTCTACTGGAAGACTATTCCATGCATCCACTACCCTTTCAGTAAAGTAATACTTTCATTAGTCCCTGGCCTTATCTTATATCTAGAATAGCCTTATACCTATCCCATGCATGCTTAAACTCCTTCACTGTATTAACCTCTACCACTTCTACTGGAAGACTATTCCATACATCCACTACCCTCTCAGTAATGTAATACTTTCATTGATCCCTGGCCTTATCTTATATCTAGGATAGCCTTATACCTATCCCATGCATGCTTAAACTCCTTCACTGTATTAACCTCTACCACTTCTACTGGAAGACTATTCCATACATCCACTACCCTCTCAGTAAAGTAATCCTTTCATTAGACCCTGACCTTATCTTATATCTAGAATAGCCTTATACCTATCCCATGCATGCTTAAACTCCTTCACTGTATTAACCTCTACCACTTCTACTGGAAGACTATTCCATGCATCCACTACCCTCTCAGTAATGTAATACTTTCATTAGTCCCTGGCCTTATCTTATATCTAGGATAGCCTTATACCTATCCCATGCATGCTTAAACTCCCTCACTGTATTAACCTCTACCACTTCTACTGGAAGACTATTCCATACATCCACTACCCTCTCAGTAAAGTAATACTTTCACTAGTCCCTGGCATTATTTTATATCTAGGATAGCCTTATACCTATCCCATGCATGCTTAAACCACTTCAGAGGGCGGACATGTTGTTTAGAATCTTTCACTATATAGCGCTATCGTGGCAGACATGTTGTATAGCTTTATCAGGGGGTGCACATGTTGTTTAGAATCTTTGCTCTGTATAGCTCTATCAGGGGGCGGACATGTTGTTTAGAATCTTTGCTCTGTATAGCTCTATCAGGGGGTGGACATGTTGTTTAGAATCTTTGCTCTGTATAGCTCTATCAGGGGTCGGACATGTTTAGAAGCTTTGCTCTGTATATTTCTATCAGGGGGCGGACATATTGTTTAGAATCTTTGCTCTGTGTAGCTCTATCACGGGGAGGACATGTTTAGAATCTTTCACTATATATCGCTATCGTGGCAGACATGGTGTATAGCTTTATCAGGGGGCGGACATGTTGTTTAGAATCTTTCACTAAATATCGCTATCGTGGCAGACATGGTGTATAGCTTTATCAGGGTGCAGACATGTTGTTTAGAATCTTTGCTCTGTATAGCTCTATCAGGGGGAGGACATATTCTTTTATGTACTTCTATTGTGCCTGGTCTGCTAAATGGGACCTTTTCCTTTCAAAAATCAATGAACCCCCTGAACCCCCACCATCTGTGAGCTGGAATTTTTCATGGTCAGTCTCCAAACCCTGTCTAAACCTTGGAATAACCCGAGCTGGGATTTGGGGACCATCAGGAATGTGTAAGGTCTGGGCACAGATCTGGCCTCGGAGGGATTCCCTGTGTTCTAATTTTAGGAATTTTTTGTTCAGATCTCAGATGTGTTTGGGGATTCCAGTCCTTATCAAGCTGCGAATGCTTTTCAATCACTTGGCACTCGAAAGTGTCTGAAAATGATTAACTTCATTCCTTCATCTCTTGTTTTTACTTCCTAAACGGACCTTGTCACCTAAACACTGCTTATACTGTGACTGTATCACATAAACACTGCTTATACTGTGACTGTGCCACCCAAACACTGCTTATACTGTGACTGTATCACCCAAACACTGCTTATACTGTGACTGTATCACCCAAACACTGCTTATACTGTGACTGTATCACCCAAACACTGCTCATACTGTGACTGTATCACCTAAACACTGCTTATACTGTGACTGTATCACCCAAACACTGCTTATACTGTGACTGTATCACCTATACACTGCTTATACTGTGACTGTATCACCTAAACACTGCTTATACTGTGACTGTGTCACCTAAACACTGCTTATACTGTGACTGTATCACCTAAACACTGCTTATACTGTGACTGTATCACATAAACACTGCTTATACTGTGACTGTGCCACCCAAACACTGCTTATACTGTGACTGTATCACCCAAACACTGCTTATACTGTGACTGTGTCACCCAAACACTGCTTATACTGGGACTGTATCATCTAAACACTGCTTATACTGTGACTGTATCACATAAACACTGCTTATACTGTGACTGTGCCACCCAAACACTGCTTATACTGTGACTGTATCACCCAAACACTGCTTATACTGTGACTGTATCACATAAACACTGCTTATACTGTGACTGTGCCACCCAAACACTGCTCATACTGTGACTGTATCACCTAAACACTGCTTATTCTGTGACTGTATCACCCAAACACTGCTTATACTGTGACTGTCACCCAAACACTGCTTATACTGTGACTGTCACCCAAACACTGCTTATACTGTGACTGTCACCCAAACACTGCTTATACTGTGACTGTATCACCCAAACACTGCTTATACTGTGACTGTATCACATAAACACTGCTTATACTGTGACTGTATCACATAAACACTGCTTATACTGTGACTGTATCACATAAACACTGCTTATACTGTGACTGTATCACATAAACACTGCTTATACTGTGACTGTATCACCTAAACACTGCTTATACTGTGACTGTATCACCCAAACACTGCTTATACTGTGACTGTATCACCCAAACACTGCTTATACTGTGACTGTATCACCCAAACACTGCTTATACTGTGACTGTATCACCTAAACACTGCTTATAATTTGACTGTATCACCTAAACACTGCTTATACTGTGACTGTATCACCTAAACACTGCTTATACTGTATAACCTAAACACTGCTTATAATTTGACTGTATCACCTAAACACTGCTTATACTGTGACTGTATCACCCAAACACTGCTTATACTGTGACTGTATCACCCAAACACTGCTTATACTGTGACTGTATCACCCAAACACTGCTTATACTGTGACTGTATCACCCAAACACTGCTTATACTGTGACTGTATCACCCAAACACTGCTTATACTGTGACTGTATCACCCAAACACTGCTTATACTGTGACTGTATCACCTAAACACTGCTTATACTGTGACTGTATCACCTAAACACTGCTTATACTGTGACTGTATCACCTAAACACTGCTTATACTGTGACTGTATCACCTAAACACTGCTTATAATTTGACTGTATCACCTAAACACTGCTTATACTGTGACTGTATCACCTAAACACTGCTTATACTGTATAACCTAAACACTGCTTATAATTTGACTGTATCACCTAAACACTGCTTATAATTTGACTGTATCACCTAAACACTGCTTATAATTTGACTGTATCACCTAAACACTGCTTATGCTGTGACGGTATCACCTAAACACTGCTTATACCGTGACTGTCACCTAAACACTGCTTATACCGTGACTGTCACCTAAACACTGCTTATACTGTGACTGTGTAGCAGTGTTTGCGAGATACAGTCACAGTACGAGCAGTGTTTGGGAGATACAGTCACAGTACGATCAGTGTTTGGGTGACAGTAACAGTGCATGCAGTGTGCGATATTTTAGATAAGGGATCCTGTATTTCTATTTCCTATGATCCCAATGTAAGGAGCAGATTGCTGGCGGTTTGGATTTCAAGGCATTGTCTCTGGCGCTGTGCTTTACACTCTCTCTGTAATGTATACGTTATTGTAAAGACTGACAGAATAAGCCGGTCATGATTCAGATCAATTAGTTCAGTAGAGTAAACATCTGCTTCTCATCTGGCATCTTCACTGCCTGGTCTGTACCATTACATTCATTTCTCTGTGATTAATGACACCGCTTGAAAAATAATTGAAATAAAATGCATGCTTCGCCCCTCTGTTATGTGCCCCTCTTATAGCTGGTATGATGTTAACACAGCAAATATAGAGAGAACTGCAAGGAATCGGTAAGGAATCAACAAGGGAATTTCAAACTTAAAGGGACACTACCACTCATGGAAGATGTAACTAGATAACCTGGTCATTTAAAACAAACATAACACATATATAAATCACGTAACATAATGATAAAAGGAAAAATAAAATTAGGTGTTTATCTCCTGGCTCCATTTTGGGAATATTTCCATTAATGCAACATCATCCAAATCCTGATAGCCAGTCTCAATTTACAACTGTGGTCGAGGCCTGCATGATGATGTCATAAGATACTCCCCTGCTCTCTTACTGGCTCCTGTGTATCATAGTGTGCAGGACTAGGTCACTGTGTATAACACAAAGAGAGGAGACTGACCTGATCAAACAGGATCATAACTCCAGACACCCTAAATGGTCCACTTACACATCTCTATAATAAACACTTAATTCCAAAGCCCTCCACTGGCGGTCTGTTAGTGGAGATGTCCCCAGCTGCATCCTAGAGGATCATTTGACTTACATCCTTCCTCCTGTATGGTCTAAAACATTTCCTCCAGAAATTATAAGAATTCCTTTTAATTATTGAATTTATCATATTGTGAGTGTGTTTACCAAGCAGACTCCGTCTGGTACCAGCAAGCTTCTTATCTGTATGTTAATACATGTTACAAGCAGTTATTTGTACGTTAAAATAATACTTTCGCCGGGGCTCCTGAATTCATTGACATTCCAATAAGGAGGAGCTTTGGGAGAGAGGCGGGGCTTCTAAATACAGTGACATTCCAATAAGGAGGAGCTTGGGGAGAGAGGCGGGGCTTCTAAATACAGTGACATTCCAGTAAGGAGGGGCTTGGGGAGAGAGGCGGGGCTTCTAAATACAGTGACATTCCAATAAGGAGGGGCTTGGGGGAGAGAGGCGGGGCTTCTAAATACAGTGACATTCCAATAAGGAGGGGCTTGGGGAGAGAGGCGGGGCTTCTAAATACAGTGACATTACAATAAGGAGGGGCTTGGGGAGAGAGGCGGGGCTTCTAAATAGTGACATTCCAATAAGAAGGGGGCTTGGGGAGAGAGGCGGGGCTTCTAAATACAGTGACATTCCAACAAGGAGGGGCTTGGGGGAGAGAGGCGGGGCTTCTAAATACAGTGACATTCCAATAAGGAGGGGCTTGGGAGAGAGGCGGGGCTTCTAAATACAGTGACGTTCCAATAAGGAGGGGCTTTGGGGGAATGGGCAGGACTGTAACGGTAGTAACAAGAATAACTCTATAACACTTTATATGCCATTTGTACATGATATGATTCAGGACTAATCTGAGAAAGTGTCCGGTGTAATATTGAGGTGTAATAACTCCCTAATATACTATTTACATATCTGGGCTGCAGTTTCACCAGAGTTTGGTGACGATTATTAATTCGTGAAAGAGAATTGCAGCAAATTGAGAAGGGAATTTTTATACTTCATCTGATCTATTCCTGGTCCTTACAACTTATTTTCTTTTTTATGGATTTTTTTCTGGTCTATTCTGTGCGTGAAGAGGACTGGGTGGGGGCGATGATGCAATTCCCCCTCTGTGTCCAACGAAAACGATTTATGTAAACATGGGAAAGATAGAGCACAAACCCCATCTGTCCTGTTCAGGGCTGTGTGTGTACAGCATTCTGTAAACATGGGAAAGATGGAGCACAAACCCCATCTGTCCTGTTCAGGGCTGTGTGTGTACAGCATTCTGTAAACATGGGAAAGATGGAGCACAAACCCCATCTGTCCTGTTCAGGGCTGTGTGTGTACAGCATTCTGTAAACATGGGAAAGATGGAGCACATAACTCATCTGTCCTGTTCAGGGCTGTGTGTGTACAGCATTCTGTAAACATGGGAAAGATGGAGCACAAAACTCATCTGTCCTGTTCAGGGCTGTGTGTGTACAGCATTCTGTAAACATGGGAAAGATGGAGCACAAACCCCATCTGTCCTGTTTAGGGCTGTGTGTGTACAGCATTCTGTAAACATGAGAAAGATGGAGCACAAACCCCATCTGTCCTGTTTAGGGCTGTGTGTGTACAGCATTCTGTAAACATGAGAAAGATAGAGCACAAACCCCATCTGTCCTGTTCAGGGCTGTGTGTGTACAGCATTCTGTAAACATGAGAAAGATGGAGCACAAACCCCATCTGTCCTGTTCAGGGCTGTGTGTGTACAGCATTCTGTAAACATGAGAAAGATGGAGCACAAACCCCATCTGTCCTGTTCAGGGCTGTGTGTGTACAGCATTCTGTAAACATGAGAAAGATGGAGCACAAACCCCATCTGTCCTGTTCAGGGCTGTGTGTGTACAGCATTCTGTAAACATGAGAAAGATAGAGCACAAACCCCATCTGTCCTGTTCAGGGCTGTGTGTGTACAGCATTCGGTAAACATGGGAAAGATGGAGCACAAACCCCATCTGTCCTGTTCAGGGCTGTGTGTGTACAGCATTCTGTAAACATGGGAAAGATGGAGCACAAACCCCATCTGTCCTGTTCAGGGCTGTGTGTGTACAGCATTCTGTAAACATGAGAAAGATAGAGCACAAACCCCATTTGTCCTGTTCAGGGCTGTGTGTGTACAGCATTCTGTAAACAAATCTCTGATATTTTGCTGATAAAATCCCTGAAGTTCGGTTGAGTCAGGTAATCTCTGCTGCTATAACACACATTGTCCATCCTGTTTGGACAGGCCTTATCAATGTCCTGCACAATATTTCATACCAAGCATTTTATTGTGCCTTATTATTAAACAGACAAGAATGTTTGCTGCAAACGCTTTCACTGACTTTTGTTCCAGATTCAGCATATTTAATGCCTGTAACGGTGAGTTACCAACCTATCCAGAACCGGCTCCCCTGCTGATTACACCAGCAGGTTCATTATCTGCACACTAAATCAATGCTGCCGGTACACTCGGATAAATGGCTGGTACACTCGGATAAATGGCTGGTACACTCGGATAAATGGCCGGTACACTCGGATAAATGGCCGGTATACTCGGATAAATGGCAGGTACACTTGGATAAATGGCAGGTACACTTGGATAAATGGCCTGTACACTCGGATAAATGGCAGGTACACTCGGATAAATGGCCGGTACACTCGGATAAATGGCCGGTACACTCGGATAAATGGCCGGTACACTCGGATAAATGGCCGGTACACTCGGATAAATGGCAGGTACACTCGGATAAATGGCCGGTACACTCGGATAAATGGCCGGTACACGCGGATAAATGGCCGGTACACGCGGATAAATGGCCGGTACACGCGGATAAATGGCCGGTACATGCGGATAAATGGCCGGTACACTCGGATAAATGGCCGGTACACGCGGATAAATGGCCGGTAGACGCGGATAAATGGCCGGTAGACGCGGATAAATGGCCGGTAGACGCGGATAAATGGCCGGTAGACGCGGATAAATGGCCGGTACACTCGGATAAATGGCCGGTACACTCGGATAAATGGCCGGTACACTCGGATAAATGGCCGGTACACTCGGATAAATGGCCGGTACACTCGGATAAATGGCCGGTACACGCGGATAAATGGCCGGTACACGCGGATAAATGGCCGGTACACTCGGATAAATGGCCGGTACACTCGGATAAATGGCCGGTACACTCGGATAAATGGCCGGTACACTCGGATAAATGGCCGGTACACGCGGATAAATGGCCGGTACACTCGGATAAATGGCCGGTACACTCGGATAAATGGCCGGTACACTCGGATAAATGGCCGGTACACTCGGATAAATGGCCGGTACACGCGGATAAATGGCCGGTACACTCGGATAAATGGCCGGTACACTCGGATAAATGGCCGGTACACGCGGATAAATGGCAGGTACACTCGGATAAATGGCCGGTACACTCGGATAAATGGCCGGTACACTCGGATAAATGGCCGGTACACTCGGATAAATGGCCGGTACACGCTGATAAATGGCCGGTACACTTGGATAAATGGCCGGTACACTCGGATAAATGGCCGGTACACTCGGATAAATGGCCGGTACACGCGGATAAATGGCCGGTACACTCGGATAAATGGCCGGTACACGCGGATAAATGGCCGGTACACTCGGATAAATGGCCGGTACACGCGGATAAATGGCCGGTACACTCGGATAAATGGCCACGTCCAGATAAATGAACATGCTTTTCAAATCATTATTAACCCTTCACAAGACATTTTTATTTAAGCATTGTCATTCTAAATAATGAGTTTCTATCACTTCAGGTCTCCAACACCTATACAATGTACGCTTTGTACAAACCCAATCACCCTGTGCCATGCTTATGGACCTCCTACTGCAGCTGAGCAGTTTGATACGTTCAGGATTCGCTGTCTGAATAGTTAAATCCATCTTCCCAAGTGTTAGAACGGTGTACACTATAATAAATGTGTCATCACAAGGGATCAAAAGAAGATTGAAAAATACATTTTGCTCATCATATGAATTTCTGCCTCTACCCAGGTCTAAGATGCGATCGTTACTGGGATTCAACACTTTGCAAATGACTTTCAGTTTCTGTTCCAGGATTTGCAGGGTTATTTGGGAAATATTTGGTGTGTTTTTTCCTTCAGACAATAGCTGTTTATTCCTTTTACTGCAGGAAGAAAGTTTGGGGCTTTTTCAAAACGTTTCTAGTTTAGCTATAAATATCTGCAGCCCAAAAATGCTGCTACATGTCTGTGTGAATATGCATTTTACATTGCTGGTAAGGTATAAAAACTTCCCCATAAATGAACATACCTTGATTTAATCAGTTCAGCAAACTCCAAATAATGTATAATAAACTCACCTTTTTTTTCTTCCAAATATTAAAAATTGATTTCACCAGTTTGTTTTTCTTCTTGTTGGTAAATTAAACACTAAAAAATACGTATGATTAGGAGTATTATAGCGGGTCACAGAGGTGTATTATAGGGGCTGACAGAGGTGTATTATAGGGGGTCACAGGTGTATTATAGGGGGTCACAGAGGTGTATTATAGGGGTTCACAGGTGTATTATAGGGGGTCACAGGTGTATTATAGGGGGTCACAGAGGTGTATTACAGGGGGTCACAGGTGTATTATAGGGGGTCACAGAGGTGTATTATAGGGGCTCACAGAGGTGTATTACTGGGGGTCACAGAGGTGTATTACTGGGGGTCACAGAGGTGTATTACAGGGGGTCACAGAGGTGTATTACAGGGGTTCACAGAGGTGTATTACAGGGGTTCACAGAGGTGTATTACAGGGGTTCACAGAGGTGTATTACAGGGGCTCACAGAGGTGTATTACAGGGGCTCACAGAGGTGTATTACAGGGGCTCACAGAGGTGTATTACAGGGGCTCACAGAGGTGTATTGTAGGGGCTCACAGAGGTGCAAGGGATTCTGGGTAGGTGTATTCAGGTAAGGGTAACACTGATCAGCTCTTTTGTCTGTATATCTATATAAATGGGCCCCTTGGAGCAAATACCCCCTGTACTAAACACATAATATGTTATTGCTGCACCAGGCTGGACACTGTTTGGTAAAGACTTTTTGGAATTGCTGCCATGATTTTCTCCCACGTATACCAATGATTATACACTATAGGCGTCTCTCACGCATGTACTAGCGACACTTCTATATGTGCAGAAAAACATCAACAACTGTTTAAAAGGTTGAATTTCACCTGATTTAATCCCTCTGGATAGTACACTAAACACACGGTGTTATTTCTGGGTCCATGTATATAGAGGAAAAAGGGGATCAGTATAATCCTTATTTACATATTCCTACCCAGAATCCCTTGCAGTGGTGGTAGCACTGGGTTAGGATTTCTGTGGGAAAAGCAGGTCTCTTGGCATGTCTGGTGAGTGTAACATTGTGTATAATAATAATACTAATAATAATGCCTCTGCTGGCTGTGAATTGGAGGGGTTTTCCCGTCACCCCACCATACTTTGAGGTCTTTCTGTATATGTATAGTATATAATCATGGGCTAGCGTGACTGTACATTCATTTCTTGGCGTCTTATTTAGGAATGTTGGCCTTTTGTCTTATTATCTGCTGGAATGATTCTCCGATGGACAATAAAACATTTCTGGGCAGCCTGTACGGCTGATGGAGGATGATGAAGCTGGTGTGGATGGATGTGTACGCTGCGTCTGGAAATCTTACTAAATTATGGATTCAAATCGCTGCGTCACTGTGGCTTTAAGGATTCTTTATTTTTCTCTCTTCTCCGTTGTGGAAGCCAGCAGAGTGATGGGAGTAGCACTCCAGACCCTAGGGTCCCTGGGCTTGCCTGTCTCTGATTGGTGGCCAGGGAGGCTAGCTTTGTACATTTGACTGAAATTAGATTGTAAGCTCTTGGGGCGCGTGCTATCGTCTGATTGATCTCATGCACTCCTATTTATTCTGGTCGGTTGGATAAGTCCAGCTACATATTAGCATGCATGCTTGGCTGGGAGAACTGAAACCTGGCTAATCTCTGATCACACAGGAGTTTCACAGTTATCATTGTGTAACATTGGATCCCAAATTACAAATGGAAATTGCAGACATTCAATAAGTACCTTTTTTAACCCCTTAAAGGGGCAGTTTCTGTATGTTGTACACGTGTTTAATATATGTGACATGCACTTAGTTTTACTTTAAACCAATATCCAGTTCTGCATTGAATATTATTTCAGTAGGGTCTTTTCGGACCCCGTAGGTGAAACTTTTATTAGATTTGTCAGTTTATTATTTTCCCTCTGTCCCACGATATGTCATTTCTGATCAGAGTTTGGCCATTGTATGTTACAATATAAATATTAAATAAACCAGATGCCATTTTCTCTCTCTTATTTACATACTCCAGAGATTTCCTTGTTACCAAAACACTGGAGAAATCCTTTGATAAATGAGTTAGCAAACAAAGCTAATGACTGCTTGTTAATAACAAATAATGGGCTTCCAAGGTCAAGTACTTGTAATGATAGCATTCTGTAAGCCCCCCAGCAATGTGTGCAGGGTCTGCATCCATTCCTCTCTCTTATTTACATAACTCGGATGCTCTGGTCCAAAGAAAAATCTCAAGTATTTTGTGCAAGAAAACTCTGTACCCAAAAGACTTGTGACCGGCTCTGCCTGGTTACTGCTGAGATGTCCGTCCGTTGAGATTTGAGTTATTTTTTTTCCACGAATTCTTTTTAGTTTTTTTTAATTAGATTTTGGATTTGCATTTCCTGTTGGACAGTTTTCTCCAAACAGAATTAAAAAAAAAATGTTAATAGAAAACAGAGAATCCTGAAAGACAAAACAGGTTTAGTAGCAAATAGCAGAGAGACCAAACATATTAATGCCATGTAGAATAGACAGATTGCCCAGGACGGCAGTAGGTACATGTTTTATAATCCATAGATAGTCATGCAATTAATGAATCATTTAGGACATGACTAAACTATTTTATTTACCAAACCGATTTATAAAGACATTTTCTGTAATATAAACCCACATCACTGTGATACACTCACACACTGCACCTTACTGTGATACACTCACACACTGCACATCACTGTGATACACTCACACACTGCACATCACTGTGATACACTCACACACTGCACCTTACTGTGATACACTCACACACTGCACATTACTGTGATACACTCACACACTGCACAATACTGTGATAAACTTACACACTGCACATCACTGTGATACACTCACACACTGTACATTACTGTGATACACTCACATGCCGCACATTACTGTGATACACTCACATGCCGCACATTACTGGGATACACTCACATGCCGCACATTACTGTGATACACTCACACGCTGCACATTACTGTGATACACTCACACGCTGCACCTTACTGTGATACACTCACACACAGCACATTACTGGGATACACTCACACACTGCACATTACTGGGATACACTCACACACTGCACATTACTGGGATACACTCACACACTGCACATTACTGGGATACACTCACACACTGCACATTACTGGGATACACTCACACACTGCACATTACTGGGATACACTCACAAGCCGCACATTACTGGGATACACTCACATGCCGCACATTACTGGGAGTTTTATTGCTGTGGAGTCCTCCTTCCTCCTCAGCAACTAGTAATAGCTCCGTCTCATTTCCCCTCTTGTATCGCACCATGTACTGGTCCAATCATGTTTATCGCCAGATACGAGCTGCGATTAAATGATTACGTCAGATCATGACTTGTCAGCACATTGTAAATTAATTATTATGGTAAATACCAGACTAAGTGCACCAGTCACCCTCCTGTACCTTTGTTATTAATTATAAATAATACTCTGTGAATTAATTGTGTGTCATCTCTGAGCAGTAACAGAGGGAGAAAATTATCCTTCTATCAGGGGGCGGACATGTTATTTAGAATCTTTGCTCTCTATAGCTCTATCAGGGGGCGGACATGTTATTTAGAATCTTTGCTCTGTATAACTGTATCAGGGGGCAGACATGTTCTGTAGAATCTTTGCTCTGTATAGCTCTATCAGGGGGCGGACATGTTATTTAGAATCTTTGCTCTGTATAGCTCTATCAGGGGGCGGACATGTTGTTTAGAATCTTTGCTCTGTATAGCTCTATCAGGGGGCGGACATGTTATTTAGAATCTTTGCTCTGTATAGCTCTATCAGGGGGCGGACATGTTGTTTAGAATCTTTGCTCTGTATAGCTCTATCAGGGGGAGGACATGTTGTTTAGAATCTTTGCTCTGTATAGCTCTATCAGGGGGCGGACATGTTGTTTAGAATCTTTGCTCTGTATAGCTCTATCAGGGGGCGGACATGTTGTTTAGAATCTTTGCTCTGTATAGCTCTATCAGGGGGCGGACATGTTGTTTAGAATCTTTGCTCTGTTTAGCTCTATCAGGGGATGAACACGTTGTTTAGAATCTTTGCTCTGTATAGCTCTATCAGGGGGCGGACATGTTGTTTAGAATCTTTGCTCTGTGTAGCTCTATCAGGGGGCGGACATGTTTAGAATCTTTGCTCTGTATAGCTCTATCAGGAGGCGGACATGTTGGTTAGAATCTTTGCTCTGTATAGCTCTATCAGGGGGCGGACATGTTGTTTAGAATCTTTGCTCTGTATAGCTCTATCAGGGGGCGGACATGTTGATTAGAATCTTTGCTCTGTGTAGCTCTATCAGGGGCGGACATGTTGTTTTGAATCTTTGCTCTGTGTAGCTCTATCGGGGGGCGGAGATGGTGGGATGAAGGGAGATTTGACTGAAGATTCTAAATATGTCCCCCTCCTGAAAGAGCTATACTGTGCAAAGAGAGCTAGCCCTGCATGTCTGATCGGGGTCTGTCGGGGAAGACCCTCGTTTTCACATCCGAAGTCCTAACGTCATGTCTGCGGGTCAGAGGATTATCTGGCATGTACCTCAGAAAGTATCAGTTTATCCTCATGTTAGGGGCCATTTGTTTTTGAACCTGTGCTTTTAATGAAGTGTTAAGATGTGTCACACATATCATGTTTGCTTTTTCCCCAGTTCTGCCAGCCCGGGGGATGGCAGCTGTCCCGGGAGAGGAAGCAGCCCACCTTCTTTGTGGTTGTGTTAACAGACATCGATTCAGATCGTCACTACTGTGCCTGCCTGACCTTTTATGAAGCAGAGATTAATCTACAGGTAACCTGCAAATAACTATACCCCTTATTACAGTAACATTATTTCTCAGTATTTCCAGCAGCACAAGAGGGACACTTTTGCTTTAAGGGAGAGGCTGGGGGCAGTGTGTAAAGGGTCCAGGACTCTGCCTCGTAACCGAGGCAGCATTCCTGGACTCAGTGGGTGGTTTTCCTGTCATGTGATCGCTATGATTAACCTCCCCACTTTATGGCACTCATTTTGTTTTTCTCATTTAAAAAAAAATAAAATATATCCATTATTATTTTAATATATCAAGTTAACTCAAGTTAACCCCTGCATGCCCATGCTTTAGTTCTGATGGCTCTCGGCAGTACACTGTATTTATTATTTGGGATAAGGGGGTTAGTGTTAGCTTTGTATCTGTTGTGTAGAATATTTTTGGGAGAATAGTAAATAAGTCTGTCCCCACCAAAATGTCCCCTCTCTTATTTATATAAGTCTGTATATTGTATCCAAAGAAAACTCTAACTGTCCTTTTTAAAACAACATATAACGTGTATGGGTGCAAAATTACGTCTAACCAACCACATATCAAAAATGGGAAATCCTGTCTGGTTATTTGCCCGGAGCCAATTAAAGGGTTAAATAGTAGTGTCAATAAATGTATTAATATATGTACTGAGCTCTAATGGTTCATATGGAGTTTTGTTTTACACTGATACAAATCATACTGAGCTCCTAAAAAGGAGGACAGGGGGATCGGAGTCTGAGATGTCATGAGATCTGCAGACAGGACTGAATGCAATGTCTGATAATGGAAGTAATGTGCTGTATGATGCTTCTCTCCAGTCTGTGCGATGTGTCTGGGAAGTAATGTGCTGTATGATGCTTCTCTCCAGTCCGTGCGATGTGTCTGGGAAGTAATCTGCTGTATGATGCTTCTCTCCAGTCTGTGCGATGTGTCTGGGAAGTAATGTGCTGTATGATGCTTCTCTCCAGTCTGTGCGATGTGTCTGGGAAGTAATGTGCTGTATGATGCTTCTCTCCAGTCTGTGCGATGTGTCTGGGAAGTAATGTGCTGTATGATGCTTCTCTCCAGTCCGTGCGATGTGTCTGGGAAGTAATGTGCTGTATGATGCTTCTCTCCAGTCTGTGCGATGTGTCTGTGAAGTAATGTGCTGTATGATGCTTCTCTCCAGTCTGTGCCATGTGTCTGGGAAGTAATGTGCTGTATGATGCTTCTCTCCAGTCTGTGCGATGTGTCTGTGAAGTAATGTTCTGTATGATGCTTCTCTCCAGTCTGTGCGATGTGTCTGTGAAGTAATGTGCTGTATGATGCTTCTCTCCAGTCTGTGCCATGTGTCTGGGAAGTAATGTGCTGTATGATGCTTCTCTCCAGTCCGTGCGATGTGTCTGGGAAGTAATGTGCTGTATGATGCTTCTCTCCAGTCTGTGCGATGTGTCTGGGAAGTAATGTGCTGTATGATGCTTCTCTCCAGTCTGTGCGATGTGTCTGGGAAGTAATGTGCTGTATGATGCTTCTCTCCAGTCTGTGCGATGTGTCTGGGAAGTAATGTGCTGTATGATGCTTCTCTCCAGTCTGTGCGATGTGTCTGTGAAGTAATGTTCTGTATGATGCTTCTCTCACACTTTGTGATCCAGATTGTCAGGTTAGACAGGAAAGCGGAATTTGTTTAAATCGAAATTGTATATAATAATAATAATATGTTGTGGTGATATCCTTCTCCCCCGTGATATGATTTCATTAATTACATTTATTCTCTTGGAAGCTGTAGTTTGGGATGAGATTATCCAAGTGATTACAGTATAACAGAGGAATTGTATCCCTGGCTGGATTGCTAACTAAGTCATTTTTTGGCATGTATTTCCACGTCATGGATTTGTAACGCCGGTCTGGTTATACGTGATTTTAAACATATGTGATCTTTGGAGAGAGCTGTCCCCTTCTGTCCCAGAAGTCACTTATAGAAAGGGGAGAGTCCCAAACACACGACCCCTGTATTCTGGTTCCCTAGAAATATTAAATAATCCAAGTTTTTATAACATTTGCTTCACATTTGTGGCTTCTGCAAATTCATATCATGGTCTTCAGGTATCTCGGAATAAAACATTCATCTAGATTGTAAGCTCTGCAAGCAGGGCTCTCTACCTCTTTTATCAGTCAGTTTTATTCATCTAACATAGTATGTAGTGACCCTATATGCTTTGTACTTAGCGCTATATATAACATTTATATAAATAAATGGTAATGTTATATTTACAGATAAGGGGTGAACATATTGTTTAGAATCTTTGCTCTGTATAGCTCTATCAGGGAACGGACATGTTGTATAGCTTTATCAGGGTGCAGACATGTTGTTTAGAATCTTTGCTCTGTATAGCTCTATCAGGGGGCAGACATGTTGTTTAGAATCTTTGCTCTGTATAGCTCTATCAGGGGGCAGACATGTTGTTTAGAATCTTTGCTCTGTATAGCTCTATCAAGGGGTGGGCATGTTTAGAATCTTTGCTCTGTATAGCTCTATCAGGGGATCAGGGGGCGGACATGTTGTTTAGAATCTTTGCTCTGTGTAGCTCTATCAGGGGATCAGGGTGCAGACATGTTGTTTAGAATCCTTGCTCTGTATAGCTCTATCAGGGGGCAGACATGTTGTTTAGAATCTTTGCTCTGTATAGCTCTATCAGGGGGCGGTCATGTTGTTTAGAATCTTTGCTTTGTATAGCTCTATCAGGGGGCAGACATGTTGTTTAGAATCTTTGCTCTGTATAGCTCTATTAAGGGGTGGGCATGTTGTTTAGAATCTTTGCTCTGTATAGCTCTATCAAGGGGTGGGCATGTTGTTTAGAATCTTTGCTCTGTATAGCTCTATCATGGGGCGGTCATGTTGTTTAGAATCTTTGCTCTGTATAGCTCTATCATGGGGCAGACATGTTGTTTAGAATCTTTGCTCTGTATAGCTCTATCAAGGGGCAGACATGTTGTTTAGAATCTTTGCTCTGTATAGCTCTATCAAGGGGTGGACATGTTGTTTAGAATCTTTGCTCTGTATAGCTCTATCAAGGGGTGGACATGTTGTTTAGAATCTTTGCTCTGTATAGCTCTATCAGGGGGCGGACATGTTGTTTAGAATCTTTGCTCTGTATAGCTCTATCAGGGGGCGCACATGTTGTTTAGAATCTTTGCTCTGTATAGCTCTATCAGGGGGAGGACATGTTGTTTAGAATCTTGCTCTGTATAGCTCTATCAGGCCATGTGAAATCCATTCAGAAATCTGTCAGTGATGGAGAAAGCGAGGGATCTAAATGTTAAACTTGGCGTCTGTATAATTCTCTTCCGTTTATATCTACTAAACCCAAATGTTTATTTTAAACATTCCTCTGCGTCATGTTAAGTCACATACATGGGTGTGATTGTCATGGGAAATGGATTGCAGCTACACTGTGTAATATACTGAATTAATCAGACACTGGGGGCCCGCTCTGGTTTATTGGGGGTCCTGATAACACGAGAGAGCAAAGAAAAGGTATAAGAACCAATATGTGTGAAAGCATGGACCTTGCCTCTACAAAGCCCTGCTGTCTAATGACATGTCCTTAGCATGTGAGACGGGATTAACAAATATTCACTTTTATGTAGAAAGGCTGTGGCCAGAGATCTCTGTCAGAGAGACAATCCCTCTCTCTCGTGTATTTTATATAGAAATGATCTGGGTCCATTAGTTGTAGGGAAATACAGAGCCATTTTGGATAACTGTCCACCGCCAACATTGCGCGGTCATTGTCGTACAAGACTGGATTGAGGTCGGTGAAGATGAGAAGCTCGACGGGGCCTGTTCAGATCCCAATCCCCCTGAGCATGTTCTGGGATGAGCTGGCGTGCTGGATTAGGGCCCAGGCCATGCGGCCTTACATCCAAGCTCTGCAGGAGGAGTGGAAACACGTTGCAGACGAGACGTATCGAATGTTGGTATAAAGGATTCCCGCGAGAATCAGGCCGTCATTAACGCCAACGGAGGTCTGACTGTGTATTACACTTTGTATAACGTCTGTAGGCGCCCCGTTACTGTATCATACCGTGTAGATTATATCGGAAGCTACATTAGTTGGCGCTGTACAGAGAGCGAGGGTCTCGTGTGCTGTCCTTCAGTCTTTACTGGAGGGTCTCTACTACCAGCGAGTCTGACTAAAGGGGTCTGTCACCCAAACATTACTTATACGGTGCATGTAGAGAATAAAAACTGATGAGAAATCATGGAATAAGACAAATATATATGGTTTAAATGTGTCCGTGCCGTCTTCTGCTTATGACATCAACCTGTGGCTTCAAATTACTCATTTCCCATTGAAAGTTAACAGGTGATGTCATAAGTAGGAGACGGCACAGACATGCTGAAAACATGTTTCTTGCAGTTTCTGCATTTGCTGCAATTCTGTTGACACGATGTATAGATCCTTTCTCATCGTGTGTTACCCGCGGTTTGGGATGTATTGAATGGTGCTCCGGTGCCACTTTAATCAAGGCTCCCATCGGGCGCGGCGCATTCTTTAAACCCGCCGTATTGTAAACACGTTGAAAGAATGCGCCCCAAACCGCTCGTGGAAAGTATTGATCATTAGCATCCTGCTCACGGCCGGGCAGCTGGAGATATGTTCCCTTTCAAAGCAGAGATTGCCAACCTGACATCTTAAACTCATTACTCCTGTTGTTCTTGGTAATCGTTTATTTAAATATTTTGACTTCTGAAGATGTGGAATTAATCTAGCGTCCGTCGTATTCCTCACTGGAGGAGGAGAAATGGGGAAAAAAGACCGCTCTACCCCCGGGGGAAAAAAAGATCGCTCTACCCCCGGGGGAAAAAAAGATCGCTCTACCCCCGGGGGAAAAAAAGATCGCTCTACCCCTGGGGGAAAAAAAGATCGCTCTACCCCTGGGGGAAAAACAGATTGCTCTACCCCCGGGGGAAAAAAAGATCGCTCTACCCCCGGGGGTGATCCAATGTTTTTAGAATTTCACAGAACTTGTTCACCGATCGGATCCCACCATCAAGATGTTCGTTAAGCAGCCCACTCTTGGGTCTTTGTTTGCCCAAGGGATTGCAGACTGAATGGATTGTCCCTGGATTTTATTTTGTTCAGTTCATTCAGAAATCTGTCAGTGATGGAGAAAGCGAAGGATCTAAATGTTAAACTTGGCGTCTGTTTAATTCTTTTCTGTTTATATCTACTAAACCCAAATGCTTCTTTTAAACATTCCTGTGCGTCATGTTAAGTCACATACATGGGTGCGATTGTCATCTGAATGGATTGTCCCTGTATTTTGTTTTGTTTCCATTAATTCATGTAATATCTACGGGGACAGCCGGTGGTGGGTTTGTTCTGGACTCTTGGCGGTGCCAGCTATGATCTCCTTGGCAAACTCATCTTGGTCTTAGTAAAGTGCTGGTTGATTTGTTGCATTCACTCTTTCCAGCATTGTGGGTTTATGTTTTCCAATCCTTTTTCATGAGGATCTGGTTTTGGTTAGTTTTATGATGTGTTCTGGAGCTGTCGGGGTTTGGTTGTCCTAGAATAACCAGAGAAGGCAATATAGAGAATGGACCAGTATTAACATGATCACTTTATCACTTTCCATAATCCATAGCTGTGTACTGCTGATCTAAGGGATCTGCCTACTCCTCACTGTGAGTTATCTCCAAAAGCTTCTTGCAGCTGACATTGAAAAGAAGGCCGGGTTTGGACCTCTGTTGGGTTTTGCTGAAATAATCTGGATTGTGCAACTCTTTGGCCCTGTAACATGACTCATTACACATATACAGGAGCTTCTATATCATCAAGTCTCTAAAGATGGCAGCAGCCTCAATAATAAGATTAGGGATAGGGTCAATCCAGAATAGGAACTGTCCTGGGCAGGATTATATTCTAGATGTTTTCTCTGCCAATAAGTTGAGGCTGAGTGTCAATGAGGACATGTTGTTTAGAATCTTTGCTCTGTATAGCTCTATCAGGGGTGGACATGTTGGTTAGAATCTTTGCTCTGTATAGCTCTATCAGGGGTGGACATGTTGGTTAGAATCTTTGCTCTGTATAGCTCTATCAGGGGTGGACATATTGTTTAGAATCTTTGCTCTGTATAGCTCTATCAGGGGTGGACATGTTGGTTAGAATCTTTGCTCTGTATAGCTCTATCAGGGGAGGACATGTTGTTTAGAATCTTTGCTCTATAGCTCTATCAGGAGGCGGACATGTTGTTTAGAATCTTTGCTCTGTATAGCTCCATCAGGGGACGGACATCTTGTTTAGAATCCTGTGTTAGATCTTCCTTTATTTGACCCAAGATTTTAAACAATATATCCGCCCCCTGATAGAGCTATACAGAGCAAAGATTATAAACAACATGTCCGTCTCCTGATAGCACTATACAGAGCAAAGATTCTAAACAACATGCCCGCCCCCTGATAGAGCTATATAGAGCCAAGATTCTAAACAACATGTCCGCCCCCTGATAGAGCTATACAGAGTAAAGATTCTAAACAACATGGCCGCCCCCTGATAGCTATACAGAGCAAAGATTCTAACAAACATGTTCTCCCCCTGATAGAGCTATACAGAGCAAAGATTCTAAACAACATGTCCTCCCCTGATAGAGCTATACAGAGCAAAGATCCTAACCAACATGTCCTCCCCTGATAGAGCTATACAGAGCAAAGATTCTAAACAACATGTCCGCCCCCTGATAGAGCTATACAGAGCAAAGATTCCAAACAACATGTCCGCCCCTGATAGAGCTATACAGAGCAAAGATTCTAAACAACATGTCCGCCCCCTGATAGAGCTATACAGAGCAAAGATTCTAACCAATATGTCCTCCCCTGATAGAGCCATACAGAGCCAAGAAGGCTCTAAAGGAAGAAGCTGAGTTACTTTGTCTTCATTAAAGTATTTCTATTTAAAATGTATATACTTCATGAAACATATATAATAAATAGGAATTATTTTTTGACAACAGTTGTCCTTTAACAAAAGAAGCTTTTTGCTAAGCATGAAATGATAAAGTATGGCTTTTGGCAGACCTGCCTGCAGTATAAAGAGTTAACTGCCCTAATTATACTAATAGTCACAAGTTAACTGTACAACAGAGGGCAAACAAACAAAAATGTGACCTTCTCAATCTTTCCACATTGCTGAGATACCGGGCTGTGCATAGTGCTGTGCAGGGCACGTGTACATATCCTACATGTTATTATAATTATACAGATTATCCTGATTATACATACTATGTGTTCTGATAGCTTCTGATTTGGGTTTTATTAGCACTTGTGTAAAAAGAATTTCAAGTAAAAGTTAGAAAAAGTGTTGTTGCTTTTCAGTTTTACATTGTATATATATTATAGTAAATTATATGATGTGACCACAGTAACAGTATATAAAGAGAGCCCTTCTTATTCCAAAAACTACCAATATATAATTTGTGTGGGTACAGCAAATGAGTGAGAGGAAAATTACAGCTACACACAAACACCGCAGAAGTGTTAAACCAATGTCTGGTCATAAAGGAGTTAAAGGGGACAGTATCACCCAAATATAATATATACAGTGAATGTAGAGAATACAAAAATGATTATCTATACATTGTATTAGCAAAACTTCAAGCCAATGCCTAAATTAGGAGAAAAACGTGTTTTAAATGTGGCATCATCTGTGGCTTGATATGCAAATTACACATTTCCAATTGACAGCCTGTTCATTTGCATATCAAGCCACAAGGTGATGTCATAAGCACGGGGCGCCACATCAAGCCACAGACACATTTAAAACACATTTTTCTCTTATTTTTTGCATTTGCTGCCCTTCTGTTCACACGATGCATGTATCATTTTTCGTCTTTTATTTTCTACCCCCCACAGTATTAGTAATGTTTAGGTGACAGAGCCCCTTTAATGTAATGTTTTTCTGGATATCGCTGACGTTGGGTGCAGCCATATCCATTTATTTTGTGGTGTTTGGAATAACTGAGCGCTGCTTGGAAACAGATATTCAGTTTATCATTTTTCCTTGGCACGTTTTAATTCCTCCGGAAAGTGAAAACATTTGGTGATTCGGAACAGACCTGAAAACAGAAAATGAAACCCCTCTGATCGGAGCGATTTGTTCCCCTCTTTGCCAGTATGTGTCTAGTCGGGATTACTGTCCTCGCTAAGTGCCGCTCTCTCTCCCTGTCGCTAAGTGCCGCTCTCTCTCCCTCTCGCTAAGTGCCGCTCTCTCTCCCTCTCGCTAAGTGCCGCTCTCTCTCCCTCTCGCTAAGTGCCGCTCTCTCTCCCTCTCGCTAAGTGCCGCTCTCTCTCCCTCTCGGGGATTCCAGACGCTGGTGGCAGTAAAGGGTTAAGCCACGTGTTGATCTTTCACCGTGGCTTGTTCCCGAAACCTTTCATTTACTCCCCGGAGAGAGCAGGTGCTTCCCAGTAACGATCAGTAAATGGTGGTCAATACAAAGGGCTAATAGACCCGACGTTTGTTTTTATTTGCTTTTCTCTTCATTTTTTTAATCGAGTGAATAATACTTTTAAAACGAATGGAGGGGCAGATGTCGATTTTATAAACACAGAATTTCCCTGCCATGGGGCACCTTCTCCACCAGCCACTGGACCCACCCCGCCATGGGGCATCTTCCAGCCCTGCCACGGGGCATCTTCCAGCCCTGCCACGGGGCATCTTCCAGCCCTGCCACGGGGCATTTTCCAGCCCTGCCACGGGGCATCTTGCAGCCCTGCCACGGGGCATCTTGCAGCCCTGCCACGGGGCACCTGCTCCACCAGCCACATGGCATCTGCTCCACCTGCCACGGGGCACCTTCCAGCTATACCACCGGGCACCTGCCCACCCTGCCATGGAGTATCTTGCTACTGGATCAGATCTCAAATCCAAGTTTCTCTGGCCCCTTCCCTCTGATATTCCCTTATGAGCTATGTTCTTTCTGTTACACCACACGAGCTATAATATATTATTAATTCACTTCTGGCTTCACACAAAACTTGTCAAACTCCAGGATTAAATCCCTGTCACAGCTGCTAATCCGGTCTGCTCTGTAACTAGCAACTCCAGTAAAACACACGGCCTCTGAAAGCACAACACACATTGCTACAGGGAGATGGGCAAATGTATCTTCTACCTCCTGCTTTCAGGCTGACGTCTAATCCTATATTAGTGATGGTTTCAGTAAATGCTATGGATTTAACTTGAGAAAATGTGTGATTAATGATTCGTTCTCCTCCCGAAAACAATTCTGCACAAATCACAGTTGCGAGGGAAACTAACAGCTGAGTTACATCATTTAAATGAATTCCCCTCCTCGGTTTAGCTTCAACTCAATCCAACGTTGACTTAAAGATTATCCAACACTTATTATTATTACCTGTCCAGTCTGAACGTTCAAGCTGACACTTTAATCATAAATATGCAGTATTGCATTAGTTAAACATCTTCCATCGAGGAAACCAAGGTTCAAAATATAGTTTGTTCTTCTACACACACCGGACGTGTATCTTTGGAGGTTCACCGTGGGTTAACTCTGCGCTAAGGCAGAGCCGGTGCATCAACGCACACACAGCCAATCAGAGCTGATCCCATGCGCAGCAGGCGGAGCTGGGCGAGCGCTCACTCTGATTGGCTGTATACTAACTGACACTGATGTGAGAGTTTACTCCAAACTCTCGGGACATGGTTTTTAACCCTTGCTTCCTTCGAGGAAGGTTTAGTGTTCCTTTAATTAGACACAATTATAAAATCTACCTCCTGATGGTCAGTGGGCCACATAACACTGAATGAGATCTGACAGCAGTGATACCTAGCACGCATGAAATGAGAATTATCACTCCTCTGTCACACGGATTGATACCAGGGGTAATATGGTCATTAGTTCTAGTCTGGAGTCAGATATAAATCATTACTGTAATTCAGAAACATTTGGTGGGGATTCTGGGGCTCTTAGTAAATAAGGACATGTTTCACATTACAACAGCCGTTTGGTGTAAAATGGTGATTTATTTCGATATCTGATTGTAAGCTCTTCTGACTGTAAGCTAAGCTCTTCTGGTAGCTCTCTCCCTTCTGACTGTAAGCTCTTCTGGTAGCTCTCTCCCTTCTGACTGTAAGCTCTTCTGGTAGCTCTCTCCCTTCCGACTGTAAGCTCTTCTGGTAGCTCTCTCCCTTCCGACTGTAAGCTCTTCTGGTAGCTCTCTCCCTTCCGACTGTAAGCTCTTCTCGCAGCCCTCTCCCTTCCGACTGTAAGCTCTTCTGGTAGCTCTCTCCCTTCTGACTGTAAGCTCTTCTGGTAGCTCTCTCCCTTCTGACTGTAAGCTCTTCTGGTAGCTCTCTCCCTTCCGACTGTAAGCTCTTCTGGTAGCTCTCTCCCTTCCGACTGTAAGCTCTTCTCGCAGCCCTCTCCCTTCCGACTGTAAGCTCTTCTCGCAGCCCTCTCCCTTCTGACTGTAAGCTCTTCTCGCAGCTCTCTCCCTTCCGACTGTAAGCTCTTCTCGCAGCTCTCTCCCTTCTGACTGTAAGCTCTTCTGGCAGCTCTCTCCCTTCTGACTGTAAGCTCGTCTCGCAGCCCTCTCCCTTCCGACTGTAAGCTCTTCTCGCAGCCCTCTCCCTTCTGACTGTAAGCTCTTCTCGCAGCTCTCTCCCTTCCGACTGTAAGCTCTTCTCGCAGCTCTCTCCCTTCCAACTGTAAGCTCTTCTGGCAGCTCTCTCCCTTCCAACTGTAAGCTCTTCTGGAGCTTAGTGTAAGCTGAATAACAACATATATTTGTTTTCTTTTTTTGCAGGGAACTAAACAGGAAAACAGTGATGGGGAGGAGGATGAATCCGGCTTAATTCGACCGGCCCAAGTGTTTGCCCCTAAAAGCTTGGTCCTGGTGTCCCGCCTGGACTACCCCGAAATCTTCCGGGTAAAATAGCTGATGTCTTTGTTCATATAGAGCTGGATCAGACAGATCAGTTCAGGAGCCCTGGGATTTGTCATTGATATGAAGCATTATCATAATAATACATTATCCACAAAACATTCTTGAATTTGGTGTAAATATTGAGCTTGAACTCCTAGTTATTAAGCCATTGCTTCCCATCTCTTTACAGAGACACGCGTGTTTCCCAGCAGAGAGGCTGGCATGCACTGATACAGAGAGCCAATCAGAGTGGGGGCTCGTCTGATCGGGGTCTGTCAGGTCCGGTGATCTCTCTCTGTTAGTGCAAGGAGAGACCCTCATTGATCCCCTCTGAAAGCGAGGGTCTCTCTGTGCATTAGCACCGTGCTGTCTGCTTCCCAATCAGAGGATAAACTGGCTGTACTATCAGAAGTACACTAGGGGCGCTCCATATACTAGGGGCGCTCCATATACTAGGGGCGCTCCATATACTAGGGGCGCTCCATATACTAGGGGCCCTCCATATACTAGGGGCCCTCCATATACTAGGGGCGCTCCATATACTAGGGGCGCTCCATATACTAGGGGCCCTCCATATACTAGGGGCCCTCCATATACTAGGGGCGCTCCATATACTAGGGGCCCTCCATATACTAGGGGCCCTCCATATACTAGGGGCGCTCCATATACTAGGGGCGCTCCATATACTAGGGGCGCTCCATATACTAGGGGCCCTCCATATACTAGGGGCCCTCCATATACTAGGGGCCCTCCATATACTAGGGGCCCTCCATATACTAGGGGCCCTCCATATACTAGGGGCGCTCCATATACTAGGGGCGCTCCATATACTAGGGGCGCTCCATATACTAGGGGCGCTCCATATACTAGGGGCGCTCCATATACTAGGGGCGCTCCATATACTAGGGGCGCTCCATATACTAGGGGCCCTCCATATACTAGGGGCCCTCCATATACTAGGGGCCCTCCATATACTAGGGGCCCTCCATATACTAGGGGCGCTCCATATACTAGGGGCGCTCCATATACTAGGGGCGCTCCATATACTAGGGGCCCTCCATATACTAGGGGCCCTCCATATACTAGGGGCCCTCCATATACTAGGGGCCCTCCATATACTAGGGGCGCTCCATATACTAGGGGCGCTCCATATACTAGGGGCCCTCCATATACTAGGGGCCCTCCATATACTAGGGGCGCTCCATATACTAGGGGCGCTCCATATACTAGGGGCGCTCCATATACTAGGGGCGCTCCATATACTAGGGGCGCTCCATATACTAGGGGCCCTCCATATACTAGGGGCCCTCCATATACTAGGGGCCCTCCATATACTAGGGGCCCTCCATATACTAGGGGCGCTCCATATACTAGGGGCACAAGTGAAACAAATGTTTGGTTGTCCTTTTAAGTGAGAATCACCTATAATTGACTCCTCCCGTCTGTCTGTTCCCGATCACAGGCCTGCCTGGGGCTCATCTATACGGTTTACGTAGACAGTCTTAATGTACCCCTCGAAAACCTTGTGGCCAACCTGTTAGCCTGCATCGTGCCATCTGCCGGGGGGTCTCAGGTAAGCAGAAAACAGGATATCTAACCCTTTCCATGATTTATAGAACACCCAGGACAAGCTTACAGACTGAGTATGTAACCGTGTACAGCTCAGTCACTTCCAGCTACACCTTAACACAGCAAAGACTAGCAAAACAAGGGCACACAGTCTGACATTACAGGGGCGGATAGGTATAAGGCTATCCTAGATATAACATTAGGTCAGGGACTAATGAAAGTATTACTTTACTGAGAGGGTAGTGGATGCATGGAATAGTCTTCCAGTAGAAGTGGTAGAGGTTAATACAGTGAAGGAGTTTAAGCATGTGTGGGATAGGTATAAGGCTATCCTAGATATAAGATAAGGCCAGGGACTAATGAAAGTATTACTTTACTGAGAGGGTAGTGGATGCATGGAATAGTCCTCCAGTAGAAGTGGTAGAGGATAATACAGTGAAGGAGTTTAAGCATGCATGGGATAGGTATAAGGCTATCCTAGATATAAGATAAGGCCAGGGACTAATGAAAGTATTACATTACTGAGAGGGTAGTGGATGTATGGAATAGTCTTCCAGTAGAAGTGGTAGAGGTTAATACAGTGAAGGAGTTTAAGCATGCATGGGATAAGTATAAGGCTGTCCTAGATATAAGATAAGGCCAGGGACTAATGAAAGTATTACATTACTGAGAGGGTAGTGGATGTATGGAATAGTCTTCCCGTAGAAGTGGTAGAGGTTAATACAGTGAAGGAGTTTAAGCATGCATGGGATAGGTATAAGGCTATCCTAGATATAAGATAAGGCCAGGGACTAATGAAAGTATTACATTACTGAGAGGGTAGTGGATGTATGGAATAGTCTTCCAGTAGAAGTGGAAGAGTTTAAGCATGCATGGGATAGGTATAAGGCTATCCTAGATATAAGATAAGGTCAGGGACTAATGAAAGTATTACATTACTGAGAGGGTAGTGGATGTATGGAATAGTCTTCCAGTAGAAGTGGTAGAGGTTAATACAGTGAAGGAGTTTAAGCATGCATGGGATAGGTATAAGGCTATCCTAGATATAAGATAAGGTCAGAGACTAATGAAAGTATTACTTTACTGAGAGGGTAGTGGATGTATGGAATAGTCTTCCAGTAGAAGTGGTAGAGGTTAATACAGTGAAGGAGTTTAAGCATGCATGGGATAGGTATAAGGCTATCCTAGATATAAGATAAGGCCAGGGACTAATGAAAGTATTACTTTACTGAGAGGGTAGTGGATGCATGGAATAGTCTTCCAGTAGAAGTGGTAGAGCTTAATACAGTGAAGGAGTTTAAGCATGCGTGGGATAGGTATAATGCTATCCTAGATATAACATTAGGTCAGGGACTAATGAAAGTATTACATTACTGAGAGGGTAGTGGATGCATGGAATAGTCTTCCAGTAGAAGTGGTAGAGATTAATACAGTAAAGGAGTTTAAGCATGAATGGGATAGGTATAAGGCTATCCTAGATATAAGATAAGGTCAGAGACTAATGAAAGTATTACATTACTGAGAGGGTAGTGGATGTATGGAATAGTCTTCCAGTAGAAGTGGTAGAGGTTAATACAGTGAAGGAGTTTAAGCATGCATGGGATAGGTATAAGGCTATCCTAGATATAAGATAAGGCCAGGGACTAATGAAAGTATTACATTACTGAGAGGGTAGTGGATGTATGGAATAGTCTTCCAGTAGAAGTGGTAGAGGTTAATACAGTGAAGGAGTTTAAGCATGCATGGGATAGGTATAAGGCTATCCTAGATATAAGATAAGGCCAGGGACTAATGAAAGTATTACATTACTGAGAGGGTAGTGGATGTATGGAATAGTCTTCCAGTAGAAGTGGAAGAGTTTAAGCATGCATGGGATAGGTATAAGGCTATCCTAGATATAAGATAAGGTCAGGGACTAATGAAAGTATTACATTACTGAGAGGGTAGTGGATGTATGGAATAGTCTTCCAGTAGAAGTGGTAGAGGTTAATACAGTGAAGGAGTTTAAGCATGCATGGGATAGGTATAAGGCTATCCTAGATATAAGATAAGGCCAGGGACTAATGAAAGTATTACATTACTGAGAGGGTAGTGGATGTATGGAATAGTCTTCCAGTAGAAGTGGTAGAGGTTAATACAGTGAAGGAGTTTAAGCATGCATGGGATAGGTATAAGGCTATCCTAGATATAAGATAAGGTCAGAGACTAATGAAAGTATTACTTTACTGAGAGGGTAGTGGATGTATGGAATAGTCTTCCAGTAGAAGTGGTAGAGGTTAATACAGTGAAGGAGTTTAAGCATGCATGGGATAGGTATAAGGCTATCCTAGATATAAGATAAGGCCAGGGACTAATGAAAGTATTACTTTACTGAGAGGGTAGTGGATGCATGGAATAGTCTTCCAGTAGAAGTGGTAGAGGTTAATACAGTGAAGGAGTTTAAGCAAGCATGGGATAGGTATAAGGCTATCCTAGATATAAGATAAGGTCAGGGACTAATGAAAGTATTACATTACTGAGAGGGTAGTGGATGTATGGAATAGTCTTCCATTAAAAGTGGTAGAGGTTTATACAGTGAAGGAGTTTAAGCATGCATGGGATAGGTATAAGGCTATCCTAGATATAAGATAAGGTCAGGGACTAATGAAAGTATTCAGATTATTGGGCCAAATGATTCTTATCTGCCGGTGCAGTCTATGACAGCGATGTAAAAAAGGTAAATTTTGGGGAAAAGTTCTAGAAAGTGGTGCAGTTGCCTTGGAAGCCAGTGGAATGCTCCTGCTTTCTGTGTGTGTAACGGGTGTTGTATTTGCTGTGTCTGAAGCTGGGATTTAATCTGTGCTGTGACTGTCTTTGTAGAAGTTATTCTCCTTGGGAGCTGGAGACCGTCAGCTGATCCAGACGCCGCTGTATGAGAGTCTTCCAGTGACCGGAAACACAGTGGCCATTCTCTTCCAGCAGCTCGGTAAGACGCAGTCTTGTCATGTACCACGGACACCGCACCACATAGTATTAACATGAGAGGGAGGGAGAACGTGAATTTCAACGTAGCATTATGCGATGCAGCCTCGGAGATCTGCTCCGTCATCGATAGATAAGACAGCTTCTCACCATGTGATAGTAAATGGAGTCTCTGCGCCCCGCCTTCTGCGCTGTTAAAAGGCTCTACTTTTATTTGAAATTCATAAAAACATCGCAGACGAGTAGAATTGAAATACTGGTAATCTGCTCGCTGTACAATACAGTTTTGGAAGCTGACTTTGCTGTTTGTACACTGTAAACACAAACTCCTCTCCATCAGTAGCCACAAGTGCCACATAGCACATGGTGTATTACTTGAAGTTAGTGTATATGTAGTGTGTGTGCATACATATATTACACATATATTACACAGGAGCCTGTACAGAGCAGACATATAATAATACCAGGTGAATGATAACTATACTTGCAGTGTGTGCATGCATATATTACACAGGAGTCTGTACAGAGCAGACATATAATAATACCAGGTGAATGATAACTATACTTGCAGTGTGTGCATACATATATTACACAGGAGTCTGTACAGAGCAGACATATAATAATACCAGGTGAATGATAACTCTACTTGCAGTGTGTGCATACATACATTACACAGGAGTCTGTACAGAGCAGACATATAATAATACCAGGTGAATAATAACTATACTTGCAATGTGTGCATACATATATTACACAGGAGTCTGTACAGAGCAGACATATAATAATACCAGGTGAATGATAACTATACTTGCAGTGTGTGCATACATATATTACACAGGAGTCAGTACAGAGCAGACATATAATAATACCAGGTGAATGATAACTATACTTGCAGTGTGTGCATACATATATTACACAGGAGTCTGTACAGAGCAGACATATAATAATACCAGGTGAATGATAACTATACTTGCAGTGTGTGCATACATATATAACACAGGAGTCTGTACAGAGCAGACATATAATACCAGGTGAATGATAACTATACTTGCAGTGTGTGCATACATATATTACACAGGAGTCTGTACAGAGCAGACATATAATAATACCAGGTGAATGATAACTATACTTGCAATGTGTGCATACATATATTACACAGGAGTCTGTACAGAGCAGACATATAATACCAGGTGAATGATAACTGTACTTGCAGTGTGTGCATACATATATTACACAGGAGTCTGTACAGAGCACACATATAATAATACCAGGTGAATGATAACTATACTTGCAATGTGTGCATACATATATTACACAGGAGTCTGTACAGAGCAGACATGTAATACCAGGTGAATGATAACTGTACTTGCAGTGTGTGCATACATATATTACACAGGAGCCTGTACAGAGAGTTCAGGGAGTGTGATAGAGAGGGGTGGCTGTTTGGATGTTGTTTTGTTGCAGTTTATACTGTACTAATTCAGTAACAGCCATACTAACTGCTCACTGACCCAGAGTATGTGCAGCAGAGGGAGACGTCTGTAAGTTTCCATAATCCCAGGGTCCTGTGAGATCTGTATATACCAAGCAGGGTCACAGGTTTATACATTTACACAACCTCCCATCGGGGGGAATCAGTCCCCAGTAGAGACTCTGGTTTCTATGGTAACAGATAAATAACCAGAATCATCTGATAAAAACTAATATGGAAAATATATGGTCAGAGAAGGAACTACAGACGCCTTATATAATCACAGCTGTGGACACAGGTCAGGAATGATGTCAGTATAATGCAAGAAATGTATATTCTGCACCCAAGCTCGGCTAGTGGGTATATATCCTGCACCCAAGGTCAGCTACTGGGTATATATCCCTGCACCCAAGGTCAGCTACTGGGTATATATCCCTGCACCCAAGGTCAGCTACTGGGTATATATCCCTCCAACCAAGGTCAGCTACTGGGTATATATCCCTGCACCCAAGGTCAGCTACTGGGTATATATCCCTGCACCCAAGGTCAGCTACTGGGTATATATCCCTCCACCCAAGGTCAGCTACTGGGTATATATCCCTGCACCCAAGGTCAGCTACTGGGTATATATCCCTCCACCCAAGGTCAGCTACTGGGTATATATCCCTGCACCCAAGGTCAGCTACTGGGTATATATCCCTGCACCCAAGGTCAGCTACTGGGTATATATCCCTGCACCCAAGGTCAGCTACTGGGTATATATCCCTGCACCCAAGGTCAGCTACTGGGTGTATATCTTCACCCAAGGTCGGCTACTGGGTGTATATCCCTGCACCCAAGGTCAGCTACTGGGTATATATCCCTGCACCCAAGGTCAGCTACTGGGTATATATCCCTGCACCCAAGGTCAGCTACTGGGTGTATATCTTCACCCAAGGTCAGCTACTGGGTATATATCCCTGCACCCAAGGTCAGCTACTGGGTGTATATCCCTGCACCCAAGGTCAGCTACTGGGTATATATCCCTGCACCCAAGGTCAGCTACTGGGTATATATCCCTGCACCCAAGGTCAGCTACTGGGTATATATCCCTGCACCCAAGGTCAGCTACTGGGTATATATCCCTCCACCCAAGGTCAGCTACTGGGTATATATCCCTGCACCCAAGGTCAGCTACTGGGTATATATCCCTCCACCCAAGGTCAGCTACTGGGTATATATCCCTCCACCCAAGGTCAGCTACTGGGTATATATCCCTGCACCCAAGGTCAGCTACTGGGTATATATCCCTGCACCCAAGGTCAGCTACTGGGTATATATCCCTGCACCCAAGGTCAGCTACTGGGTATATATCCCTGCACCCAAGGTCAGCTACTGGGTATATATCCCTGCACCCAAGGTCAGCTACTGGGTATATATCCCCGCACCCAAAGTCAGCTACTGGGTATATATCCCCGCACCCAAGGTCAGCTACTGGGTATATATCCCCGCACCCAAGGTCAGCTACTGGGTATATATCCCCGCACCCAAGGTCAGCTACTGGGTATATATCCCCGCACCCAAGGTCAGCTACTGGGTATATATCCCTGCACCCAAGGTCAGCTACTGGGTATATATCCCTGCACCCAAGGTCGGCTACTGGGTATATATCCCTGCACCCAAGGTCGGCTACTGGGTATATATCCCTGCACCCAAGGTCAGCTACTGGGTATATATCCCTGCACCCAAGGTCAGCTACTGGGTGTATATCTTCACCCAAGGTCGGCTACTGGGTATATATCCCCGCACCCAAGGTCAGCTACTGGGTGTATATCCCTGCACCCAAGGTCGGCTACTGGGTATATATCCCTGCACCCAAGGTCAGCTACTGGGTATATATCCCTGCACCCAAGGTCAGCTACTGGGTATATATCCCTGCACCCAAGGTCAGCTACTGGGTGTATATCTTCACCCAAGGTCGGCTACTGGGTATATATCCCCACACCCAAGGCTTGGGTTGCTAGGTCCCTTCCTCAGGCATTAATGAGGCTGAAACAAAATATTCTAATTACAAAGCACAGTTCTCGGCTTTATAATGCAGGGTATTGTCAGTCACTTCTACAGACGTGTGTTCCGAGCCCTCTGTGGTCCACTCCCTGGTTAGAGGGGCCATGAAACTATTAGATTAAAGAACTGAAATCATTATTTCAAACCTTGTCTATGTTGTGACTGGATTTTGGATCCGTTTGATGTAAGTTTTCATGGATTATAAAGGCGTTCCTAACTGACCCCAGACTTATGAGCGGTAGTGAATATAAAGATCAGGTTTGGCTCTGAGTGGGAAGCATCATGACGAGCCAATCACAGCATGCCAAGCAGAGCAGCCGCCATTTTCACTGCTCCCAGGGTGTTGGGGATTGGCAGGATGGCCGCTCTCGCTTCTCGTTCAGGAATGTGCAGTGTTGGTTTTTCCTGTGTTGTTTTGTGATTGTTCTGTAATGGTTTACATATGACTGTTTAGAGCGCAGCGATGGTTACACAGCACTTTATACAAGAGGTCATTTTATGCCTCTCACAGACTAATGACCCTTACCATGTGAGACGTGGGAATGTTATTACAGACTGTGACCAGAAACATAATTATACCCCTCATCATAAAGACCCTGTCACCCAAACACTGCTTATACTGTGACTGTATCACCCAAACACTGCTTATACTGTGACTGTATCACCTAAACACTGCTTATACTGTGACTGTATCACCCAAACACTGCTTATACTGTGACTGTATGACCTAAACACTGCTTATACTGTGACTGTGTCACCTAAACACTGCTTATACTGTTACTGTATCACCCAAACACTGCTTATACTGTGACTGTGTCACCTAAACACTGCTTATACTGTGACTGTATCACCCAAACACTGCTTATACTGTGACTGTATCACCCAAACACTGCTTATACTGTGACTGTATCACCCAAACACTGCTTATACTGTGACTGTATCACCCAAACACTGCTTATACTGTGACTGTATCACCCAAACACTGCTTATACTGTGACTGTATCACCTAAACACTGCTTATACTGTGACTATATCACCCAAACACTGCTTATACTGTGACTGTATCACCCAAACACTGCTTATACTGTGACTGTATCACCTAAACACTGCTTATACTGTGACTGTATCACCCAAACACTGCTTATACTGTGACTGTATCACCCAAACACTGCTTATACTGTGACTGTCATCTAATCACTGCTTATACTGTGACTGTATCACCCAAACACTGCTTATACTGTGACTGTATCACCCAAACACTGCTTATACTGTGACTGTATCACCTAAACACTGCTTATACTGTGACTGTATCACCCAAACACTGCTTATACTGTGACTGTATCACCCAAACACTGCTTATACTGTGACTGTATCACCCAAACACTGCTTATACTGTGACTGTATCACCTAAACACTGCTCATTCTGTGACTGTATCACCCAAACACTGCTTATACTGTGACTGTATCACCCAAACACTGCTTATACTGTGACTGTATCACCCAAACACTGCTTATACTGTGACTGTATCACCCAAACACTGCTTATACTGTGACTGTATCACCCAAACACTGCTTATACTGTGACTGTGTCACCCAAACACTGCTTATACTGTGACTGTATCACCCAAACACTGCTTATACTGTGACTGTATCACCCAAACACTGCTTATACTGTGACTGTATCACCCAAACACTGCTTATACTGTGACTGTATCACCCAAACACTGCTTATACTGTGACTGTATCACCCAAACACTGCTTATACTGTGACTGTATCACCCAAACACTGCTTATACTGTGACTGTATCACCTAAACACTGCTTATACTGGGACTGTATCACCCAAACACTGCTTATACTGGGACTGTATCACCCAAACACTGCTTATACTGTGACTGTATCACCCAAACACTGCTTATACTGTGACTGTATCACCCAAACACTGCTTATACTGTGACTGTATCACCCAAACACTGCTTATACTGTGACTGTATCACCCAAACACTGCTTATACTGTGACTGTATCACCCAAGCACTGCTTATACTGTGACTGTATCACCCAAACACTGCTTATACTGTGACTGTATCACCCAAACACTGCTTATACTGTGACTGTATCACCCAAACACTGCTTATACTGTGACTGTATCACCCAAACACTGCTTATACTGTGACTGTATCACCTAAACACTGCTTATACTGTGACTGTATCACCTAAACACTGCTTATACTGTAAATGCAGAGAATAAAACATAATGAAGAATATCTGCATTGTGTTACCAGAATTGCTGCAAATATATAAGTGAATTATACAGTTTAAATGGCCCGTCTCCTGCTTATGACATCACCTTGTAGCCTGATATGCAGATTTCATATTACCCATTGTATAACAGTTCACTTGCATATCAAGCCACTGGTGATGTCATAAGCAGGGGACACAGACACATTTACACCATATATTTCTCTTATTTTTTGCATTTGCTGCAGTTCTGCTGACACAATGTAATGAACCAGTGCTCGTTATGGAAGATGCTCTGCTTGGAACAGACACACAGCTCTGGAACCTCTATATACCCAACTGCGATCAGATAACACTAGATTAAACAGAAGACAACTTAAACACATCACCAGTAAAGCAGTATCTAGGCCGGGTGCGTACAGTGAGGCCGGGTGCGTACAGTGAGGCCGGGTGCGTACAGTGAGGCCGGGTGCGTACAGTGAGGCCGGGTGCGTACAGTGAGGCCGGGTGCGTACAGTGAGGCCGGGTGCGTACAGTGAGGCCGGGTGCAAATATTCATGCCGTGTGCAAATATTCATGCCGGGTGCGTACAGTGAGGCAGTGTGCGTACAGTGAGGCCGGGTGCAAATATTCAGGCCGGGTGCGTACAGTGAGGCCAGGTGCGTACATTCAGGCCCGGTGCGTACAGTGAGGCCGGGTGCAGATATTCAGGCCGGGTGCGTACAGTGAGGCCGGGTGCGTACAGTGAGGCCGGGTGCGTACAGTGAGGCCGGGTGCAAATATTCAGGCCGGGTGCGTACAGTGAGGCCAGGTGCGTACATTCAGGCCCGGTGCATGACAATTTATATGTCTTTTTGTTCTTTACAATCACAGTATAAACAATGGTTAGATAAAAGACCCTTCAATACAGGGCTCGGCCGCACAGTGGGGGTGTCCCACGGCGGCACGGGATGCAGTATATATTCCCTTCTATCACTGTGTGATTTGGATCAGTTCCCTGTATAGGTTAAATCATCTCCCCCCATCCTTTAATATAGTTATTATCTAACCTCTTCGGCTTGAAATGGACTCATATTTTACTAGCCTGGAAGTAGTTTTTGTGTCAAAGCCAACATATTTGTTGTCCGCTGGGACACATCAGTATATGCAAAACCCTCATAGTTGAAGAGTTGAGTTGGATGTATCGCCAGCAGATTCTTTTCTAGTTCAAATATTTCTTAATAATAAAGTATGATTTCCAATGATTTCCCAGGGACATTGATCGATTCCATATTGTGTTTTTTATCGATACAAATCATTCTCTCACGTGTCAGTTATTCACTGTATGATTTAGTGGTTATTTCGAAGTCACAAAAGCTTCGTCCAAAATGAAGATATGTGAAAGATTGCATTAAGTGTATCATCTTATATAGAAATTCTTTAATGAAAGAATATAAATAAAGCACCTTGTTTTTGCTCTGTATAGCTCTATCAGGGGGCGGACATATTGTTTAGAATCTTTGCTCTGTATAGCTCTATCAGGGGGCAGACATGTTTAGAATCTTTGCTCTGTATAGCTCTATCAGGGGGCAGACATGTAGTTTAGAATCTTTGCTCTGTATAGCTCTATCAGGGGGCGGACATGTTGTTTAGAATCTTTGCTTTGTATAGCTCTATCAGAGGGTGGACATGTTTAGAATGTATGCTCTGTATAGCTCTATCAGGGGACGGACATGTTTAGAATCTATGCTCTGTATAGCTCTATCAGGGAGCGGACATGTTGTTTAGAATCTTTGCTCTGTATAGCTTTATCGGGGTGGACATGTTGTTTAGAATCTTTGCTCTGTATAGCTCTATCGGGGTGGACATGTTTAGTATCTTTGCTCTGTATAGCTCTATCAGGGGGTGGACATGTTGTTTAGAATCTTTGCTCTGTATAGCTCTATCAGGGGTGGACATGTTGTTTAGAATCTTTGCTCTGTATAGCTCTATCAGGGGTGGACATGTTGTTTAGAATCTTTGCTCTGTATAGCTCTATCAGGGGGTGGACATGTTGTTTAGGATATTTGCTCTGTATAGCTCTATCAGGGGGCGGACATGTTGTTTAGAATCTTTGCTCTGTATAGTTCTATCAGGGGGCAGACATATTGTTTAGAATCTTTGCTCTGTATAGCTCTATCGGGGTGGACATGTTGTTTAGAATCTTTGCTCTGTATAGCTCTATCAGGGGGTGGACATGTTGTTTAGGATATTTGCTCTGTATTGCTCTATCAGGGGGTGGACATGTTGTTTAGCATCTTTGCTCTGTATAGTTCTATCAGGGGCGGACATGTTGGTTAGAATCTTTGCTCTGTATAGCTCTATCAGGGGGCGGACATGTTGTTTAGAATCTTTGCTCTGTATAGCTCTATCAGGGAGCGGACATGTTGTTTAGAATCTTTGCTCTGTATAGCTCTATCAGGGGGCAGACATGTTGTTTAGAATCTTTGCTCTGTGTAGCTCTATCGGGGTGGACATGTTGTTTAGAATCTTTGCTCTGTATAGCCCTATCAGGGGGTGGACATGTTGTTTAGGATATTTGCTCTGTATAGCTCTATCAGGGGGCGGACATGTTGTTTAGAATCTTTGCTCTGTATAGCTCTATCAGGGGGCAGACATGTTGTTTAGAATCTTTGCTCTGTATAGCTCTATCAGGGGACGGACATGTAATTTAGAATATTTGCTCTGTATAGCTCTATCAGGGGGAGGACAAGTTGTTTAGGATATTTGCTCTGTATAGCTCTATCAGGGGGCGGACATGTTGTTTAGGATATTTGCTCTGTATAGCTCTATCAGGGGGCAGACATGTTGTTTAGAATCTTTGCTCTGTATAGCTCTATCAGAGGGCGGACATGTTGCATAGAATCTTTGCTCTGTATAGCTCTATCAGGGGGCAGACATGTTTAGAATCTTTGCTCTGTATAGCTCTATCAGGGGCGGACATGTTGTTTAGAATCTTTGCTCTGTATAGCTCTATCAGGGGGCGGACATGTTGTTTAGAATCTTTGCTCTGTATAGTTATGTATGCTTGATGAATAAATCCCAATATCTGTTTTATTCGAACCCCAGTGGGGTGATTTTGTAGATGGGAGGTGGTGAGGTCTGCTTCAATTCAATGTGTAATGAGATTCTGAGTGGGTAATTACCATGTCCCCCCCCCGCCCCCCCTGACTGGCACATAACAAGCCTTTTATCTGATCTGGGTCACAGTTTCTTTCCGATATGGTTTCCTGGTCTCTGATTTCCCCAGTCTGGGTTTGCTTGTTTTTTGCCATGAGCTTTTATTCTATGCAGATTTCTCTTTTTGGAAAGTTAATTCTCACGTTGTTATTATAATGATTGTCCCTCTGTCCTTGTCACAGGAATCCAAAATGTCCTGAGCCTCCTGTGTGCTGTTCTGACAGAAAACAAAGTCCTGTTTCATTCCTCCAGCTTCCAGCGTCTGAGCGATGCCTGCCGAGCGCTGGAATCCATTATGTACCCTCTTAAATATAGGTGAGGTATACCATCCAGGTGGGCGCCCCCACTGGCTGCTTGGAATTAACATGGATGGCTGTGCATGCTGGGAGGGTCCTTCCTGGTTGGAAACAAAAACATATCCTTTTACCCCAATTTCTGAACATTAAACATGTTGATAAAGATTCTCTTACTCGGTCTTCATTAATTGATGGAAGTCTTATACACTGGATAATTCCCCTCTATTCCCATAGTGGATTCCTAGATTGTTTCCCCGCTGAGAATATTCATGGGAGATATCAGCCTTCCTGTCCGAATTTATCACTGTTTTCATTTACCATCTGTTACTTCTCCGTGTTTTGCAACATGGGATTCAAAGTGACAGTTCCACTCCGTGTATATGTGTTTCATATATGGGATTTAAGACGAGACAGAGGGGATATGATAGAAACATTTAAATACGTAAAGGGAATCAACACGGTAACGGAGGAGAGTATATTTATATGAAGAACAACTACCACAACTAGAGGACATAGTCTGAAATTAGAGGGGCAACGATTTAATGTAATATCAGGAAGTATTACTTTACGGAGAGGGTAGTGGATGTATGGAATAGTCTTCCAGTAGAAGTGGTAGAGGTTAATACAGTGAAGGAGTTTAAGCATGCATGGGATAGGTATAAGGCTATCCTAGATATAAGATAGGGCCAGGGACTAATGAATGTATTACATTACTGAGAGGGTAGTGGATGTATGGAATAGCCTTCCAGTAGAAGTGGTAGAGGTTAATACAGTGAAGGAGTTTAAGCATGCATGGGATAGGTATAAGGCTATCCTAGATATAAGATAAGGTCAGGGACTAATGAAAGTATTACATTACTGAGAGGGTAGTGGATGTATGGAATAGTCTTCCAGTAGAAGTGGTAGAGGTTAATACAGTGAAGGAGTTTAAGCATGCATGGGATAGGTATAAGTCTATCCTAGATATAAGATAAGGCCAGGGACTAATGAAAGTATTACATTACTGAGAGGGTAGTGGATGCATGGAATAGTCTTCCAGTAGAAGTGGTAGAGGTTAATACAGTGAAGGAGTGTAAGCATGCATGGGATAGGTATAAGGCTATCATAGATATAAGATAAGGTCAGGGACTAATGAAAGTATTACTTTACTGAGAGGGTAGTGGATACATGGAATAGTCTTCCAGTAGAAGTGGTAGAGGTTAATACATTGAAGGAGTTTAAGCATGCGTGGGATAGGTATAAGACTATCCTAGATATAAGATAAGGTCAGGGACTAATGATAGTATTACATTACTGAGAGGGTAGTGGATGTATGGAATAGTCTTCCAGTAGAAGTGGTAGAGGTTAATACAGTGAAGGAGTTTAAGCATGCATGGGATAGGTATAAGGCTATCCTAGATATAAGATTAGGCCAGGGACTAATGATAGTATTACATTGCTGAGGGGGTAGTTGATGTATGGAATAGTCTTCCAGTAGAAGTGGTAGAGGTTAATACAGTGAAGGAGTTTAAGCATGCATGGGATAGGTATAAGGCTATCCTAGATATAAGATAAGGTCAGGGACTAATGAAAGTATTACATTACTGAGAGGGTAGTGGATGTATGGAATAGTCTACCAGTAGAAGTGGTAGAGGTTAATACAGTGAAGGAGTGTAAGCATGCATGAGATAGGTATAAGGCTATCCTAGATATAAGATAAGGCCAGGGACTAATGAAAGTATTACATTACTGAGAGGGTAGTGGATGTGTGGAATAGTCTTCCAGTAGAAGTGGTAGAGGTTAATACAGTGAAGGAGTGTAAGCATGCATGGGATAGGTATAAGCCATTCTAGGTATTTTTAGGAGCCAGGAGAATGCAAGTTACATACAGTTCAATGTTAAACAATCCCGTGATTTCTCAAGCCCAGATGTAAGTCTTTATTCTGCATTATTTTTCTTTTTTGTTGAAGTTACCCTTACATTCCAATCCTGCCGGCTCAGCTGCTTGAGGTCCTCAGCTCCCCCACGCCCTTCATCATTGGCGTCCACTCCATCTTCTGCACGGAGATTCACGACCTGGTGAGGGAGCTCTGCGACGCTGTCATGTGTCTTACGTTGAGGAATATGGTCTCCGACAGTCAGAGGCTTTATTATTATTATTAATATGAATGCACACAAACCATACAAGCCAGACATTCACAGTGCTACCGCCACTGCAAGGGATTCTGGGTAGGCTGACAGATGTGGTGGCATTGCTCGCTCAGTGAGCAGGACAGCTATTATTTAGCGCTCCTGTGTGATGGCTGCATGGTATGCTAATTAATTCCACATGTCCCGAGTCCACGGCTCTGGATTCAGCTGGATTCACACTGGGAGTCATGCTGCTGGTTCTGGCTGCCAGTTGTCTGCTGGACAGGTGCAAAGCCCTTAATTTATAGGGGAATATTAATATTGACGGGCGCATCCCTCACCCCCTACATAGTCCTGAGCTAAGGTTACAGGACGGTGGGGATTAATGAGCGCTGTAACGCTCCATGCAGAACATCCACCGTGTTCTCGGGTTAAGAGATTCGGTCGTTAAAGGATAACTATAAATCTAACTGAAAGATTGTATCCAATGCAGGCGTTCTAAATGGAATGGGGGCGGACATGACGGAAGATCTGCTCCAACATGTCTGCCCCCTGAGTTTTACGGAGCAAAGAGGATTCAGTAAGGTACTATATTTGAATATAAATTGTCAGCACAATTTTTCTATTAAACAGAAATGCATTGTTTGCTGACATTTGATTTTTAAACTGTTTTTTTCACTTATAAAATAGAAGTGACTGAAGTATGAGGATAAACTGGCATGTACTATTGTGTAATAGGGTGTACTAGCGTGTACTATTGTGTACTAGGGTGTACTAGCGTGTACTATTGTGTACTAGGGTGTACTAGCATGTACTATTGTGTACTAGGGTGTACTAGCGTGTACTATTGTGTACTAGCGTGTACTATTGTGTACTAGCGTGTATACTAGCGTGTACTATTGTGTACTAGGGTGTACTATTGTGTACTATTGTGTACTATTGTGTACTAGCGTGTACTATTGTGTACTATTGTGTACTATTGTGTACTAGGGTGTACTATTGTGTACTATTGTGTACTATTGTGTACTAGCGTGTACTATTGTGTACTAGGGTGTACTATTGTGTACTATTGTGTACTAGCGTGTACTATTGTGTACTAGCGTGTACTAGCGTGTATACTAGCGTGTACTATTGTGTATTAGGGTGTTAGCATGTTTACGTGTACATGCCAGTTTACCCTCTGACTGGCAGACATGATGCTTCTCTCGTCTGCCACCAACAAGTTTCTCACTAATAGAAGCAGACGTTGAATGCCACTTTCCTAGTCTAAACCCGCCACGTATCTTTGCAGACAGCCAATCAGCGTGGTTCTGGACCCCTGCGTCTTTACGGGGGCTGCCAGGGCGGCTGGGTCAGAGCAAGACCTCCGTTTTTACATGCTACCAACAGAGAGGACCTTTACTATGTCCTTAACTAGATCCCCTCTGCTGGTGGCATTCAGAAACGAGGGTCTCCCCTGTGCACTAGCAGTGAGAAACCCCGATCGGATTGGCGGATTGGCACGATGGCCCTGTCTGCAGAGATATACGTCAGGTTTCAGGTCTTTCAACTTCTGCCTCTAATAGTGAGAAACAGTTGGCGACATCCTGAGACGATGTAGGTAAAGGAATCGTTTAACGCCACTTGAAGTGCGGCGAGGTTGAAATCTGACCGTTACTGTCCTGTGTCTTAGTAAATTATGAATGTTTTCCTCCTCTCTTGCAGCTCGATGTGATCATTGCCGATTTGGACGGTGGAACTATCAAAATTCCCGAATGCATCCACCTATCACAACTTCCAGAGCCGCTGCTCCAGCAAACCTGCTCCGCCCTCTCACTTGTATGTCTCATTCGTTTACCCATCTCTCGCCATTCATATTCCCGGGGGGGGTAGTGTAATTAACACCGCTCTCCAGTTTTACTTATCACCTAGTGTTTTGGGTGTTCAGGGAACATCGTCTGCCAGATCCCCAAATTCCTATCTTCCCTTTGTAGGTCCTGCACCCAGATCTGGAGGTCGCGGATAATGCCTTCCCCCCTCTGCGCACCTCTCTATCCCACGTAAAGATGCTGGTAAGAATTCACTTGTTTCCTTCTGCTCGGTATGGAGTTTGATCCATGCATTTGGTTAGCGTGATGTACAGATCACATTTTTGCTCCTTACTTGATGCATGTGACAGGGATGACTTCACTTCTGAAAGAAAACTTCACTTTCTCTTAAATCTTTGTGAAGATAAATGATTGTCCTAATTCTGGGAAAAGCAGGGTTTAGTGCACATCCCAGCTCACTCTGTATCCTCCTGATGCTGCTTCTGCCGGCTCTGGGAAATGCAGGGTTTTTCTACATAAGTCACAAAAAATAATGGGAAAAAAAGTGCCCACTGGGGTAAAAAAAAAAACATGTATCAAATTGAATATACTACGCCCCGTTTGGTTGCTGCCCACACTTTATACTCCATGTATACCACAAAACAGAAAAGACATCACTGAAGGAGCAGAACCATGTGAGAGAAAAAAACAAACCTAGCGCAGTATGTAAAAATAGTCATACAGGAGGAGATCCTTCAAAGGTGTAGGAACGCCGTCTCGTTACATTGGTTAATTTACTGGAGCCAGTCAACATGTCTTTTATCTCTTGTGTCTTCTTCCATGGTTCCTGCTCATCCATCATTTTCTGCAGGATAAAGAAGTGAGAGCCATTTTCCTCCGGCTGTTTGCCCAGATTTTCCAGGGATACCGGTCCTGCCTGCAGCTCATCCGGATCCACGCAGAGCCGGTTATTCACTTCCACAAGGTGAGACGGATTTCACCTGACACAGCCCTGTGATATGCATTGTATTATACGTTCCTGGTTAAGAGGGGAGTTCTCAGTTGTGGTCTCCTTGCGAGTGCTGCTGGGTGACTCCTAGCAAAGTGTAGGAAACACTGCAATTAGATAGATGTGTGTGTACATCGTCATAATATATACCCTATATGTACCATGTATAGTCACTGGATAGAATTATCTTTTAGTCAATGGGACACTGTGAGCATCAGACTAAGCTTGATTCATCTAATGGTGTTTAGCCTGTAGATTGTTCAGTTTTTCTTTGCATGCAATGTGTGAAGGGGACTGCTTAGGCATCTCTTTTTCAGAGTTTCAGCTCTAGTTTCCTTGCTGCTGTTGTTCACATTGCAAAAGGACACTTTGTCTGAACTGGGAGGACTAGAGTAGAACACTTGTGAGCATGGACAGAGGGACAGCTCATTCAAGCTGGTAACCGCCTGTCTGTCTTTTTGGTTTTGACAGCAGTGATTGGTGAAGGTGACACAGTTGTGTGATGTCACTGGTGATCTCATTAAAATAATGTGTAGTGGGCACTCCGATTGGCTCCTATTAGATGCTAGGCATACTCATTTTTACCAAGTGGTTCAATCCCCTGTAGGAAGCCTGCAGAAGTCGGGTTTTCGAGTTAAGCACTAGGACACAGGAACAAATGAAGACGTCTTTATTTTCTAATCTGTGTTTAATTTTCCATTTCTCATATGAATTTTTTTGTAAACTGGAATAATCCTGTGAGGACTAAATCAATAGCCAGCAGCATTGTTTCACTTAGCACTGGGTTGGACGATTGGGAAATTCCTGGATCTGGCCAGACCGGTCCAAAGACTGGAAGATAATGTGCAAAGATCTGTGAACTTTCAGGAGATTTGTTTTATAAACAGCATATTGCATCTTGTGACAACATGATTGGATTCAATCTGTTTTGATGGTTATAGACATATATATGTAGATGGGGCCAGCTTCTACATACAACATGTACAGCATGCAAGGGATCAGTCACAAGGATAGAGCAGGAGGGATAGTGCATCTCTATCACCTTTATCTATACTGTGAATGGAGAGAATGAAAATGATCTATACATTACGTTGGCAGAATTGCAGCAAATGGATGTTTATAAATGTGTCTGTGGTGTCTCATGCTTATGACATCACCAGAGCCTGATATGCAAATGCGCTACTTTCACTAGGAAATGTCTGATTTGCCAGAAATGAAGCCAGAAGATGATGTCATAAACAGGAGACTCAACAGACACTTTTAAATGCATTGTTCTTCCATACTTTCTATATGCTCCAATACTGCTAACACAATACCTATGCATGCTTAAACTCCTTCACTGTATTAACCTCTACCACTTCTACTGGAAGACTATTCCATACATCCACTACCCTCTCAGTAATGTAATACTTTCATTAGTCCCTGGCCTTATCTTATATCTAGGATAGCCTTATACCTATCCCATGCATGCTTAAACTCCCTCACTGTATTAACCTCTACCACTTCTACTGGAAGACTATTCCATGCATCCACTACCCTCTCAGTAAAGTAATACTTTCATTAGTCCCTGGCCTTATCTTATATCTAGGATAGCCTTATACCTATCCCATGCATGCTTAAACTCCTTCACTGTATTAACCTCTACCACTTCTACTGGAAGACTATTCCATGCACCCACTACCCTCTCAGTAATGTAATACTTTCATTAGTCCCTGGCCTTATCTTATATCTAGGATAGCCTTATACCTATCCCATGCATGCTTAAACTCCTTCACTGTATTAACCTCTACCACTTCTACTGGAAGACTATTCCATACATCCACTACCCTCTCAGTAATGTAATACTTTCATTAGTCCCTGGCCTTATCTTATATCTAGGAAAGCCTTATACCTATCCCATGCATGCTTAAACTCCTTCACTGTATTAACATCTACCACTTCTACTGGAAGACTACTGAGAGGGTAGTGGATGCATGGAATAGTCTTCCAGTAGAAGTGGTAGATGTTAATACAGTGAAGGAGTTTAAGCATGCATGGGATAGGTATAAGGCTATCCTAGATATAAGATAAGGTCAGGGACTAATGAAAGTATTACATTACTGAGAGGGTAGTGGATGCATGGAATAGTCTTCCAGTAGAAGTGGTAGAGGTTAATACAGTGAAGGAGTTTAAGCATGCATGGGATAGGTATAAGGCTATCCTAGATATAAGATAAGGCCAGGGACTAATGAAAGTATTACTTTACTGAGAGGGTAGTGGATGCATGGAATAAAGTAATACTTTCATTAGTCCCTGGCCTTATCTTATATCTAGGATAGCCTTATACCTATCCCATGCATGCTTAAACTCCTTCACTGTATTAACCTCTACCACTTCTACTGGAAGACTATTCCATGCATCCACTACCCTCTCAGTAATGTAATACTTTCATTAGTCCCTGGCCTTATCTTATATCTAGGAAAGCCTTATACCTATCCCATGCATGCTTAAACTCCTTCACTGTATTAACATCTACCACTTCTACTGGAAGACTATTCCATGCATCCACTACCCTCTCAGTAAAGTAATACTTTCATTAGTCCCTGGCCTTATCTTATATCTAGGATAGCCTTATACCTATCCCATGCATGCTTAAACTCCTTCACTGTATTAACCTCTACCACTTCTACTGGAAGACTATTCCATACATCCACTACCCTCTCAGTAATGTAATACTTTCATTAGTCCCTGGCCTTATCTTATATCTAGGAAAGCCTTATACCTATCCCATGCATGCTTAAACTTCTTCACTGTATTAACCTCTACCACTTCTACTGGAAGACTATTCCATGCATCCACTACCCTCTCAGTAAAGTAATACTTTCATTAGTCCCTGGCCTTATCTTATATCTAAGATAGCCTTATACCTATCCCGTGCATGCTTAAACTCCTTCACTGTATTAACCTCTACCACTTCTACTGGAAGACTATTCCATACATCCACTACCCTCTCAGTAATGTAATACTTTCATTAGTCCCTGGCCTTATCTTATATCTAGGAAAGCCTTATACCTATCCCATGCATGCTTAAACTCCTTCACTGTATTAACCTCTACCACTTCTACTGGAAGACTATTCCATGCATCCACTACCCTCTCAGTAAAGTAATACTTTCATTAGTCCCTGGCCTTATCTTATATCTAGGATAGCCTCATACCTATCCCACGCATGCTTAAACTCCTTCACTGTATTAACCTCTACCACTTCTCCTGGAAGACTATTCCATGCATCCACTACCCTCTCAGTAATGTAATACTTTCATTAGTCCCTGACCTTATCTTATATCTAGGATAGCCTTATACCTATCCCGTGCATGCTTAAACTCCTTCACTGTATTAACCTCTACCACTTCTACTGGAAGACTATTCCATACATCCACTACCCTCTCAGTAATGTAATACTTTCATTAGTCCCTGGCCTTATCTTATATCTAGGATAGCCTCATACCTATCCCACGCATGCTTAAACTCCTTCACTGTATTAACCTCTACCACTTCTCCTGGAAGACTATTCCATGCATCCACTACCCTCTCAGTAATGTAATACTTTCATTAGTCCCTGACCTTATCTTATATCTAGGATAGCCTTATACCTATCCCGTGCATGCTTAAACTCCTTCACTGTATTAACCTCTACCACTTCTACTGGAAGACTATTCCATACATCCACTACCCTCTCAGTAATGTAATACTTTCATTAGTCCCTGGCCTTATCTTATATCTAGGAAAGCCTTATACCTATCCCATGCATGCTTAAACTCCTTCACTGTATTAACATCTACCACTTCTACTGGAAGACTATTCCATGCATTCACTACCCTCTCAGTAATGTAATACTTTCATTAGTCCCTCACCTTATCTTATATCAAAGATAGCCTTATACCTATCCCATGCATGCTTAAACTCCTTCACTGTATTAACAACTACCACTTCTACTGGAAGGCTATTCCATACATCCACTACCCTCTCAGTAATGTAATACTTTCATTAGTCCCGGGCCTTATCTTATATCTAGGATAGCCTTATACCTATCCCATGCATGCTTAAACTCCCTCACTGTATTAACCTCTACCACTTCTACTGGAAGACTATTCCATACATCCACTACCCTCTCAGTAATGTAATACTATCATTAGTCCCAGGCCTTATCTTATATCTAGGATAGCCTTATACCTATCCCATGCATGCTTAAACTCCTTCACTGTATAAACCTCTACCACTTCTACTGGAAGACTATTCCATACATCCACTACCCTCTCAGTAATGTAATACTTTCATTAGTCCCTGGCCTTATCTTATATCTAGGATAGCCTTATACCTATCCCATGCATGCTTAAACTCCTTCACTGTATTAACCTCTACCACTTCTACTGGAAGGCTATTCCATACATCCACTACCCTCTCAGTAATGTAATACTTTCATTAGTCCCTGACCTTATCTTATATCTAGGATAGCCTTATACCTATCCCATGCATGCTTAAACTCCTTCACTGTATTAACCTCTATCACTTCTAATGGAAGACTATTCCATGCATCCACTACCCTCTCAGTAATGTAATACTATCATTAGTCCCTGGCTTTATCTTAAATCTAGGATAGCCTTATACCTATCCCATGCATGCTTAAACTCCTTCACTGTATTAACCTCTACCACTTCTACTGGAAGACTATTCCATGCATCCACTACCCTCTCAGTAATGTAATGCTTTCATTAGTCCCTGGCCTTATCTTATATCTAGGATAGCCTTATACCTATCCCATGCATGCTTAAACTCCTTCACTGTATTAACCTCTACCACTTCTACTGGTAGACTATTCCATACATCCACTACCCTCTCAGTAATGTAATACTATCATTAGTCCCTGGCTTTATCTTATATCTAGGATAGCCTTATACCTATCCCATGCATGCTTAAACTCCTTCACTGTATTAACCTCTACCACTTCTACTGGTAGACTATTCCATACATCCACTACCCTCTCAGTAATGTAATACTATCATTAGTCCCTGGCTTTATCTTATATCTAGGATAGCCTTATACCTATCCCGTGCATGCTTAAACTCCACTGTATTAACCTCTACCACTTCTACTGGAAGACTATTCCATACATCCACTATCCTCTCAGTAATGTAATACTTTCATTAGTCCCAGGCCTTATCTTATATCTAGGATAGCCTTATACCTATCCCATGCATGCTTAAACTCCTTCACTGTATTAACCTCTACCACTTCTACTGGAAGACTATTCCATGCACCCACTACCCTCTCAGTAATGTAATACTTTCATTAGTCCCTGGCCTTATCTTATATCTAGGATAGCCTTATACCTATCCCATGCATGCTTAAACTCCTTCACTGTATTAACCTCTACCACTTCTACTGGAAGACTATTCCATGCACCCACTACCCTCTCAGTAAAGTAATACTTTCATTAGTCCCTGGCCTTATCTTATATCTAGGATAGCCTTATACCTATCCCATGCATGCTTAAACTCCTTCACTGTATTAACCTCTACCACTTCTACTGGAAGACTATTCCATACATCCACTACCCTCTCAGTAATGTAATACTTTCATTAGTTCCTGACCTTATCTTATATCTAGGATAGCCTTATACCTATCCCATGCATGTTTAAACTCCTTCACTGTATTAACCTCTACCACTTCTACTGGAAGACTATTCCATGCATCCACTACCCTCTCAGTAATGTAATGCTTTCATTAGTCCCTGGCCTTATCTTATATCTAGGATAGCCTTATACCTATCCCATGCATGCTTAAACTCCTTCACTGTATTAACCTCTACCACTTCTACTGGTAGACTATTCCATACATCCACTACCCTCTCAGTAATGTAATACTATCATTAGTCCCTGGCTTTATCTTATATCTAGGATAGCCTTATACCTATCCCATGCATGCGTAAACTGCTTCACTGTATTAACCTCTACCACTTCTACTGGTAGACTATTCCATACATCCACTACCCTCTCAGTAATGTAATACTTTCATTAGTCCCTGGCCTTATCTTATATCTAGGATAGCCTTATACCTATCCCATCCATGCTTAAACTCCTTCACTGTATTAACCTCTACCACTTCTACTGGAAGACTATTCCATGCATCCACTACCCTCTCAGTAATGTAATACTTTCATTAGTCCCTGGCCTTATCTTATATCTAGGATAGCCTTATACCTATCCCATGTATGCTTAAACTCCTTCACTGTATTAACCTCTACCACTTCTACTGGAAGACTATTCCATGAATCCACTACCCTCTCAGTAATGTAATACTTTCATTAGTCCCTGGCCTTATCTTATATCTAGGATAGCCTTATACCTATCCCGTGCATGCTTAAACTCCTTCACTGTATTAACCTCTACCACTTCTACTGGAAGACTATTCCATACATCCACTACCCTCTCAGTAATGTAATACTTTCATTAGTCCCTGGCCTTATCTTATATCTAGGATAGCCTTATACCTATCCCGTGCATGCTTAAACTCCTTCACTGTATTAACCTCTACCACTTCTACTGGAAGACTATTCCATACATCCACTACCCTCTCAGTAATGTAAAACTTTCATTAGTCACTGACCTTATCTTATATCTAGGATAGCCTTATACCTATCCCATGCAGTTATTAATCCGCTCACTGTGTAACAGACGCTGTGTATTACATGGCTACCTGGGAGTGAAGTGGTTACATATTTAGCAGCCTTTACCCATTAAGTGTCCATTTTGTTCTGACCCCCCCCCCCCCCCCCCCCCACGTCTCATGTTGTTTGTCTCTGTGTAAGGATGATGAATGGATTAGTTCTGACTGTTTCTGTCTGTGTCGGCAGACTGCTTTCCTGGGTCAGCGAGGTTTGCTGGAGAATGATTTCCTCAGTAAAGTCCTGAATGGCATGGCATTCGCTGGCTTCGTGTCAGAGCGAGGACCCCCATACCGAGCCTGCGATCTGTTTGACGAGGTACAGTGTAACTTATACTGCAGAGGTGAGCGAGGTAACACAGAGCACAGTGCCAAGAGGGGAGAGAGGTAACACAGAGCACAGTGCCAGGAGGGGAGAGAGGTAACACAGGGCACAGTGCCAGGAGGGGAGAGCGGTAACACAGAGCACAGTGCCAGGAGGGGAGAGAGGTAACACAGAGCACAGTGCCAGGAGGGGAGAGAGGTAACACAGAGCACAGTGCCAGGAGGGGAGAGAGGTAGCACAGAGCACAGTGCCAAGAGGGGAGAGAGGTAACACAGAGCACAGTGCCAGGAGGGGAGAGAGGTAACACAGAGCACAGTGCCAGGAGGTGAGAGAGGTAACACAGAGCACAGTGCCAGGAGGGGAGAGAGGTAACACAGGGCACAGTGCCAGGAGGGGAGAGAGGTAACACAGAGCACAGTGCCAGGAGGGGAGAGAGGTAGCACAGAGCACAGTGCCAGGAGGGGAGAGAGGTAACACAGAGCACAGTGCCAGGAGGGGAGAGAGGTAACACAGAGCACAGTGCCAGGAGGGGAGAGAGGTAACACAGGGCACAGTGCCAGGAGGGGAGAGAGGTAACACAGAGCACAGTGCCAGGAGGGGAGAGAGGTAACACAGCACAATGCCAGGAGGGGAGAGAGGTAACACAGAGCACAGTGCCAGGAGGGGAGAGAGGTAACACAGAGCACAGTGCCAGGAGGGGAGAGAGGTAACACAGAGCACAGTGCCAGGAGGGGAGAGAGGTAACACAGCACAATGCCAGGAGGGGAGAGAGGTAACACAGAGCACAGTGCCAGGAGGGGAGAGAGGTAACACAGGGCACAGTGCCAGGAGGGGAGAGAGGTAACACAGCACAATGCCAGGAGGGGAGAGAGGTAACACAGAGCACAGTGCCAGGAGGGGAGAGAGGTAACACAGGGCACAGTGCCAGGAGGGGAGAGAGGTAACACAGAGCACAGTGCCAGGAGGGGAGAGAGGTAACACAGAGCACAGTGCCAGGAGGGGAGAGAGGTAACACAGAGCACAGTGCCAGGAGGTGAGAGAGGTAACACAGAGCACAGTGCCAGGAGGGGAGAGAGGTAACACAGAGCACAGTGCCAGGAGGGGAGAGAGGTAACACAGAGCACAGTGCCAGGAGGGGAGCGGGGTAACACAGCACAATGCCAGGAGGGGAGAGAGGTTACACAGAGCACAGTGCCAGGAGGGGAGAGAGGTAACACAGAGCACAGTGCCAGGAGGGGAGAGAGGTAACACAGAGCACAGTGCCAGGAGGGGAGAGAGGTAACACAGAGCACAGTGCCAGGAGGGGAGAGAGGTAACACTGAGCACAGTGCCAGGAGGGGAGAGAGGTAACACTGAGCACAGTGCCAGGAGGGGAGAGAGGTAACACAGAGCACAGTGCCAGGAGGGGAGCGGGGTAACACAGCACAATGCCAGGAGGGGAGAGAGGTAACACTGAGCACAGTGCCAGGAGGGGAGAGAGGTAACACAGAGCACAGTGCCAGGAGGGGAGAGAGGTAACACAGAGCACAGTGCCAGGAGGGGAGAGAGGTAACACTGAGCACAGTGCCAGGAGGGGAGAGAGGTAACACAGAGCACAGTGCCAGGAGGGGAGAGAGGTAACACAGAGCACAGTGCCAGGAGGGGAGAGAGGTAACACAGAGCACAGTGCCAGGAGGGGAGAGAGGTAACACAGAGCACAGTGCCAGGAGGGGAGAGAGGTAACACAGAGCACAGTGCCAGGAGGGGAGAGAGGTAACACTGAGCACAGTGCCAGGAGGGGAGAGAGGTAACACAGAGCACAGTGCCAGGAGGGGAGCGGGGTAACACAGCACAATGCCAGGAGGGGAGAGAGGTAACACTGAGCACAGTGCCAGGAGGGGAGAGAGGTAACACTGAGCACAGTGCCAAGTCAAAGCACATAAGGCACATTCCTCCAGACGCATATTGATCTTTAATGACCACATAACTCTGCCAGAGTCACTTATTATTCAGACATTTACCCTCACTCCTTTCGGTACAGACACACACTCTATACAGAGCTATACAGAGCAAAGATTCTAAACAACATGCCCGCCTCCCGATAGAGCTATTACCATACATTTATCAGCTTGCACCTTCTGTAGAATCTAGAGGGTCACGATACACAAACTCCTAAATGAAAACACACAAAAAACATTTGTTTGTTGCTTTCTTTTTCACTGTAATTGGTCTCAGACTAAATCACTCTACGCTGCAGTCAGCCTGTGTTTTCTCTCTATTGAAGTTTTGCCAAATGAATATTTTCCAAAAATATTTTGTTACCATCTTAAATATTAGCAACTGAATAATCGGCCCTGAATTCTGGAAATGTTACTGTGAGCTCCGCACATGTCATATTAATGTGCTGCTACATTTTTATGTCAGCTGTACATCGCCTGTAACAATTGTTAAGCAGCAGAGTAAACATATAGACAGATCGGCACATCTGGAGGCTGTTAGCAGTCTGGGGGCTGGCATTACTTACGTGGGGCTAAATATAGAATTTTATTTACAGTGATTAGTACACACCTATGGAGGGGAGAAATGTTCACAAAATGGCAGCTTGTTTATCTCTGGGATTTTAGCTCTTAATTCACATTTTTTTGTTGCTTGCTTTTTAGCTTGTTTCCTTTGAAGCTGAAAGAATTAAAGATGATGAGCAAAGCAGCACCAAGGAAATCTTGAAACGCGTCAGGGAACTCGCAGAACAACTGTTTAAAAATGTAAGAGGCGTTCACCGAGAAAGTCATGATTCTTAGTTAGATGCACAATATCTTTATACATTTCTAGTCATCAACATGGCAAATGGTGTATTAAGTTTTGTGCTGTCCTAGACCTACCTAAATTCACCCATCCCCCTCAGTCTTCATTTGCCGCATCGCTTACTGTCTAGGCCGCACCACTTCTTATTTAGAATCCATGCCTTCCTCTTTAGTCTCAATCTCTGTCCCTATGTCCCTATGTAGCTTGTCTATGCCATCTTTACCCCCATACAGCTTATATGTGCCATTTTTACCCCCATACAGCTTGTATCTGCCATCTTTACCCCCATACAGCTTGTATGTGCCATCTTTACCCCCATACAGCTTGTATGTGCCATCTTTACCCCCATACAGCTTGTATGTGACATTTTTACCCCCATACAGCTTCTATGTGTCATATTTACACCCATACAGCTTGTATGTGCCATCTTTACCCCCATACAGCTTGTATACGCCATCTTTACCCCCATACAGCGTGTATGTGCCATCTTTACCCCCATACAGCGTGTATGTGCCATCTTTACCCCCATACAGCTTGTATGTGCCATCTTTACCCCCATACAGCTTGTATGTGCCATCTTTACCCCCATACAGCTTGTATGTGCCATCTTTACCCCCATACAGCTTGTATGTGTCATATTTACACCCATACAGCTTGTATGTGCCATCTTTACCCCCATACAGCTTGTATGTGCCATCTTTACCCCCATACAGCTTGTATGTGCCATCTTTACCCCCATACAGCTTGTATGTGCCATCTTCACCCCCATACAGCTTGTATCTGCCATCTTTACCCCCATACAGCTTGTATGTGCCATCTTTACCCCCATACAGCTTGTATGTGCCATCTTTACCCCCATACAGCTTGTATGTGCCATTTTTACCCCCATACAGCTTGTATCTGCCATCTTTACCCCCATACAGCTTGTATGTGCCATCTTTACCCCCATACAGCTTGTATGTGCCATCTTTACCCCCATACTGCTTGTATGTGCCATTTTTACCCCCATACAGCTTGTATGTGCCATTTTTACCCCCATACAGCTTGTATGTGCCATTTTTACCCCCATACAGCTTGTATGTGCCATCTTTACCCCCATACAGCTTGTCTGTTACCAACACTTAATCAGAATTTAAGATACTCTGTGCGCAAAATAAAATAACTATGAGCCGATAGAACTACATGTGCAGCAAACAGTCCTAATAAAGATTTACAAAGCCGAAACATTTCACATGTCAAAGTGATGCTAATAGAAATCTACAAAGAAGTATTTATGAATGTTATCGTAACAGTTACATTACAGAATCAGTGCTTGTGTAATGAATTGTGAGTGTGCATGAATCTGTTTATAAAGAGGTCAGTGAAAATACCGAATATGAAGATTGATTAGAAACATAATAATTACACTAAAGTGTAATAACGTTGTACGTAAAATATCTAAACTGTGGTTGGTTAGTAATCAGAAAAAGCAGGCGTTAAAATAATCCCAATATAAATATATACTGTGGGATATTATTAGTGCTGGCGATCTGATAATTGCAGAATGCGTGGGATGTGAATATAGGTTACTCCCAGCCCGCTCTGTGTTTCTATGTTGTCAGAGGCAGTTCAGGTTCTCAGAGAGATTCCCCACCCTGCACCGTGTTATGAGTGGTCCTGTAAAGTCTGGTCAGATCTCCAGACTTGTTGCTCTTTGTTGCTTCCCCTCCCGCAGTGTTGTTTGTTCGGACCCCCACTGTGTGTGAGGATATTGTTATTATGGGTGGGGGTGATTTACCAGTAAACTGACAAAAGATAATCCACAGGCACAGCAGCTCCATGCAAACATTCCCGTAATGTGTAAGGGGACGTGTCTGTGTGTGACGCCTGTCTGTGGCGTGTGGGGTAACTGCAGTAATGACCAGCATTTCATTATATTTCCAAATTCAGTTATTTGTCCCTTCCTGACACCTTAGATTAAAGGGACCCTCGCAAAAACAATGTAACGTAGATAATGAAAAATACTGTGTGCCAACAGAATTACACTAATATATACTTTGTAAAACACATTCCCGTTCTCCCGTTGTTCATGGGGGCTTCTAAACTGAGTAACCTCCAATAAGAAGGGTCTTGGAGGGACGGGCAGGAGTTTTCAGGAGATCGGCAGCGTTGAGGATAAAGCTGATTTGTTGATCCTAAAATGACTAAATTCATTTATTAATCAATCAGTATCTTTGGCTGGACAGAGTTTCCCTCGCAGATCCCTTGTGTTTGGGCTCAGTGTGCATTGTGAGACTCCAGCTCTCGGTCCTCAGGGGAGGTCCAAACAGGAGCCAGTCCCCTCCCATCGCTCAGACCCTCCCATCGCTCAGACCCTCCCATCGCTCAGGCCCTCCCATCGCTCAGACCCGCCCATCGCTCAGACCCTCCCATCGCTCAGACCCGCCCATCGCTCAGACCCGCCCATCGCTCAGACCCTCCACCTTTAGTAAAATGTATTGAGCATGGCTGCTGCCGGTCAGAGGATGAACTTATCACTCATCAAAAGTACCTGTCAGTTTATTCTCTTACGAGGGGCACCAAGCTTTTCGATTGTGTTATTCCTCTTCCTTTGTCTATATGTTAATCATTATTTGACGTGTGAAAGCTCCTGTTTGCTCTGTTTCCTGACATTTGATATTGTGGTTTTTTTGTTGTTTCTGTGTGCAGGAGAATCCGAATCCTCACATGGCGTTTCAGAAGGTCCCAAAACCGACAGAGGGGTCTCACCTTCGTGTTCACGTCCTTCCTTTCCCCAGGGTCAATGAGCAGAAGGTCCAGGATCTTCTCCTTGAAGGACTCCACAAAAACCAGAACTCCAGCCTCGCCGCGAGGGTAGAAAAGAAATGCGTTGTCCCCGCTGGCTCGCCAGTCGGTAGGTATTAAATAGATAGTGTAACGGTGACTGTAAAAGCATGGCGGATATAAAGCATAAATATATTGATAATCACAGTCACAAAGGGGGTTAGTTATGAAGGAGAGTTTTGGGCCAAAGTTACACCTGTAAAGCGACCGTTTGGGCTGCCCCTGCGGAATCTGGTCCCTAATCGTTACCTGATCACTTTCGCCACAAAATGAGGTTCTGTTTGGTCCGGTGTTCTCACCTGGTTTTGTTACAGTCCCCTCTGTTGCTTCTAGAGAAGTATCATGTCTGCCCGTCAGAGGATAAACTGCAAACTGGTAATTTATCCTCATACTATGGACACTCAAGTTTTCACTTGTCCTATTTTAAAAAGAAATTCTTTAATGAAAGGATGTAAATAATGTACCTTATTGAGTCCTCTTTGCTCTGTATAGCTCTATCAGTGAGCGGACATGTTGGTTAGAATCTTTGCTCTGTATAGCTCTATCAGGGGGAGGACATGTGTAGAATCTTTGCTCTGTATAGCTCTATCAGGGGGAGGACATGTTTAGAATCTTTGCTCTGTATAGCTCTATCAGGGGTGGGCATGTTGTTTAGAATCTTTGCTCTGTATAGCTCTATCAGCGGGCGGACATGTTGTTTAGAATCTTTGCTCTGTATAGCTCTATCAGGGGACGGACATGTTGTTTAGAATCTTTGCTCTGTATAGCTCTATCAGGGGGCGGACATGTTGTTTAGAATCTTTGCTCTGTATAGCTCTATCAGGGGGAGGACATGTTGTTTAGAATCTTTGCTCTGTATAGCTCTATCAGGGGTGGGCATGTTGTTTAGAATCTTTGCTCTGTATAGCTCTATCAGGGGGCGGACATGTTGTTTAGAATCTTTGCTCTGTATAGCTCTATCAGGGGGAGGACATGTTGTTTAGAATCTTTGCTCTGTATAGCTCTATCGGGGGAGGACATGTTGTTTAGAATCTTTGCTCTGTATAGCTCTATCAGGGGTGGGCATGTTGTTTAGAATCTTTGCTCTGTATAGCTCTATCAGGGGGCGGACATGTTGTTTAGAATCTTTGCTCTGTATAGCTCTATCAGGGGGAGGACATGTTGTTTATAATCTTTGCTCTGTATAGCTCTATCAGGGGCGGACATGTTGTTTAGAACCTTTGCTCTGTATAGCTCTATCAGGGGGCGGACATGTTGTTTAGAACCTTTGCTCTGTATATCTCTATCAGGGGGCGGACATGTTGTTTAGAATCTTTGCTCTGTATAGCTCTATCAGGGGCGGACATGTTGTTTAGAATCTATGCTCTGTATAGCTCTATCAGGGGGCGGACATGGTTAGAATCTTTGCTCTGTATAGCTCTATCAGGGGGCGGACATGTTGTTTAGAATCTTTGCTCTGTATAGCTCTATCAGGGGGTGGACATGGTTAGAATCTTTGCTCTGTATAGCTCTATCAGGGGGCGGACATGTTTAGAATCTATGCTCTGTATAGCTCTATCAGGGGGCGGACATGTTGTTTAGAATCTTTGCTCTGTATAGCTCTATCAGGGGCGAACATGTTGTTTAGAATCTTTGCTCTGTATAGCTCTATCAGGGGGCAGACATGTTGTTTAGAATCTTTGCTCTGTATAGCTCTATCAGGGGGCGGACATGTTTAGAATCTTTGCTCTGTATAGCTCTATCAGGGGGAGGACATGTTGTTTAGAATCTTTGCTCTGTATAGCTCTATCAGGGGTGGACATGTTGTTTAGAATCTTTGCTCTGTATAGCTCTATCAGGTGTGCGGACATGTTTAGAATCTTTGCTCTGTATAGCTCTATCAGGGGGAGGACATGTTGTTTAGAATCTTTGCTCTGTATAGCTCTATCAGGGGTGGACATGTTGTTTAGAATCTTTGCTCTGTATAGCTCTATCAGGGGCGGACATGTTGTTTAGAATCTATGCTCTGTATAGCTCTATCAGGGGGCGGACATGGTTAGAATCTTTGCTCTGTATAGCTCTATCAGGGGGCGGACATGTTGTTTAGAATCTTTGCTCTGTATAGCTCTATCAGGGGGTGGACATGGTTAGAATCTTTGCTCTGTATAGCTCTATCAGGGGGCGGACATGTTTAGAATCTATGCTCTGTATAGCTCTATCAGGGGGCGGACATGTTGTTTAGAATCTTTGCTCTGTATAGCTCTATCAGGGGCGAACATGTTGTTTAGAATCTTTGCTCTGTATAGCTCTATCAGGGGGCAGACATGTTGTTTAGAATCTTTGCTCTGTATAGCTCTATCAGGGGGAGGACATGTTGTTTAGAATCTTTGCTCTGTATAGCTCTATCAGGGGTGGACATGTTGTTTAGAATCTTTGCTCTGTATAGCTCTATCAGGGGCAGACATGTTTAGAATCTTTGCTCTGTATAGCTCTATCAGGGGGCGGACATGTTTAGAATCTTTGCTCTGTATAGCTCTATCAGGGGGAGGACATGTTGTTTAGAATCTTTGCTCTGTATAGCTCTATCAGGGGTGGACATGTTGTTAGAATCTTTGCTCTGTATAGCTCTATCAGGGGGCGGACATGTTGTTTAGAATCTTTGCTCTGTATAGCTCTATCAGGGGTGGACATGTTGTTTAGAATCTTTGCTCTGTATAGTTATGTATGCATGATGAATAAATCCCAATATCTGTTTTATTCTAACCCCAGCGGGTTTCCTCCGAGCGCTGCCTCTTGGTGGGTTTCCTCCGAGCGGTGCCTCTTGGTGGGTTTCCTCCGAGCGCTGCCTCTTGGTGGGTTTCCTCCGAGCGCTGCCTCTTGGTGGGTTTCCTCCGAGCGCTGCCTCTTGGTGGGTTTCCTCCGAGCGCTGCCTCACGGCGGGTTTCCTCCGAGCGCTGCCTCTTGGCGGGTTTCCTCCGAGCGCTGCCTCTTGGTGGGTTTCCTCCGAGCGCTGCCTCTTGGTGGGTTTCCTCCGAGCGCTGCCTCACGGCGGGTTTCCTCCGAGCGCTGCCTCTTGGCGGGTTTCCTCCGAGCGCTGCCTCTTGGTGGGTTTCCTCCGAGCGCTGCCTCTTGGTGGGTTTCCTCCGAGCGCTGCCTCTTGGTGGGTTTCCTCCGAGCGCTGCCTCTTGGTGGGTTTCCTCCAAGCGCTGCCTGTCGGCGGGTTTCCTCCGAGCGCTGCCTCTCGGCGGGTTTCCTCCGAGCGCTGCCTCTTGGTGGGTTTCCTCCGAGCGCTGCCTCTCAGCGGGTTTCCTCCGAGCGCTGCCTCTTGGTGGGTTTCCTCCGAGCGCTGCCTCTTGGTGGGTTTCCTCCGAGCGCTGCCTCTTGGTGGGTTTCCTCCGAGCGCTGCCTCTCGGCGGGTTTCCTCCGAGCGCTGCCTCTCGGCGGGTTTCCTCCAAGCGCTGCCTCTCGGCGGATTTCCTCCGAGCGCTGCCTCTCGGCGGGTTTCCTCCAAGCGCTGCCTCTCGGCGGGTTTCCTCCTTCCAGTCTGTCCTCATATCAGGGGACGTAGCTTTTTCCCAAATGTGCTTCTAATTTTTAAATACAAGTGAAAATAAAATGTTTAGTTTCTGTTCTTTACAAATCCTCTGCACCCCTTGCGGTACCAAGGTGCCAACAAGCCGGTGCCACGCAGTCCTCCGAATAGCTGAAGGAAAGTGGCGTAATCCAGCATTTATTCAGTCTCTCCAGACAGATGTGTGTTACTGTATGGACTGACCACCCCTCTCACGCTTCCTCCCGCCAGTTTCCATCGTGGACAAAGCGAGTTCAATTTTTAACAGCGCCAGACGCCTTGAAGTCGTCCGAAACTGCATCTCATACGTGTTTGAAAACAAGATCCTGGAGACGGAGAAGGTAAATTTCTCTCCCTTTTCATTATTCTGACAATTAATCTAATTTACAGCTGTGTGGATTTGTAGTGCAGTTTCCAAGCGTGTTTGGCGCAGTCAGTATGTATCTGATGTATTCATGTCTCCTGTCTGCAGAGTCTCCCGGCTGCGCTGCGAGCACTCAAAGGAAAGGCAGCGCGCCAGTGTCTGACCGAGGAGCTGGCACTTCACGTGCAACAGAACCGCGCCATCCTCAACCATGCACAGTTCGACTACGTGGTGCGCATGATGAACTGTGCGCTGCAGGTACAACCACATGTGTGCTCTGCGTGACGGGTTCATGTAATGTTGTGGGTCGGGACCCTGGGATATGTATCTACTACTCTTTACTGCTTCCTCTGGAAGGTTATTCCAGGTATCTACTACTCTTTACAGTGTCGGCTTTACTGCTTCCACTGGAAGGTTATTCCAGGTATCTACTACTCCTTACAGCTTCAGACTTTACTGCTTTCACTGGACGGTTATTCCAGGTCTCTATACCACGGGAATAGCGCGTCAATACCACGGGAATAGCGCGTCAATACCACGGGAATAGCGCGTCAATACCACGGGAATAGCGCGTCAATACCACGGGAATAGCGCGTCAATACCACGGGAATACCGCGGGAATACCACCGGAATACCTCCTGAATACCACGTCAATACCATGGGAATACCGCGTCGATACCATGGGAATACCACGTCAATACTGCATCGATACCGCGGGAATGCCGCGTCGATACCACGGGAATACCGCAGGAATAGCCTGTGTATACAGGTCAGCTTTCCATAGTAATTCCAGGCTGAGACATGACTGTATCACCTACGTGTCCAATAAAATATCTCAGATAAGCACATAACAGGAAACAGATCAGTGAATTCCTTCAGACTTATTGATGTTGCTATAGTAACAGTCCCGCCCATCTCCCCAAGCCCCTCCTTATCGGATGTCACTGAATTTAGAAGCCCCGGCGTAATTATCTTCAATGTAATACAGGTATACAAGTAGAAATAAGTCACAGACATTAAACAATGTACAATATACAGAAAATAAGCCAGCTGGAACTGCCTCTCTACTGGGTTCACATGCAAAATCAGTCATTTATTAGCTGCCCTGCAAGTTTGTCTTAATGAATTCAATATGATTGCGAGCTCAGCTGCCAAGTGTATAAAGCATGGAGGACAAGCTTCCTGGCTCTCTCCATGCTGATAACGTACGTTTATAGGTAGATTTATAACCCGGCTTATAGTGCTGCCTGGTTTGTTTGTTACATGTGGATATCAGTCTGTGCAGTGTAATAATTACACAAAGATACACAATATATACACTTTATTCTCTATATTCTAAGTGGTGGAAAATGGGGGGGAAACGACGGACTGGTGCCCTTGGTGCCACTTCATTAACCCACCTGATACCTTCAGTGATAGAAAGACACATGCAGTCATGCAGGACAGATATACTGACAGATAAGGTACCGAGATACTTAGAAAGATGGAAAGTGGGGGCATTAAAAGTGAGATTTGGTGCAGCCCCAGCACATTGCCAGTTTAGAGAGCAGCCCCCCCATTCCCTCCCCTGAGTATAAGTGATGCTGAGGTTGGCATGTATTAGTCTCATTATGATATTTAGTAATGGGTGTCACCACTACCCTCTCTGCAGCGTCGTAATATCAGGGGCTGAAATAAAAATCTCATCTTTTATCCGTTTAAAAGAAAAGGCTTCGTTTTATCTCTGTATCTTTTCAGATCCTTTTCTGATTCATTATTCTGTATGTCTCGTAAAGTCCAGAGTAAACCAAATATTTACACACGAGAGACGTGATTTATTGTGTAGGGCGACTGATTGCGTAATTATTAAACACAGAATATTTACTAGGGGGGGGGTTAAAGATTAAATAAACACAAGCTTTTATCGAGCAAATATAAAGGCTTCTAATGATCCTGAACGAGATACAGGATGATAGAAGAACTTCCCATTATCAGGAGATTTATTGTTATTTATTCATCTTTTTACATCATTGTCCTAATCAGGCTGAAGTCTCCATTCCGTACATTTCTTTATAAATCTCTGGGAACGGACGGAGTCCAACCATCTGCAACATTTACATATCCTGGGGATTTTACTGTGTGGCAAGGCTGTGGTCTCCCTGGGCTGATACCGTGGCCTCCCTGCGCCCCCGTACCGTGGCCTCCCTGCGCCCCCGTACCGTGGCCTCCCTGCGCCCCCGTACCGTGGCCTCCCTGCGCCCCGTACAGTGGCCTCCCTGCGCCCCCTGTACCGTGGCCTCCCTGCGCCCCCGTACCGTGGCCTCCCTGCGCCCCCGTACCGTGGCCTCCCTGCGCCCCCGTACCGTGGCCTCCCTGCGCCCACGTACCGTGGCCTCCCTGCGCCCCCGTACCGTGGCCTCCCTGCGCCCCCGAACCGTGGCAGCCCGACCGCCCCCGTACCGTGGCCTCCCTGCGCCCCCGTACCGTGGCCTCCCTGCGCCCCCGTACCGTGGCCTCCCTGCGCCCCCGTACCGTGGCCTCCCTGCGCCCCCGTACCCTGGCCTCCCTGCGCCCCTGTTCCCTGGCCTCCCTGCGTCTCCGTACCCTGGCCTCCCTGCGTCCCCGTACCCTGGCCTCCCTGCGTCCCCGTACCCTGGCCTCCCTGCTTCCGTACAAATTTGGTTTAAATGACACCTGTCCGTTTACCTGTATCCTGGCGGCAGGTAGAGATTGGTTTAAATGACACCTGACCGTTTACCTGTATCCTGGCGGCAGGTAGAGATTGGTTTAAATGACACCTGACCGTTTACCTGTATCCTGGCGGCAGGTAGAGATTGGTTTAAATGACACCTGTCCATTTACCTGTATCCTGGCAGCAGGTAGAGATTGGTTTAAATGACACCTGTCCGTTTACCTGTATCCTAACGGCAGGTAGAGATTGGTTTAAATGACACCTGACCGTTTACCTGTATCCTGGCGGCAGGTAGAGATTGGTTTAAATGACACCTGTCCGTTTACCTGTATCCTGACGGCAGGTAGAGATTGGTTTAAATGACACCTGACCGTTTACCTGTATCCTGGCGGCAGGTAGAGATTGGTTTAAATGACACCTGTCCGTTTACCTGTATCCTGGCGGCAGGTAGAGATTGGTTTAAATGACACCTGACCGTTTACCTGTATCCTGGCGGCAGGTAGAGATTGGTTTAAATGACACCTGACCGTTTACCTGTATCCTGGCGGCAGGTAGAGATTGGTTTAAATGACACCTGACCGTTTACCTGTATCCTGGCGGCAGGTAGAGATTGGTTTAAATGACACCTGTCCGTTTACCTGTATCCTGGCGGCAGGTAGAGATTGGTTTAAATGACACCTGTCCGTTTACCTGTATCCTGGCGGCAGGTAGAGATTGGTTTAAATGACACCTGACCGTTTACCTGTATCCTGGCGGCAGGTAGAGATTGGTTTAAATGACACCTGACCGTTTACCTGTATCCTGGCGGCAGGTAGAGATTGGTTTAAATGACACCTGTCCGTTTACCTGTATCCTGGCGGCAGGTAGAGATTGGTTTAAATGACACCTGACCGTTTACCTGTATCCTGGCGGCAGGTAGAGATTGGTTTAAATGACACCTGACCGTTTACCTGTATCCTGGCGGCAGGTAGAGATTGGTTTAAATGACACCTGACCGTTTACCTGTATCCTGGCGGCAGGTAGAGATTGGTTTAAATGACACCTGACCGTTTACCTGTATCCTAACGGCAGGTAGAGATTTTCCCTGCAGTCTTGTTTTATTAAACGGAGAATTGGGAGAGATCACTTCCTCCAGCCGGGTTACAGGTATATTACCTGCGTTATACATGTGACATCACAGTACATGTAAAAGAACCATTAAAAACCATGTTGTTTAATATTGTTTTTATTACTTTTCTGGCCCTAAGGAATCTGTGTTTTATTGCAAACAGCGGGCTGCCATTAGTTTTAATCAGTCTGGTCAGTGACCTTTATTTAAGATGACTCCATCTCTGATTAGCTAGAAATACAAAGCAGCCAATCAAAATTCAGCTTTCAATTCACACAACACTGGAGGCATTAGACATGAGGACTGGGGGCATTAGACATGAGGACTGGGGGCATTAGACAAGAGGACTGGGGGCATTAGACAAGATGACTGGGGGCATTAGACAAGAGGACTGGGGGCATTAGACAAGGGGACTGGGGCATTAGACATGAGGACTGGAGGCATTAGACATGAGGACTGGGGGCATTAGAAAAGAGGACTGGGGGCATTAGACAAGAGGACTGGGGGCATTAGACAAGAGGACTGGGGGCATTAGACAAGAGGACTGGGGGCATTAGACAAGAGGACTGGGGGCATTAGACAAGAGGACTGGGGGCATTAGACCAGCTCACCACTATGTATCAGTAAGTCCGCTAGAAGGCTCTGTTTAAAGAGTGTCTCGGGGAAGCTGGTACCCGGCTGGGTCAGGGTGCAGGATACCTAAGCATTTGTCTGGTGCAGCTTTTCCTGCATCAAATGTTAATTTAATGTTTTGTCTCTTTCTGGCTTCAGATCCTGAACAAACTCTTTTGATTTATGTTAATGAAGCAGAAACTTTGTGTTTGAGAGTTAGACGCCACATCTGTTCCTTTCACAAACCATGGAGTCTCTGTCTCTGCTGACAGTCCGGGGGGCAGGACTGGCGCAGATACTGATTTGGGGAACCCCCGAAGGGCTGTAAAATATCAGCATATCGTCCAATATGTTAGGAGCTTATCTACTTAATAATTCATTTGTATACATTCAGGTTCTGAAAAGGAAAGTGCTGTATGTCAGTATGTAAACTCGCCAGCACTGGCGAAACCAACTCACTAGTGCGTCTGGAATCCATATACATTACAGCAGTGCATCATCTTTACACAGCAGTTCACAGCACGCCCCTCTCCCCCCTCCCCTACCCCTGGGGGTAACCCAATTAGTCGGAGCCTGGAAGTCCCATGTAATTGGGCTGGCAGTAAATGGGATTTCTTTAATGCGTATACAAGGTGTTGGTGGCGTCTGGTCCTGATGATGTTTTGGGATAATTACACAGCACATTGTGCAGATTTATCACATTACTGGAGCTGTGAATAGCTGTCTATCAGTCAGTCTCTGCCCAAAATAACCTGCTGAATTCACAGTCATTGTGACCTTTATAATGGGTTAGAGGAACTTTCCACTGGTTTCAAAAATAGGTTTATAAAATAGGACATTGTGTGTAGGCCTGTCTGGCTCTAAAGCAGGGGTGTCCAACGTGCGGCCCGCTTGAGCTCAGCAGCGGTAGCCGCACCTCCAACTGTTAGCCCGTGCGGAAGGAGCGTCGGGTAACAAAGTTCCCTGCACATAGCTCCTCAGTCCTGGCCACACAGCCCCTCCTATACCCTGCGCGTGAGGTCATCGCAAGGGTCAGAGGGAGCGGCAAAGTGGGCCAGCAACGTGTACAGCAAAGCAGAGGAGGGGTCTGAAAATCTCAGCCCCGATCAAAAAAAAAGAAAAACGTTGTGGTTGGGCATGTACTGTGTGTGTGTCAGTGTGACTGTATGTAAGCGTGTGTGTCAGTGTGACTGTATGTAAGCGTGTGTGTCAGTGTGACTGTATGTAAGCGTGTGTGTCAGTGTGACTGTATGTAAGCGTGTGTGTCAGTGTGACTGTATGTACTGTGTGTGTGTCAGTGTGACTGTATGTAAGTGTGTGTGTCAGTGTGACTGTATGTAAGTGTGTGTGTGTCAGTGTGACTGTATGTACTGTGTGTGTGTCAGTGTGACTGTATGTAAGCGTGTGTGTCAGTGTGACTGTATGTAAGCGTGTGTGTCAGTGTGACTGTATGTAAGCGTGTGTGTCAGTGTGACTGTATGTAAGCGTGTGTGTCAGTGTGACTGTATGTACTGTGTGTGTGTCAGTGTGACTGTATGTAAGTGTGTGTGTCAGTGTGACTGTATGTAAGTGTGTGTGTGTCAGTGTGACTGTATGTAAGCGTGTGTGTCAGTGTGACTGTATGTAAGCGTGTGTGTCAGTGTGACTGTATGTAAGCGTGTGTGTCAGTGAGACTGTATGTAAGCGTGTGTGTCAGTGAGACTGTATGTATGTGTGTGTGTCAGTGTGACTGTATCTACTGTGTGTGTGTCAGTGTGACTGTATGTAAGCGTGTGTGTCAGTGTGACTGTATGTAAGTGTGTGTGTCAGTGTAACTGTGTGTAACTGTGACTGTATTTTTGTATGTGTATTTGTGTACATGTGATGTGGCTGTATGCATGTATTTGTGTAAATGTGCTGTGGAGTCTGTGATACACTCACATGCTGCACATTACTGTTTATATATATATATATATATATATATATATATATATATACACACACACACGTACACAGTATATAAATATATACATAATTTTCTTTGATTAATAAATGAAAGCGGCCCATGCTCACATACATTTTTGGTGAAGTGGCCCACCATAGAAATAACTTGGACATCTCTGCTCTAAAGGATTGGTTCCTTCCATCCAAGGTGACCTTGATGTGGACTGATCAACCAGAGAACCAGTAATCCTCACGACCCATTTACCCAACAGTGTTCCTGGTTTGCACACTGGAGATTGCTATAGGGGAATGTGTAGCATGCCAGGCCGTGTTCCTGGTTTGCACACTGGAGATTGCTATAGGGGAATGTGTAGCATGCCAGGCCGTGTTCCTGGTTTGCACACTGGAGATTGCTATAGGGGAATGTGTAGCATGCCAGGCCGTGTTCCTGGTTTGCACACTGGAGATTGCTATAGGGGAATGTGTAGCATGCCAGGCCGTGTTCCTGGTTTGCACACTGGAGATTGCTATAGGGGAATGTGTAGCATGCCAGGCCGTGTTCCTGGTTTGCACACTGGAGATTGCTATAGGGGAATGTGTAGCATGCCAGGCCGTGTTCCTGGTTTGCACACTGGAGATTGCTATAGGGGAATGTGTAGCATGCCAGGCCGTGTTCCTGGTTTGCATACTGGAGATTGCTATAGGGGAATGTGTAGCATGCCAGGCCGTGTTCGTGGTTTGCACACTGGAGATTGCTATAGGGGAATGTGTAGCATGCCAGGCCGTGTTCGTGGTTTGCACACTGGAGATTGCTATAGGGGAATGTGTAGCATGCCAGGCCGTGTTCGTGGTTTGCACACTGGAGATTGCTATAGGGGAATGTGTAGCATGCCAGGCCGTGTTCCTGGTTTGCACACTGGAGATTGCTATAGGGGAATGTGTAGCATGCCAGGCCGTGTTCCTGGTTTGCATACTGGAGATTGCTATAGGGGAATGTGTAGCCTGCTAGGCCGTGTTCCTGGTTTGCACACTGGAGATTGCTATAGGGGAATGTGTAGCATGCCAGGCCGTGTTCCTGGTTTGCACACTGGAGATTGCAATAGGGGAATGTGTAGCATGCCAGGCCGTGTTCCTGGTTTGCACACTGGAGATTGCTATAGGGGAATGTGTAGCATGCCAGGCCGTGTTCCTGGTTTGCATACTGGAGATTGCTATAGGGGAATGTGTAGCATGCCAGGCCGTGTTCCTGGTTTGCACACTGGAGATTGCTATAGGGGAATGTGTAGCATGCCAGGCCGTGTTCCTGGTTTGCACACTGGAGATTGCTATAGGGGAATGTGTACCATGCCTGGCCGTGTTCCTGGTTTGCACACTGGAGATTGCTATAGGGGAATGTGTAGCATGCCAGGCCGTGTTCCTGGTTTGCACACTGGAGATTGCTATAGGGGAATGTGTAGCATGCCAGGCCGTGTTCGTGGTTTGCATACTGGAGATTGCTATAGGGGAATGTGTAGCATGCCAGGCCGTGTTCCTGGTTTGCACACTGGAGATTGCTATAGGGGAATGTGTAGCATGCCAGGCCGTGTTCCTGGTTTGCACACTGGAGATTGCTATAGGGGAATGTGTAGCATGCCAGGCCGTGTTCCTGGTTTGCATACTGGAGATTTCTGGGTAATTAGAACCAGTTGTTGTCATGTTTCATATGAGACAGAGACCCCCTCACTGTCTGGGGCTGTTTATAAGTCTGTGCAGCCCCTCGATGCGAGGAATGTGGGGGCTTTTTCCATGAGTCTTGTTTACCTGTCACCCGATCCTTTCTTCAAGCAGCAAACAATTCTTAAGCTACAGAGATCTGTGACTTTATATGAGAAAGATAAATCTGTGACAAAGGTTCTAAAAGTGGTTTCTACAAATGACATCACCTGTGACTTAATATGCAAATTACACATGTCCCATTGAAAACCAGTTTATTTTCATATCAAGCAGGAGGTGATGTCATAAGCAGGAGATCCACAGACACATTTACACCATATATTTCTCTTATTTTATGCATTTGCTGTAGTTTTTCTGACACAATGTATAGATCAGGTTTTATTATCTACAGTGATTGAGTCACAGTATAAGCAGTGTTTAGGTGATACAGTCACAGTATAAGCAGTGCTTAGGTGACAGACCCTTTAAATCTGGAAGGTCCACTTTCCATATCCTTTATGATTTAGGATTTGACCCGTAGCAGTTAATGTTTTAGCAATCCATCCATGATGAGTTTCAGCCTGATTTTCTCCTCCACAGATCTTGCTGATTCTGCTAAGAATTGAGTGGAATTTTCCTTGTTTTGTGTCCTGTTCAGACGGTAATCAGGACAGGCGCAGATTATATGGGGCTGGTGTAGTTTAAGGTTTGGACAGAGACGCTGTGAGGCATCCTGGCATGCAGAATATTTCCCTGTGAGAGGATTACATGGCTGAGGTTTATTGCCCCGAGCTCATGACACATTTCACCAAACACGCGTGGCATTTCCACTTAAGAAAAGTCAGATGTGGGGGGGGGGGGGGGTCATTAGGAATGTGCATGTTTCCCATGAAAACCTAGATGAAATTAGTTATAAAATGAATAGGAAATAGTCAGACGTCTATTAATATGATAACTTGGATTACCTAACACAGCATTGTGCCAATGGAACACAGGAGAGATGCTGCTGATAATGGGCCTCTGTCCATTGGAACACAGGAGTGATGCTGCTGATAATGGGCCTCTGTCCATTGGAACACAGGAGTGATGCTGCTGATAATGGGCCTCTGTCCATTGGAACACAGGAGCGATGCTACTGATAATGGGCCTCTGCCTATTGGAACACAGGAGTGATGCTGCTGATAATGGGCCTCTGTCCATTGGAACACAGGAGTGATGCTGCTGATAATGGCCCTCTGTCCATTGGAACACAGGAGTGATGCTGCTGATAATGGCCCTCTGTCCATTGGAACACAGGAGTGATGCTGCTGATAATGGGCCTCTGTCCATTGGAACACAGGAGTGATGCTGCTGATAATGGGCCTCTGTCCATTGGAACACAGGAGTGATGCTGCTGATAATGGGCCTCTGTCCATTGGAACACAGGAGTGATGCTGCTGATAATGGGCCTCTGTCCATTGGAACACAGGAGCGATGCTGCTGATAATGGGCCTCTGTCCATTGGAGCACAGGAGAGATCCTGCTGATAATGGGCCTCCTTCCATTGGAACACAGGAGTGATGCTGCTGATAATGGGCCTCTGTCCATTGGAGCACAGGAGAGATGCTGCTGATAATGTATCACCCAAACACTGCTTATACTGTGACTGTATCACCCAAACACTGCTTATACTGTGACTGTATCACCCAAACACTGCTTATACTGTGACTGTATCACCCAAACACTGCTTATACTGGGACTGTATCACCCAAACACTGCTTATACTATGACTGTATCACCCAAACACTGCTTATACTGTGACTGTATCACCCAAACACTGCTTATACTGTGACTGTATCACCCAAACACTGCTTATACTGTGACTGTATCACCTAAACACTGCTTATACTATGACTGTATCACCCAAACACTGCTTATACTGTGACTGTATCACCTAAACACTGCTTATACTGTAACTGTATCACCCAAACACTGCTTATACTGTGACTGTATCACCCAAACACTGCTTATACTGTGACTGTATCACCTAAACACTGCTTATACTGGGACTGTATCACCCAAACACTGCTTATACTGTGACTGTATCACCCAAACACTGCTTATACTGTGACTGTGTCACCTAAACACTGCTTATACTGTGACTGTATCACCTAAACACTGCTTATACTGTGACTGTATCACCCAAACACTGCTTATACTGTGACTGTACCACCCAAACACTGCTTATACTGTGACTGTATCACCTAAACACTGCTTATACTGTGACTGTATCACCTAAACACTGCTTATACTGTGACTGTATCACCCAAACACTGCTTATACTATGACTGTATCACCCAAACACTGCTTATACTGTGACTGTGTCACCTAAACACTGCTTATACTGTGACTGTATCGCCTAAACACTGCTTATACTGTGACTGTACCACCCAAACACTGCTTATACTGTGACTGTATCACCTAAACACTGCTTATACTGTGACTGTATCACCTAAACACTGCTTATACTGTGACTGTATCACCCAAACACTGCTTATACTATGACTGTATCACCCAAACACTGCTTATACTGTGACTGTGTCACCTAAACACTGCTTATACTGTGACTGTATCGCCTAAACACTGCTTATACTGTGACTGTATCGCCTAAACACTGCTTATACTGTGACTGTATCACCCAAACACTGCTTATACTATGACTGTATCACCCAAACACTGCTTATACTGGGACTTGGGATACTGGTGATGTCAGACAGAGGGAGGCTGGGGATACTGATACATGGGAGGGAAAGGGTGTGACTGTTCCTCTGGGAGGGAAGGGTGTGACTGTTCCTCTGGGAGGGAAGGGGGTGACTGTTCCTCTGGGAGGGAAGGGTGTGACTGTTCCTCTGGGAGGGAAGGGTGTGACTGTTCCGCTGGGAGGGAAGGGGGCGACTGTTCCTCTGGAAGGAAAGGGTGTGACTGTTCCGCTGGGAGGGAAGGGGGTGACTGTTCCGCTGGGAGGGAAGGGGGTGACTGTTCCGCTGGGAGGGAAGGGGGTGACTGTTCCGCTGGGAGGGAAGGGGGTGACTGTTCCTCTGGAAGGGAAGGGGGTGACTGTTCTGCTGGGAGGGAAGGATGTGGCGGTCCGGCTGGGAGGGAAGGATGTGGCGGTCCGGCTGGGAAGGAAGAGTGTGACTGTTCCGCTGGGAGGGAAGGGTGTGACTGTTCCGCTGGGAGGGAAGGGTGTGACTGTTCCGCTGGGAGGGAAGGGTGTGACTGTTCCTCTGGGAGGGAAGGGTGTGACTGTTCCGCGGGGGGGAGGTTAGTCTGTTCTGCTGGGAGGGAAGGGTGTGGCGGTCCGGCTGGGAGGGAAGGATGTGGCGGTCCGGCTGGGAGGGAAGGATGTGGCGGTCCGGCTGGGAGGGAAGGATGTGGCGGTCCGGCTGGGAGGGAAGGGTGTGATGGTTCCTCTGGGAGGGAAGGGTGTGACGGTTCCTCTGGGAGGGAAGGGTGTGACGGTTCCTCTGGGAGGGAAGGGTGTGACTGTTCCGCTGGGAGGGAAGGGGGTGACTGTTCCGCTGGGAGGGAAGGGTGGGACGGTTCCGCTGGGAGGGAAGGGGGTGACGGTTCCGCTGGGAGGGAAGGGTGGGACGGTTCCGCTGGGAGGGAAGGGGGTGACGGTTCCTCTGGGAGGGAAGGGGGTGACGGTTCCTCTGGGAGGGAAGGGGGCGACTGTTCCTCTGGAAGTGAAGGGTGTGACTGTTCCTCTGGAAGGGAAGGGTGTGACTGTTCCGCTGGGAGGGAAGGGGGTGACTGTTCCGCTGGGAGGGAAGGGGGTGACTGTTCCTCTGGAAGGGAAGGGGGTGACTGTTCTGCTGGGAGGGAAGGATGTGGCGGTCCGGCTGGGAGGGAAGGATGTGGCGGTCCGGCTGGGAAGGAAGAGTGTGACTGTTCCTCTGGGAGGGAAGGGGGTGACTGTTCCTCTGGGAGGGAAGTGTCTGACTGTTCCGCGGGGGGGAGGTTAGTCTGTTCTGCTGGGAGGTCGTGATTAGCGATGGGAACATTGAATGTGTCGGCAGATAAGACCCATTCGGCCCCTCTAGGTTGGGTGTGAATGTGTGATGATTCGCTGGGGGGGGGGGGGTACATGTAATTCCAGGGCGTGTTTTAGTAATAATTTCTTTCTTGTTGTTCAGGATTGTTCGAGTTTGGAGGAATACAGCATTGCTGCTCAGCTTCTGCCCCTCTCCGCTGCCTTCTGCAGGGTAAGTTCTTATTCTGTATCGGGGTAGGGGGGGTTATCGCTCTGAGGGGGAGGCAGTTCTGATCTCAGAACAGGGATAATCCGTTCATGGACAAGGGGGGGATTATTGGGCGGGAGTCGGGGTGAATCATTCTGCTCACATTGTGACCTCAGTATATTTGTATTTACAGTAAATGGTTTGGATGTGACATGTTACAGGAATCTACAATGTCAGCTGAGGCCAAATTAAACTGGTTTTTAGATAAAGTTTATTATCATTTCTCCAAATACCTTTATCTGGACTCACTTTACAACATTCAAACCACTGAGCTGAGCCTGTTACAGGAAGCTGTCCGCAAAATGTGAAGACATTTTAATAAGAGAATAAACAGAGAGTACCTCACTGAGCCCTCTTTCCTTGTATGGTTTTATCAGGGGGCAGACATGTTGGGGGTCAGATCTTCATTATCTGACCCAACATTCTAACCGTCATGTCTGCCCTCTGATAGAGCTATACAGAGCAAAGATTCTAAACAACATGTCCGCCCCCTGATAGAGCTATACAGAGCAAAGATTCTAAACAACATGTCCACCCCTGATAGAGCTATACAGAGCAAAGATTCTAAACAACATGTCCTCCCCCTGATAGAGCTATACAGAGCAAAGATTCTAAACAACATGTCCGCCCCCTGATAGAGCTATACAGAGCAAAGATTCTAAACAACATGTCCACCCCCTGATAGAGCTATACAGAGCAAAGATTCTAAACAACATGTCCGCCCCCTGATAGAGCTGGATAGAGCAAAGATTCTAAACAACATGTCTGCCCCCTGATAGAGCTGTACAGAGCAAAGATTCTAACCAACATGCCTGCCCCCTGATAGAGCTATACAGAGCAAAGATTCTAACCAACATGTCCACCCCCTGATAGAGCTATACAGAGCAAAGATTCTAAACAACATGTCCCCCCCTGATAGAGCTATATAGAGCAAAGATTCTAAACAACATGTCCACCCCCTGATAGAGCTATACAGAGCAAAGATTCTAACCAACATGTCCACCCCCTGATAGAGCTATACGGAGCAACGATTCTAACCAACATGTCCGCCCCCTGATAGAGCTATACAGAGCAAAGATTCTAAACAACATGTCCTTCCTCTGATAGAGCTATTCCATACATCCGCTACCCTCTCAGTAAAGTAATACTTTCATTAGTCCCTGGCCTTATCTTATATCTAGGATGGCCTTATACCTATCCCACGCCTGCTTAAACTCCTTCACTGTATTAACCCCTACCACTTCTACTGGAAGACTATTCCATGCATCCACTACCCTCTCAGTAAAGTAATACTTTCATTAGTCCCTGGCCTTATCTTATATCTAGGATAGCCTTATACCTATCCCATGCATGCTTAAACTCCTTCACTGTATTAACCTCTATCACTTCTACTGGAAGACTATTCCATGCATCCACTACCCTCTCAGTAAAGTAATACTTCCTCATATTGCTTTGACCCTCTAATTTGACTATGTCCTTTGGTTGTACGTTTGTGGGACATGTATTTATAAACAGTGAAAGGGTTTAAGAATCCGATTTATCCAGAGTTAAATACCATGCTCCATTGTCTGTTTTTTTTTTTATTGCACTTGGTGATAATTAGTTGTTTGTTACTGTGCACAGTACATTTTATTGTTTAATACCGGTCAGGGCACCAAAACACATCTTCTAGATTGTTTCCCTTGCTTGCTGGGCTTTGGATGAAACAAGTGATCCTCTTAATTTAAAAAATCCCCAGCTATTTCTGGATCAGAAACCAACAATTCCCTGTAATTACAGCCTTTCTGCAAACACATGCTGTAAATACTCTGTCTGCTCTTATGTAAGTTCAAGGACACGGCCTGCAGGTCAGACGCAGGGCATCTGCAATCTCAAGGTCGGAAGAAGTGGGGTGAAAAGTGCCTCCACATACCAAGGTGTAGTATAAATATGAGGGGAGCTGCCTCTCCCCCTTCTCCACTGTATGAGTATAGAGAGGCTTGTGACCCTGATGTAAACACTTTATATTCTCTCTATTCCCAGCGGAGCAGATAGATGGGGAGTTTAGGGGGATTCGTGGGGGGTTATTCGCATATTTTTGGGTTAAAATAATAGAGGTTAAAGTTTGTGGCGAGCGACCTTTTAACATTGACTGTGACCTTATTCCCTCCTGAGAGCTTGTAAACACTTTGCATCTCTCTGCAGCCAGCAAGGAATCTGCCAGGCCCTGTCTGACCCTCTCACCAGAGGTTAAGCAGGGTCAATGTCATGCTACTTGAGCATTCTTCAGTCTGTCTGTCAATCCACTGTACTAAATACTCATGTGATCATTTCAGTTCAGTTATCACCAACATCGTATTACTTTAGTTTTACTTCTGCTGAGTATGAAGCTTGTATGATGTGTGGACATGTCTAATAGAATATAATGACTGTATAATGCCATCAGGAGCAGACATGACATGATAGAATATCTGACCCTTGACAGGGTTATATGAAGCAAAGACTTCTCCATAAATTGCTTTATTTACAATATATCTTTAATGATTTTCAATATCAAACCTCTACACTTGATGCAATCTTCCAAGTAATCGCCAAAAGCTGGCGGTCTGGCTATGAAAGGGTTAATATTGCGCACTTTCCCCAGAGCTGCTGATACAGACATATGTTAGCACTCTGCAGACAGTCGGCGTGCTCTGTGGACTGTTCTGCAGACAGCCGGTGCGCTCTACGCCGGTGCGCTCTACGCAGATATGCTCTGCAGACAGATCGTGTTGAGTTTAATAGCTAATGCACGGTTGGGTTACATGTTAGATTGTGTCTAGCTGCAGCATTACATGATTTATTGGTTTATTATTGATTTGCAGATCCAGATATCAGTGTCTCACACTTCATTCCAGAGCCAAGTTGCAAGAGAACCAGACATTACTAGCTGGAAAGTCAGCTCAGCTAGTACTGTCTGATTTATACAGCGCGGCGTCTGGCTTTTGTCATATCGGACATGTCATTTAAAGGGACAGATCCACTTACAACCTCCTAGATATATTATTTAAATAATCACTGCGACTGAGAAAGGAAGAGAGAGCGTTACTGGACAGTCCTAGATAAATCTGCAGAACGGCGGATGTTATTTACTTTATTATTTTATTAAATGAGCAAAAATTCCTTAGATCTGTAAGTTTGTGACGGGTGGAGGAGAACCTGACCTGTTCCTTGCTCACACTGCCCTCTACTGGCTCACACTGCCCTCTACTGGCTCACACTGCCCTCTATTGGCAACTGGTTATTTTACTCTCCATGTGTCCCTGCTGTTCTAGGGGAGAATAAAACACTAATCTGCATTATATCTCCTGTGGTTATCACAGATATTATTATTAAACACAAATCTACGCAGAGTCAGTAAACCTCTCATGCACAGCTGTACTAGACAGTCTGTACACATAGCCCGGGACAGAGGTGCAGAGTCAGATAACCTCTCATGCACGGCTGTACTAGACAGTCTATACACATAGCCCGGGACAGAGGTGCAGAGTCAGATAACCTCTCATGCACGGCTGTACTATACACATAGCCCGGGACAGAGGTACAGAGTCAGATAACCTCTCATGCACAGCTGTACTAGACAGTCTGTACACATAGCCCGGGACAGAGGTGCAGAGTCAGATAACCTCTCATGCACGGCTGTACTATACACATAGCCCGGAACAGAGGTGCAGAGTCAGATAACCTCTCATACACAGCTGTACTAGACAGTCTGTACACATAGCCCGGGACAGAGGTGCAGAGTCAGATAACCTCTCATGCACAGCTGTACTAGACAGTCTATACACATAGCCCGGGACAGAGGTGCAGAGTCAGATAACCTCTCATGCACGGCTGTACTAGACAGTCTATACACATAGCCCGGGACAGAGGTGCAGAGTCAGATAACCTCTCATGCACGGCTGTACTAGACAGTCTATACACATAGCCCAGGACAGAGGTGCAGAGTCAGATAACCTCACATGCACAGCTGTACTAGACAGTCTGTACACATAGCATGGGACAGAGGAGCAGAGTCAGATAACCTCTCATGCACGGCTGTACTAGACAGTCTGTACACATAGCATGGGACAGAGGAGCAGAGTCAGATAACCTCTCATGCACAGCTGTACTAGACAGTCTATACACATAGCCCGGGACAGAGGTGCAGAGTCAGATAACCTCTCATGCACGGCTGTAGTAGACAGTCTATACACATAGCCCGGGACAGAGGTGCAGAGTCAGATAACCTCTCATGCACAGCTGTACTAGACAGTCTATACACATAGCCCGGGACAGAGGTGCAGAGTCAGATAACCTCTCATGCACGGCTGTAGTAGACAGTCTATACACATAGCCCGGGACAGAGGTGCAGAGTCAGATAACCTCTCATGCACAGCTGTACTAGACAGTCTGTACACATAGCCCGGGACAGAGGTGCAGAGTCAGATAACCTCTCATACACAGCTGTACTAGACAGTCTGTACACATAGCCTGGGACAGAGGTGCAGAGTCAGATAACCTCTCATGTACAGCTGTACTAGACAGTCTATACACATAGCCCAGGACAGAGGTGCAGAGTCAGATAACCTCTCATGCACGGCTGTACTAGACAGTCTATACACATAGCCCAGGACAGAGGTGCAGAGTCAGATAACCTCTCATGCACGGCTGTACTAGACAGTCTGTACACATAGCCCAGGACAGAGGTGCAGAGTCAGATAACCTCTCATGCACGGCTGTACTAGACAGTCTATACACATAGCCCGGTACAGAGGTGCAGAGTCAGATAACCTCTCATGCACAGCTGTACTAGACAGTCTATACACATAGCCCAGGACAGAGGGGCAGAGTCAGATAACCTCTCATGCACAGCTGTACTAGACAGTCTATACACATAGCCAAGGACAGAGGTGCAGAGTCAGATAACCTCTCATGCACGGCTGTACTAGACAGTCTACACACATAGCCCAGGACAGAGGTGCAGAGTCAGATAACCTCTCATGCACAGCTGTACTAGACAGTCTTTACACATAGCTGGGACAGAGGTGCAGAGTCAGATAACCTCTCATGCACAGCTGTACTAGACAGTCTGTACACATAGCCCGGGACAGAGGTGCAGAGTCAGATAACCTCTCATGCACAGCTGTACTAGACAGTCTGTACACATAGCCCAGGACAGAGGTGCAGAGTCAGATAACCTCTCATGCACGGCTGTACTAGACAGTCTGTACACATAGCCCAGGACAGAGGTGCAGAGTCAGATAACCTCTCATGCACAGCTGTACTAGACAGTCTATACACATAGCCCAGGACAGAGGTGCAGAGTCAGATAACCTCTCATGCACAGCTGTACTAGACAGCCTGTACACATAGCCCAGGACAGAGGTGCAGAGTCAGATAACCTCTCATGCACAGCTGTACTAGACAGTCTATACACATAGCCTGGGACAGAGGTGCAGAGTCAGATAACCTCTCATGCACGGCTGTACTAGACAGTCTGTACACATAGCCTGGGACAGAGGAGCAGAGTCAGATAACCTCTCATGCACGGCTGTACTAGACAGTCTATACACATAGCCCGGGACAGAGGTGCAGAGTCAGATAACCTCTCATGCACAGCTGTACTAGACAGTCTATACACATAGCCTGGGACAGAGGAGCAGAGTTAGATAACCTCTCATGCACGGCTGTACTAGACAGTCTATACACATAGCCCAGGACAGAGGAGCAGAGTCAGATAACCTCTCATGCACAGCTGTACTAGACAGTCTGTACACATAGCCCGGGACAGAGGTGCAGAGTCAGATAACCTCTCATGCACAGCTGTACTAGACAGTCTGTACACATAGCCTGGGACAGAGGTGCAGAGTCAGATAACCTCTCATGCACGGCTGTACTAGACAGTCTGTACACATAGCCCGGGACAGAGGTGCAGAGTCAGATAACCTCTCATGCACAGCTGTACTAGACAGTCTGTACACATAGCCTGGGACAGAGGTGCAGAGTCAGATAACCTCTCATGCACAGCTGTACTAGACAGTCTGTACACATAGCCCGGGACAGAGGTGCAGAGTCAGATAACTTCTCATGCACGGCTGTACTAGACAGTCTATACACATAGCCCGGGACAGAGGAGCAGAGTCAGATAACCTCTCATGCACAGGTGTACTAGACAGTCTATACACATAGCCCAGGACAGAGGTGCAGAGTCAGATAACCTCTCATAGACACTGGACAGGAATGACTGTCCCTTTTTTTGTGTGAGGACTAAAGAATTGGCTGCAGTTTTTTATTTTATTTTTTATTTTTTTTGTAGCTGTAGTTTTTAGTTTAATCCCCATAAACATGCAGAAAACAAACAATCTCCTGGAGCTGGATGTGTAATGGTTTGAGCACAGAGTATTAGGACACCCGGTTTGTGTTGGAGGAATATATGTATTGTATGTATTGTATGTATAGTATGTAGTGTTTAATTTATGAGCTATGACTTTGTTGTCCAATCTCCTCCTCTGTCCCCCCCAATCTCCAAGCAGAGAGAAAGCTGCTTCATTGAATGACACAGCATCTTGGAACAAGCGTAAGATCCTCAGTGATAGAGAGATAACTCCCCTTATTTCCTGAGCTCTGCCTTACATGGTCTGATGTCATCCATTAAGAAATCCAGATAATGACTGCAGCTAACTGATTTCATTTTGGACATTTCCAACATTGCTTCATTTTGGTTTCCTATTGTTTGCACCATGAAGGGTAAAAAAGGATTGGCCAACGCATTTTACCATCTCCATAATTCCAGTCCCAATATGGATGTCTTATTGCATAAGGCCAACTGTCAACAAGAAACAAGTTTAATTTAATAGAAAAATTAAATTAAATGTCAACTTTTTAACTAGAAATGCTTTAATGAAAGAATATAAATAAAGCACCTGTGCCCTCTTTGCTCTGTATAGCTCTATCAGGGAGCAGACATCTTGGGTCAGATCTTCCTTCATCTGACCCAAGATTCTAAACATGTCTGCCCTATGATAGAGCTATACAGAGCAAAGATTCTAAACAACATGTCCGCCCCCGATAGAGCTATACAGAGCAAAGATTCTAAACAACATGTCTGTCCCCTGATAGAGCTATACAGAGCAAAGATTCTAAACAACATGTCCGCCCCCTGATAGAGCTATACAGAGCAAAGATTCTAAACAACATGTCCACCCCCTGATAGAGCTATACAGAGCAAAGATTCTAAACAACATGTCTGCCCCCTGATAGAGCTATACAGAGCAAAGATTCTAAACAACATGTCCATCCCCTGATAGAGCTATACAGAGCAAAGATTCTAAACAACATGTCCATCCCCTGATAGAGCTATACAGAGCAAAGATTCTAAACAACATGTCCGCCCCCGATAAAGCTATACAGAGCAAAGATTCTAAACAACATGTCTGTCCCCTGATAGAGCTATACAGAGCAATGATTCTAAACAACATGTCTGCCCCCTGATAGAGCTATACAGAGCAAAGATTCTAAACATGTCTGCCCCCTGATAGAGCTATACAGAGCAAAGATTCTAAACAACAGTCCGCCCCCTGATAGAGCTATACAGAGCAAAGATTCTAAACAACATGTCCGCCCCCTGATAGAGCTATACAGAGCAAAGATTCTAAACAACATGTCTGTCCCCTGATAGAGCTATACAGAGCAAAGATTCTAATCAACATGTCCACTCCTAATAGAGCTATACAGAGCAAAGATTCTAAACAACATGTCTTCCCCTGATAGAGCTATACAGAGCAAAGATTCTAAACACCATGTCCACCCATGATAGAGCTATACAGAGCAAAGATTCTAAACACCATGTCCTCCCCCTGATAGAGCTATACAGAGCAAAGATTCTAAACAACATGTCCTCCCCCTGATAGAGCTATACAGAGCAAGGATTCTAAACAACATGTCCGCCCCCTGATAGAACTATACAGAGCAAAGATTCTAAACAACATGTCCGCCCCCTGATAGAGCTATACAGAGCAAAGATTCTAAACAACATGTCCGCCCCCTGATAGAGCTATACAGAGCAAAGATTCTAAACAACATGTCCTCCCCCTGATAGAGCTATACGGGGCAAATATTCTATACAACATGTCCGCCCCTGATAGAGCTATACAGAGCAACGATTGTAAACATATCTGCCCCCTGATAGAGCTATACAGAGCAAAGATTCTAATCAACATGTCCACCCCTGATAGAGCTATACAGAGCAAAGATTCTAAACACCATGTCCTCCCCTGATAGAGCTATACAGAGCAAAGATTCTAAACACCATGTCCTCCCCTGATAGAGCTATACAGAGCAAAGATTCTAAACACCATGTCCTCCCCTGATAGAGCTATACAGAGCAAAGATTGTAAACATATCTGCCCCCTGATAGAGCTATACAAGAGGGCTAAATAAGGTACTTTATTTATATTCTTTCAATGAAATGAACCATTATACAAAGCTCTCACTTGTGCGGGGATTTGGCTTTGTGGGAGCGGGGAGCTGGTTCACATTATGATTCTCTCTCATATAATAATCTTGATGTTTAGTGGATTTTATTTTCCTGTATTATTCTGTTTATAAGAAGCAGATGAGGGAATCTGGGAACGGAGGATAATGTTCAGCCTCATCACACAGGGAGCTGAGGTGTTGGAAAGGTTACGGCTGTTTCATAGCACAAGTATGTGAGATATGTATGTAAATCAGCCTGGGATCTGCGTGTAAATGATTCAGCTGGATCCCTCTGTTTATATGTGAGATATGTATGTAAATCAGCCTGGGATCTGCGTGTAAATGATTCAGCTGGATCCCTCTGTTTATATGTGAGATATGTATGTAAATCAGCCTGGGATCTGCGTGTAAATGATTCAGCTGGATCCCTCTGTTTATATGTGAGATATGTATGTAAATCAGCCTGGGATCTGCGTGTAAATGATTCAGCTGGATCCCTCTGTTTATATGTGAGATATGTATGTAAATCAGCCTGGGATCTGCGTGTAAATGATTCAGCTGGATCCCTCTGTTTATATGTGAGATATGTATGTAAATCAGCCTGGGATCTGCGTGTAAATGATTCAGCTGGATCCCTCTGTTTATATGTGAGATATGTATGTAAATCAGCCTGGGATCTGCGTGTAAATGATTCAGCTGGATCCCTCTGTTTATATGTGAGATATGTATGTAAATCAGCCTGGGATCTGCGTGTAAATGATTCAGCTGGATCCCTCTGTTTATATGTGAGATATGTATGTAAATCAGCCTGGGATCTGCGTGTAAATGATTCAGCTGGATCCCTCTGTTTATATGTGAGATATGTATGTAAATCAGCCTGGGATCTGCGTGTAAATGATTCAGCTGGATCCCTCTGTTTATATGTGAGATATGTATGTAAATCAGCCTGGGATCTGCGTGTAAATGATTCAGCTGGATCCCTCTGTTTATATGTGAGATATGTATGTAAATCAGCCTGGGATCTGCGTGTAAATGATTCAGCTGGATCCCTCTGTTTATATGTGAGATATGTATGTAAATCAGCCTGGGATCTGCGTGTAAATGATTCAGCTGGATCCCTCTGTTTATATGTGAGATATGTATGTAAATCAGCCTGGGATCTGCGTGTAAATGATTCAGCTGGATCCCTCTGTTTATATGTGAGATATGTATGTAAATCAGCCTGGGATCTGCGTGTAAATGATTCAGCTGGATCCCTCTGTTTATATGTGAGATATGTATGTAAATCAGCCTGGGATCTGCGTGTAAATGATTCAGCTGGATCCCTCTGTTTATATGTGAGATATGTATGTAAATCAGCCTGGGATCTGCGTGTAAATGATTCAGCTGGATCCCTCTGTTTATATGTGAGATATGTATGTAAATCAGCCTGGGATCTGCGTGTAAATGATTCAGCTGGATCCCTCTGTTTATATGTGAGATATGTATGTAAATCAGCCTGGGATCTGCGTGTAAATGATTCAGCTGGATCCCTCTGTTTATATGTGAGATATGTATGTAAATCAGCCTGGGATCTGCGTGTAAATGATTCAGCTGGATCCCTCTGTTTATATGTGAGATATGTATGTAAATCAGCCTGGGATCTGCGTGTAAATGATTCAGCTGGATCCCTCTGTTTATATGTGAGATATGTATGTAAATCAGCCTGGGATCTGCGTGTAAATGATTCAGCTGGATCCCTCTGTTTATATGTGAGATATGTATGTAAATCAGCCTGGGATCTGCGTGTAAATGATTCAGCTGGATCCCTCTGTTTATATGTGAGATATGTATGTAAATCAGCCTGGGATCTGCGTGTAAATGATTCAGCTGGATCCCTCTGTTTATATGTGAGATATGTATGTAAATCAGCCTGGGATCTGCGTGTAAATGATTCAGCTGGATCCCTCTGTTTATATGTGAGATATGTATGTAAATCAGCCTGGGATCTGCGTGTAAATGATTCAGCTGGATCCCTCTGTTTATATGTGAGATATGTATGTAAATCAGCCTGGGATCTGCGTGTAAATGATTCAGCTGGATCCCTCTGTTTATATGTGAGATATGTATGTAAATCAGCCTGGGATCTGCGTGTAAATGATTCAGCTGGATCCCTCTGTTTATATGTGAGATATGTATGTAAATCAGCCTGGGATCTGCGTGTAAATGATTCAGCTGGATCCCTCTGTTTATATGTGAGATATGTATGTAAATCAGCCTGGGATCTGCGTGTAAATGATTCAGCTGGATCCCTCTGTTTATATGTGAGATATGTATGTAAATCAGCCTGGGATCTGCGTGTAAATGATTCAGCTGGATCCCTCTGTTTATATGTGAGATATGTATGTAAATCAGCCTGGGATCTGCGTGTAAATGATTCAGCTGGATCCCTCTGTTTATATGTGAGATATGTATGTAAATCAGCCTGGGATCTGCGTGTAAATGATTCAGCTGGATCCCTCTGTTTATATGTGAGATATGTATGTAAATCAGCCTGGGATCTGCGTGTAAATGATTCAGCTGGATCCCTCTGTTTATATGTGAGATATGTATGTAAATCAGCCTGGGATCTGCGTGTAAATGATTCAGCTGGATCCCTCTGTTTATATGTGAGATATGTATGTAAATCAGCCTGGGATCTGCGTGTAAATGATTCAGCTGGATCCCTCTGTTTATATGTGAGATATGTATGTAAATCAGCCTGGGATCTGCGTGTAAATGATTCAGCTGGATCCCTCTGTTTATATGTGAGATATGTATGTAAATCAGCCTGGGATCTGCGTGTAAATGATTCAGCTGGATCCCTCTGTTTATATGTGAGATATGTATGTAAATCAGCCTGGGATCTGCGTGTAAATGATTCAGCTGGATCCCTCTGTTTATATGTGAGATATGTATGTAAATCAGCCTGGGATCTGCGTGTAAATGATTCAGCTGGATCCCTCTGTTTATATGTGAGATATGTATGTAAATCAGCCTGGGATCTGCGTGTAAATGATTCAGCTGGATCCCTCTGTTTATATGTGAGATATGTATGTAAATCAGCCTGGGATCTGCGTGTAAATGATTCAGCTGGATCCCTCTGTTTATATGTGAGATATGTATGTAAATCAGCCTGGGATCTGCGTGTAAATGATTCAGCTGGATCCCTCTGTTTATATGTGAGATATGTATGTAAATCAGCCTGGGATCTGCGTGTAAATGATTCAGCTGGATCCCTCTGTTTATATGTGAGATATGTATGTAAATCAGCCTGGGATCTGCGTGTAAATGATTCAGCTGGATCCCTCTGTTTATATGTGAGATATGTATGTAAATCAGCCTGGGATCTGCGTGTAAATGATTCAGCTGGATCCCTCTGTTTATATGTGAGATATGTATGTAAATCAGCCTGGGATCTGCGTGTAAATGATTCAGCTGGATCCCTCTGTTTATATGTGAGATATGTATGTAAATCAGCCTGGGATCTGCGTGTAAATGATTCAGCTGGATCCCTCTGTTTATATGTGAGATATGTATGTAAATCAGCCTGGGATCTGCGTGTAAATGATTCAGCTGGATCCCTCTGATTATATGTGAGATATGTATGTAAATCAGCCTGGGATCTGCGTGTAAATGATTCAGCTGGATCCCTCTGTTTATATGTGAGATATGTATGTAAATCAGCCTGGGATCTGCGTGTAAATGATTCAGCTGGATCCCTCTGTTTATATGTGAGATATGTATGTAAATCAGCCTGGGATCTGCGTGTAAATGATTCAGCTGGATCCCTCTGTTTATATGTGAGATATGTATGTAAATCAGCCTGGGATCTGCGTGTAAATGATTCAGCTGGATCCCTCTGTTTATATGTGAGATATGTATGTAAATCAGCCTGGGATCTGCGTGTAAATGATTCAGCTGGATCCCTCTGTTTATATGTGAGATATGTATGTAAATCAGCCTGGGATCTGCGTGTAAATGATTCAGCTGGATCCCTCTGTTTATATGTGAGATATGTATGTAAATCAGCCTGGGATCTGCGTGTAAATGATTCAGCTGGATCCCTCTGTTTATATGTGAGATATGTATGTAAATCAGCCTGGGATCTGCGTGTAAATGATTCAGCTGGATCCCTCTGTTTATATGTGAGATATGTATGTAAATCAGCCTGGGATCTGCGTGTAAATGATTCAGCTGGATCCCTCTGTTTATATGTGAGATATGTATGTAAATCAGCCTGGGATCTGCGTGTAAATGATTCAGCTGGATCCCTCTGTTTATATGTGAGATATGTATGTAAATCAGCCTGGGATCTGCGTGTAAATGATTCAGCTGGATCCCTCTGTTTATATGTGAGATATGTATGTAAATCAGCCTGGGATCTGCGTGTAAATGATTCAGCTGGATCCCTCTGTTTATATGTGAGATATGTATGTAAATCAGCCTGGGATCTGCGTGTAAATGATTCAGCTGGATCCCTCTGTTTATATGTGAGATATGTATGTAAATCAGCCTGGGATCTGCGTGTAAATGATTCAGCTGGATCCCTCTGTTTATATGTGAGATATGTATGTAAATCAGCCTGGGATCTGCGTGTAAATGATTCAGCTGGATCCCTCTGTTTATATGTGAGATATGTATGTAAATCAGCCTGGGATCTGCGTGTAAATGATTCAGCTGGATCCCTCTGTTTATATGTGAGATATGTATGTAAATCAGCCTGGGATCTGCGTGTAAATGATTCAGCTGGATCCCTCTGATTATATGTGAGATATGTATGTAAATCAGCCTGGGATCTGCGTGTAAATGATTCAGCTGGATCCCTCTGTTTATATGTGAGATATGTATGTAAAGTGATCCAGTGCTCTCTCTCGTAATGTCTATGTAGCGGAGAGCTGATTTATCACAGCTAAACTCCACCAAGTACTTTAAGAGGATGCAGGAACAAGTAATAAATCCAAGAGAATATCCAGCACAATCAGCATTACAGTCCAATAATATCCCATCACTTTCCCCAATCACTGGACGACACACAGTATCAGGAGTAGAACTGACCAGAACTGTTTAATGATTCACAAACACAGAATATATACCGTTGAACATCCTGACAAACCAGATTAGACAAAGGAACTATAACAGGATTAAAGTTTAACCTAAGGACATACAAAGGGAAATCCTGCCTCACACCTTTCAGGATACAAAGGTGCCCAGCTCAGATACACACAGGAAACTAAATGTCTTAGATAAGACAATGGGAAAGGTGACAATGACAGGGATTAAAGGATAGGATCCAATCTTAACTTGAGGAAAGCACAGTGAATAGGACAAAGACTTGGATCCTAGTAATTACAGTACATTCCTCTGCTTGGGAGATAATTGAGTTAACCTTTGTATCAGCTCAATTATCTCCAAGCTAAAATATACAGGTTTTACACAATATTAATAACTTTCAAAATATGCATCAAATTCACATAAAACATACATTTTCAGAATCAGCATACTTTAAATATGAAAATAACTAAAAATCAAACAATTCCACCCAGAAGTTCAAAAGTTAGGTTTTTGTGGCATTTTCACCATTCCCCAAATATGTTCTTAAAGTGCCATACACCCCAGGGCCATACACCGATACTTAGAGTTTTGTGTACTCCAGGCATAGGAAAATCTCTGCAGGGCCAACAATCAATAAAAGGGAATGAGACAGCCAAAAAGGGGGGTTCCGCTACAGTCTATTAGTTAAATTCTGACATTAAAGGGTCTATTCAGATAGCTATGTAGCTTGAGTGCTGATATGGTAAGCATCGGTCATCCCCACAGGCTACTAAAGGGTGGAATTTGGCTATAGCAAAAATAACTGAATTCTCCCGAAACTACCTGAAATACATTTATTTTAAAAAAGTAAAAAATATCTGACGAGATAAATAAATATCTATTTATAAAATAAATGTATTCATTTTTGGGGGTGTATTCATTTTTGGGGGTGTATTTCCTTAAAGTCCCGGCATATTCTGCTGTAAGATTAGCCTCACACCCTGTGGAATATATTTATCCTTCTAATCCCGACGCTTATTTTGGAAAATGGGAGAAAATCTGCAAAATGCAAAGTTAATTAAAGTGTCGTGTAATCGAATGACGACAAAGCTGCTTTATTCTCATTAACCCACTGTGTGTATTAAAATCACTAAACCCGCGTTGGGTCAGTAAAGATGCCCTGCGATTAGCCATTAATTTCACTAATTATTTATCCAGCACGGGGAGGATATTTTCTTGCATCGTACAGAATATATACTGTGTCTGGATGTGAATGGGCACAGTGGGGTTTAAATCGTTGCCCCTGTAATTTCAGACTATGTCCTCTAGTTGTGGTAGTTTTTCTTCATATAAATATCCTCTCCTCCGTTACTGTGCCGATTCCCTTTATGTATATAAATGTCTCTATCATATCCCCCCTGTTACGTCTTTCCTCCAAGCTATACATGTTGTGAGCGTCTTTTCCCCTCTGTCTCATTTTCCTGCACGCTACACCCACAGCGCACAGGCACCACACCCAACACACAAGCGATACACCCAGCGCACAGGCGATACACCCTGCGCACAGGCGATACACCCAGCGCACAGGCGATACACCCAGCGCACAGGCGATACACCCAGCGCACAGGCGATACATCCAGCGCACAGGCGATACACCCACGCACATGCGATACACCCAAAGCGCACAGGCGATACACCCACAGCGCACAGGCGATACACCCAGCACACAGGTGCCACACCCAGCTCACGCTACACCCAGCACACAGGCGCCACACCCAGCTCACAGGCCCTATGCCCGGCTCATGCTACACCCAGCTCACAGGCGATACACCCACCTCACGCTACACCCGGCTCACAGGCGATACACCCAGATCACGCTACACCCGGCGCACAGGCACTACACCCAGCGCACAGGCGCTACACCCGGCGCACAGCCGCTACACCCAGCTCACGCTACACCCGGCGCACAGGCGCTACACTCAGCTCACGCTACACCCGGCGCACAGGCACTACACCCGGCGCACAGGCACTACACCCAGCTAACGCTACACCAGGCGCACAGGCACTACACCCAGCTAACGCTACACCCGGCGCACAGGCACTACACCCAGCTAACGCTACACCCAGAACACAGGTGCTACACGGACACCTTTCCCCCTAGATTTTATAAATCACATGCATTGTGTATCCAGCGCTGTGTGTAACCCTGAGAGATTGTACGTCTCATCCTCAGACCGCCAATCTGTAAGATATAAGCGCCACACTTATATTTGGTGAACAATATGATAATTAGCAGCCGATTTAGGGGCATATTTTACGCTCAAGATTTCCTGACTTCTTCTTGTACAATTTATTTAATTATCTCTGTGTTACAATGGCTGTCAGGACACACCGTCATTTTATACAGGCGAGGGGTTAACCTACCCTCTGCTGGTACAATCTCTGTGGCAAAGACATGTTCTTTCTCCTCCGGATCCAACAGGCTTTGTTGAGAAATTCCATCCGGAGATTCATAGCATGAGATTCATTGATCCTTAAATCTCCTTAGCATTCAATCTCCACTCCCTCTGCTGTGATGTTTTATGTGTGAGTGTTAAATAGGCTCTGTCACCCAAACACTGCTCATACTGTGACTGTGTCACCCAAACACTGCTCATACTGTGACTGTGTCACCCAAACACTGCTCATACTGTGACTGTGTCACCCAAACACTGCTCATACTGTGACTGTGTCACCCAAACACTGCTCATACTGTGACTGTGTCACCCAAACACTGCTCATACTGTGACTGTGTCACCCAAACACTGCTCATACTGTGACTGTGTCACCCAAACACTGCTCATACTGTGACTGTGTCACCCAAACACTGCTCATACTGTGACTGTGTCACCCAAACACTGCTCATACTGTGACTGTGTCACCCAAACACTGCTCATACTGTGACTGTATCACCCAAACACTGCTCATACTGTGACTGTATCACCCAAACACTGCTCATACTGTGACTGTGTCACCCAAACACTGCTTATACTGTGACTGTGTCACCCAAACACTGCTCATACTGTGACTGTGTCACCCAAACACTGCTCATACTGTGACTGTGTCACCCAAACACTGCTCATACTGTGACTGTGTCACCCAAACACTGCTCATACTGTGACTTTGTCACCCAAACACTGCTCATACTGTGACTGTATCACCTAAACACTGCTCATACTGTGACTGTATCACCCAAACACTGCTCATACTGTGACTGTATCACCTAAACACTGCTCATACTGTGACTGTATCACCTAAACACCGCTTATACTGTGACTGTATCACCTAAACACCGCTTATACTGTGACTGTATCACATAAACACTGCTTATACTGTGACTGTATCACCCAAACACCGCTTATACTGTGACTGTATCACCTAAACACTGCTTATACTGTGACTGTATCACCTAAACACTGCTTATACTGTGACTGTATCACCCAAACACTGCTTATACTGTGACTGTATCACCTAAACACTGCTTATACTGTGACTGTATCACCTAAACACTGCTTATACTGTGACTGTATCACCCAAACACTGCTCATACTGTGACTGTGTCACCCAAACACTGCTCATACTGTGACTGTGTCACCCAAACACTGCTCATACTGTGACTGTGTCACCCAAACACTGCTCATACTGTGACTGTGTCACCCAAACACTGCTTATACTGTGACTGTGTCACCCAAACACTGCTCATACTGTGACTGTGTCACCCAAACACTGCTCATACTGTGACTGTGTCACCCAAACACTGCTCATACTGTGACTGTGTCACCCAAACACTGCTCATACTGTGACTGTGTCACCCAAACACTGCTCATACTGTGACTGTGTCACCCAAACACTGCTCATACTGTGACTGTGTCACCCAAACACTGCTCATACTGTGACTGTGTCACCCAAACACTGCTCATACTGTGACTGTATCACCTAAACACTGCTCATACTGTGACTGTATCACCCAAACACTGCTCATACTGTGACTGTATCACCTAAACACTGCTTATACTGTGACTGTATCACCTAAACACCGCTTATACTGTGACTGTATCACATAAACACCGCTTATACTGTGACTGTATCACATAAACACTGCTTATACTGTGACTGTATCACCCAAACACCGCTTATACTGTGACTGTATCACCTAAACACCGCTTATACTGTGACTGTATCACCTAAACACCGCTTATACTGTGACTGTATCACCTAAACACTGCTTATACTGTGACTGTATCACCCAAACACTCCTTATACTGTGACTGTATCACCTAAACACTGCTTATACTGTGACTGTATCAGCTAAACACTGCTTATACTGTGACTGTATCACCTAAACACTGCTTATACTGTGACTGTATCACCTAAACACTGCTCATACTGTGACTGTATCACCCAAACACTGCTTATACTGTGACTGTATCACCCAAACACTGCTTATACTGTGACTGTATCACCCAAACACTGCTTATACTGTGACTGTATCACCCAAACACTGCTTATACTGTGACTGTATCACCCAAACTCTGCTTATACTGTGACTGTATCACCCAAACTCTGCTTATACTGTGACTGTATCACCCAAACACTGCTTATACTGTGACTGTATCACCCAAACACTGCTTATACTGTGACTGTATCACCCAAACACTGCTTATACTGTGACTGTATCACCCAAACACTGCTTATATTGTGACTGTATCACCCAAACACTGCTTATACTGTGACAGAAATGTTCTAACAGTGGAAGGTAATGGAAGAGTCTTGCTGATTGTTCCACTTTTTGAACCACCTCCCCCCCGAATGCCCCTTGCTGCCTTGATCTCGTTTGTATCCTGTTGTATCTCATATTTATCAGCTTTCAACTTTGTTTCCTCAGAAACTGTCACCTGGAGTTAGTCAGTTTGCCTACACCTGTGTTCAAGACCACACGATCTGGACCAATCAGCAGTTCTGGGAAACAACATTTTACAACAACGTCCAAAGTCAAGTGCGATCTTTGTATTTAACATCTAAAGACCAGGGAGCGAACACAGCGCCTGCGGTAAGAATGGGTGATCCATGTGTCTGCTCGCTATACTCTGCTCCATTATATGTCTGCTCGCTATACTCTGCTCCATTATATGTCTGCTCGCTATACTCTGCTCCATTATATGTCTGCTCGCTATACTCTGCTCCATTATATGTCTGCTCGCTATACTCTGCTCCATTATATGTCTGCTCGCTATACTCTGCTCCATTATATGTCTGCTCGCTATACTCTGCTCCATTATATGTCTGCTCGCTATACTCTGCTCCATTATATGTCTGCTCGCTATACTCTGCTCCATTATATGTCTGCTCGCTATACTCTGCTCCATTATATGTCTGCTCGCTATACTCTGCTCCATTATATGTCTGCTCGCTATACTCTGCTCCATTATATGTCTGCTCGCTATACTCTGCTCCATTATATGTCTGCTCGCTATACTCTGCTCCATTATATGTCTGCTCGCTATACTCTGCTCCATTATATGTCTGCTCGCTATACTCTGCTCCATTATATGTCTGCTCGCTATACTCTGCTCCATTATATGTCTGCTCGCTATACTCTGCTCCATTATATGTCTGCTCGCTATACTCTGCTCCATTATATGTCTGCTCGCTATACTCTGCTCCATTATATGTCTGCTCGCTATACTCTGCTCCATTATATGTCTGCTCGCTATACTCTGCTCCATTATATGTCTGCTCGCTATACTCTGCTCCATTATATGTCTGCTCGCTATACTCTGCTCCTTTATATGTCTGCTCGCTATACTCTGCTCCATTATATGTCTGCTCGCTATACTCTGCTCCATTATATGTCTGCTCGCTATACTCTGCTCCATTATATGTCTGCTCGCTATACTCTGCTCCTTTATATGTCTGCTCGCTATACTCTGCTCCTTTATATGTCTGCTCGCTATACTCTGCTCCATTATATGTCTGCTCGCTATACTCTGCTCCATTATATGTCTGCTCGCTATACTCTGCTCCATTATATGTCTGCTCGCTATACTCTGCTCCATTATATGTCTGCTCGCTATACTCTGCTCCATTATATGTCTGCTCGCTATACTCTGCTCCATTATATGTCTGCTCGCTATACTCTGCTCCATTATATGTCTGCTCGCTATACTCTGCTCCATTATATGTCTGCTCGCTATACTCTGCTCCATTATATGTCTGCTCGCTATACTCTGCTCCATTATATGTCTGCTCGCTATACTCTGCTCCATTATATGTCTGCTCGCTATACTCTGCTCCATTATATGTCTGCTCGCTATACTCTGCTCCATTATATGTCTGCTCGCTATACTCTGCTCCATTTTATGTCTGCTCGCTATACTCTGCTCCATTATATGTCTGCTCGCTATACTCTGCTCCTTTATATGTCTGCTCGCTATACTCTCCTCCATTATATGTCTGCTCGCTATACTCTGCTCCATTATATGTCTGCTCGCTATACTCTGCTCCATTATATGTCTGCTCGCTATACTCTGCTCCTTTATATGTCTGCTCGCTATACTCTGCTCCATTATATGTCTGCTCGCTATACTCTGCTCCATTATATGTCTGCTCGCTATACTCTGCTCCATTATATGTCTGCTCGCTATACTCTGCTCCTTTATATGTCTGCTCGCTATACTCTGCTCCTTTATATGTCTGCTCGCTATACTCTGCTCCTTTATATGTCTGCTCGCTATACTCTGCTCCATTATATGTCTGCTCGCTATACTCTGCTCCATTATATGTCTGCTCGCTATACTCTGCTCCTTTATATGTCTGCTCGCTATACTCTGCTCCTTTATATGTCTGCTCGCTATACTCTGCTCCTTTATATGTCTGCTCGCTATACTCTGCTCCTTTATATGTCTGCTCGCTATACTCTGCTCCTTTATATGTCTGCTCGCTATACTCTGCTCCATTAAATGTCTGCTCGCTATACTCTGCTCCATTATATGTCTGCTCGCTATACTCTGCTCCTTTATATGTCTGCTCGCTATACTCTGCTCCATTATATGTCTGCTCGCTATACTCTGCTCCATTATGTCTGCTCGCTATACTCTGCTCCTTTATATGTCTGCTCGCTATACTCTGCTCCATTATATGTCTGCTCGCTATACTCTGCTCCATTATATGTCTGCTCGCTATACTCTGCTCCATTATATGTCTGCTCGCTATACTCTGCTCCATTATATGTCTGCTCGCTATACTCTGCTCCATTAAATGTCTGCTCGCTATACTCTGCTCCATTATATGTCTGCTCGCTATACTCTGCTCCATTATATGTCTGCTCGCTTTACTCTGCTCCATTATATGTCTGCTCGCTATACTCTGCTCCATTATATGTCTGCTCGCTATACTCTGCTCCTTTATATGTCTGCTCGCTATACTCTGCTCCATTATATGTCTGCTCGCTATACTCTGCTCCATTATATGTCTGCTCGCTATACTCTGCTCCTTTATATGTCTGCTCGCTATACTCTGCTCCATTATATGTCTGCTCGCTATACTCTGCTCCATTATATGTCTGCTCGCTATACTCTGCTCCATTATATGTCTGCTCGCTCTATATATACATATTACTAGTGACATGGGGCGCTCCATACTGATGTCTTTATATATACATATTACTAGTCACATAGGGCGCTCCATACTGATGTCTCTATATATACATATTACTAGTGACATGGGGCGCTCCATACTGATTTCTTTATATATACATATTACTAGTGACATAGGGCGCTCCATACTGGTGTCTGTATATATACATATTACTAGTGATATAGGGCGCTCCATACTGATGTCTGTATATATACATATTACTAGTGACATGGGGCGCTCCATACTGATGTCTCTATATATACATATTACTAGTGACATGGGGCGCTCCATACTGATGTCTCTATATATACATATTACTAGTGACATGGGGCGCTCCATACTGATGTCTGTATATATACATATTACTAGTGACATGGGGCGCTCCATACTGATGTCTCTATATATACATATTACTAGTGACATGGGGCGCTCCATACTGATGTCTGTATATATACATATTACTAGTGACATGGGGCGCTCCATACTGATATCTTTATATATACATATTACTAGTGACATGGGGCGCTCCATACTGATGTCTGTATATATACATATTACTAGTGACATGGGGCGCTCCATACTGATGTCTCTATATATACATATTACTAGTGACATGGGGCGCTCCATACTGATGTCTCTCTATATACATATTACTAGTGACATGGGGCGCTCCATACTGATGTCTCTATATATACATATTACTAGTGACATGGGGCGCTCCATACTGATGTCTCTATATATACATATTACTAGTGACATGGGGCGCTCCATACTGATGTCTCTATATATACATATTACTAGTGACATGGGGCGCTCCATACTGATGTCTCTATATATACATATTACTAGTGACATGGGGCGCTCCATACTGATGTCTCTATATATACATATTACTAGTGACATGGGGCGCTCCATACTGATGTCTCTATATATACATATTACTAGTGACATGGGGCGCTCCATACTGATGTCTCTATATATACATATTACTAGTGACATGGGGCGCTCCATACTGATGTCTCTATATATACATATTACTAGTGACATGGGGCGCTCCATACTGATGTCTCTATATATACATATTACTAGTGACATGGGGCGCTCCATACTGATGTCTCTATATATACATATTACTAGTGACATGGGGCGCTCCATACTGATGTCTCTATATATACATATTACTAGTGACATGGGGCGCTCCATACTGATGTCTCTATATATACATATTACTAGTGACATGGGGCGCTCCATACTGATGTCTGTATATATACATATTACTAGTGACATGGGGCGCTCCATACTGATGTCTGTATATATACATATTACTAGTGACATGGGGCGCTCCATACTGATGTCTGTATATATTCATATTACTAGTGACATGGGGCGCTCCATACTGATGTCTCTATATATACATATTACTAGTGACATGGGGCGCTCCATACTGATGTCTCTATATATACATATTACTAGTGACATGGGGCGCTCCATACTGATGTCTCTATATATACATATTACTAGTGACATGGGGCGCTCCATACTGATGTCTCTATATATACATATTACTAGTGACATGGGGCGCTCCATACTGATGTCTCTATATATACATATTACTAGTGACATGGGGCGCTCCATACTGATGTCTGTATATATACATATTACTAGTGACATGGGGCGCTCCATACTGATGTCTGTATATATTCATATTACTAGTGACATGGGGCGCTCCATACTGATGTCTCTATATATACATATTACTAGTGACATGGGGCGCTCCATACTGATGTCTCTATATATACATATTACTAGTGACATGGGGCGCTCCATACTGATGTCTCTATATATACATATTACTAGTGACATGGGGCGCTCCATACTGATGTCTCTATATATACATATTACTAGTGACATGGGGCGCTCCATACTGATGTCTCTATATATACATATTACTAGTGACATGGGGCGCTCCATACTGATGTCTCTATATATACATATTACTAGTGACATGGGGCGCTCCATACTGATGTCTCTATATATACATATTACTAGTGACATGGGGCGCTCCATACTGATGTCTCTATATATACATATTACTAGTGACATGGGGCGCTCCATACTGATGTCTCTATATATACATATTACTAGTGACATGGGGCGCTCCATACTGATGTCTCTATATATACATATTACTAGTGACATGGGGCGCTCCATACTGATGTCTCTAAATATACATATTACTAGTGACATGGGGCGCTCCATACTGATGTCTGTATATATACATATTACTAGTGACATGGGGCGCTCCATACTGATGTCTGTATATATACATATTACTAGTGACATGGGGCGCTCCATACTGATGTCTGTATATATTCATATTACTAGTGACATGGGGCGCTCCATACTGATGTCTGTATATATACATATTACTAGTGACATGGGGCGCTCCATACTGATGTCTCTATATATACATATTACTAGTGACATGGGGCGCTCCATACTGATGTCGCTATATATACATATTTCTAGTGACATGGGGCGCTCCATACTGATGTTTCTATATATACATATTACTAGTGACATAGGGCGCTCCATACTGATGTCTCTATATATACATATTACTAGTGACATGGGGCGCTCCATACTGATGTTTCTATATATACATATTACTAGTGACATAGGGCGCTCCATACTGATGTCTCTATATATACATATTACTAGTGACATGGGGCGCTCCATACTGATGTCTCTATATATACATATTACTAGTGACATGGGGCGCTCCATACTGATGTTTCTATATATACATATTACTAGTGACATGGGGCGCTCCATACTGATGTTTCTATATATACATATTACTAGTGACATGGGGCGCTCCATACTGATGTCTCTATATATACATATTACTAGTGACATGGGGCGCTCCATACTGATGTCTCTATATATACATATTACTAGTGACATAGGGCGCTCCATACTGATGTCTCTATATATACATATTACTAGTGACATGGGGCGCTCCATACTGATGTTTCTATATATACATATTACTAGTGACATAGGGCGCTCCATACTGATGTCTCTATATATACATATTACTAGTGACATGGGGCGCTCCATACTGATGTCTCTATATTCTCTGTGTTTATTAATAAGATGAAATACTTTATTCCACAAGGAGAATGGCGCGGACGCACACAGCAGCCCGGAGCGCACGGTGATGGATCTCGCGGCAGAGCAGTTACGCTTGTGGCCGGTGCTGAGTAAAGAGAAGCAGCAGGAGCTGGTGCAGAATGAGGAGAGCACTGTATTCAGCCAGGCCATCCACTTCTCCAACCTCATGGTGTATCTGCTGGTCCCACTGGACACGAGCAAGAACAAACTACTGAGGACATCCGCCACGGGAGACTGGGAGAGCGGCAGTAACAGCATTGTCACCAACAGGTGAGCCTATTACTGGCTCTGCCCCTCAGAGCGCGGCTGGCTCTCCCCCTCAAGTGATACAGTCACAGTATAAGCAGTGTTTGGGTGATACAGTCACAGTATAAGCAGTGTTTGGGCGATACAGTCACAGTATAAGCAGTGTTTGGGTGATACAGTCACAGTATAAGCAGTGTATAGGTGATACAGTCACAGTATGAGCAGTGTTTGGGTGATACAGTCACAGTATAAGCAGTGTTTATGTGATACAGTCACAGTATGAGCAGTGTTTGGGTGATACAGTCACAGTATAAGCAGTGTTTAGGTGATACAGTCACAGTATAAGCAGTGTTTAGGTGCTGCAGTTATCACATTTACCAACTGGCTGCAGAATAAGTGCGTGGTCCAGTCCGCGGGGGTTACGTGCTCACTCCTGATGGAATGTGCCGCGTGTTGCCACTCAGATTACATGTGATAAACAGTCGCTGGTTTGTTGGGGGATAGTTTGGGCTGAGCTCATTGTTTAAATGCTGTGTATCATTCCTTTATCATGACTCGTTACCATTCCTGTGACATTATTACCCATGAGTCGGGGTCAGTAACATGCGCTTCATACAAACCGCTCCGCATGTTTTGAATCAAGCTGTCCAAATACATTCCCTCTGATAAGTCTCCCCGAGAGCCGTTAGCCTCTGTGGACGCAGGGGGCTGATATAAGCTTCTAATATAGGAGACCATTCACTATAATGGCCGGTACTTCTACAGAGAAGCAAGCAGGGCAGTCTGACTGGCGCCTGTCTCTCCTGGCTTGATCAGCGATAGACCCTCATTTTGAAAGCGGATCAATGGAGGGGGCCTTAACTAGGTTCCCTATGCTGATCCCCATGTAAACATAACTGTTTCTTTCTGCCGAAGCAGAGAGACCCCCGGCTCCTTACAGACCCCAAATAGATGAGCATTATTCTGATTGGCTATATGCATGCCATCCTCTTGACCGGCTCTGGCTCAGCTGTGAAGCAGAGCCGAGTGTTAATCGCATGTAAAAGCAAAATAAACACAAAGGCTTTTGGATAAGAAGTAAATTAGCTGGTTTTCCAGAGATCTGTAGATACATAGTGTACAGTTAGAGCATCTGTGATCAGTCCACTGCCTGGTGGAAGCCATGCTAGATACAGTAATCCAGACATATTGCTGTGCGTGCGGAAGGTACCGGGTTAGTATCTCCAGTGCCCTCGTTACCCTGCACCATGTCTTATTTCTTTCTCCCTTTTTTCTTCTCTCTCCGTGTCGGTTTCCGTGACTTCGTGCCCAGCATCGCCGGCAGCGTGGCCGACAGCTACGACACCGAGAGCGGCTTTGAAGATTCGGAAAACGACATCGCCAACTCCGTGGTCCGATTCATCACCCGATTCATTGACAAGGTCTGTACAGAGAGCGGGGTGACCCAGGAGCATATCAAGAGCCTGCACTGCATGATCCCAGGTCAGTGGTGAAGATAGAGGTGATCACAAGAAAGACCTATAACTTTACCCCTGATTTTAACGTTACATTTTATAAAAACAAATGCTGATCTTTTAGTTTACCCCAAATCTCCACCCTCTGTACTTTAATAAACATAGACTGTGTCACCGGCAGATAAGAACCATTCAGCCCGTTAGAAATCACTGGCTTAACATGGAGCCGGTAAATTGTCAGCCCTGGTTGTGTTTGTATTTTCTGAGTGTTTTCTGTATTGTCTGTGTCTGTGTTTAAGGTCACGTTACTCTCTGCTGGTGTAACTGGTGTGTGTGTCAATTTAACCCTTTGATAGACGCAGCAGTTGTCCTTCACGTAGATCAATAAACCAAACCTATGGATTACGAATTGTTCTAATCTGTGCCAGATCTGGAGAGAGTCACACTAATTTATATCAACAATTAGTATCAGCCATTCAGCAGGCCCAACAATCAGAAATATAAACACAAATACCCCATACTCTCTATATAAACAGAGTCAAACCTGCAAAGAAATACAGTAATATATGTAACAATCTAAGCCAGCAGAGACCTCTGACGAAGCCCCAGGATAAACGCATTGGGTATGACACTGCACTGTGATCTATTATCTGTATTTATATATTTGATCTATTAAATCTGCAAATATTTCCTGTGATCCTCGATATCTGTTCTAACAGCTGCGCCCACCAGTTACACCAATTATTGCTCGACGTACCCTCCTAGGGTGGAAAGGAGCACTATATACACAGAGGCTGACACGTCTCCTGAACATTACTCTCTGTTTTCTAGGCATTGTTGCCATGCACATTGAAACGCTGGAGACAGTACATCGGGAAAGTCGTCGCCTGCCCCCTATTAAAAAGGTTGGTTCAGTCCATTGCTAGCGCCCAGCCTCATTCTGCTGCTTCATTCTGCTTCCCCATCCTGCCGCCTCATTCTGCTGCCGCCTCATTCTGCTGCTTCATTCTGCTTCCCCATCCTGCCGCCTCATCCTGCCGCCTCATTCTGCTGCTGCCTCATTCTGCTGCTTCATTCTGCTTCCCCATCCTGCCGCCTCATTCTGCTGCTTCATTCTGCTTCCCCATCCTGCCGCCTCATTCTGCTGCTGCCTCATTCTGCTGCTTCATTCTGCTTCCCCATCCTGCCGCCTCATTCTGCTGCTGCCTCATTCTGCTGCTTCATTCTGCTTCCCCATCCTGCCGCCTCATTCTGCTGCTGCCTCATTCTGCTGCTTCATTCTGCTTCCCCATCCTGCTGCCTCATTCTGCTGCTTCATTCTGCTTCCCCATCCTGCCGCCTCATTCTGCTGCTGCCTCATTCTGCTGCTTCATTCTGCTTCCCCATCCTGCCGCCTCATTCTGCTGCTGCCTCATTCTGCTGCTTCATTCTGCTTCCCCATCCTGCCGCCTCATTCTGCTGCTGCTTCATTCTGCTGCTTCATTCTGCTTCCCCATCCTGCCGCCTCATTCTGCTGCTGCCTCATTCTGCTGCTTCATTCTGCTTCCCCATCCTGCCGCCTCATTCTGCTGCTGCCTCATTCTGCTGCTTCATTCTGCTTCCCCATCCTGCCGCCTCATTCTGCTGCTGCCTCATTCTGCTGCTTCATTCTGCTTCCCCATCCTGCCGCCTCATTCTGCTGCTGCCTCATTCTGCTGCTTCATTCTGCTTCCCCATCCTGCCGCCTCATTCTGCTGCTGCCTCATTCTGCTGCTTCATTCTGCTTCCCCATCCTGCCGCCTCATTCTGCTGCTGCTTCATTCTGCTGCTTCATTCTGCTTCCCCATCCTGCCGCCTCATTCTGCTGCCGCCTCATTCTGCTGCTTCATTCTGCTTCCCCATCCTGCCGCCTCATTCTGCTGCTGCCTCATTCTGATGCTTCATTCTGCTTCCCCATCCTGCCGCCTCATTCTGCTGCTTCATTCTGCTTCCCCATCCTGCCGCCTCATTCTGCTGCTGCCTCATTCTGCTGCTTCATTCTGCTTCCCCATCCTTCCGCCTCATTCTGCTGCTGCCTCATTCTGCTGCTTCATTCTGCTTCCCCATCCTGCTGCCTCATTCTGCTGCTTCATTCTGCTTCCCCATCCTGCCGCCTCATTCTGCTGCTGCCTCATTCTGCTGCTTCATTCTGCTTCCCCATCCTGCCGCCTCATTCTGCTGCTTCATTCTGCTTCCCCATCCTGCTGCCTCATTCTGCTGCTTCGTTCTGCTTCCCCATCCTGCCGCCTCATTCTGCTGCCTCATTCTGCTGCTTCATTCTGCTTCCCCATCCTGCCGCCTCATTCTGCTGCTGCCTCATTCTGATGCTTCATTCTGCTTCCCCATCCTGCCGCCTCATTCTGCTGCTGCCTCATTCTGATGCTTCATTCTGCTTCCCCATCCTGCCGCCTCATTCTGCTGCTGCCTCATTCTGCTGCTTCATTCTGCTTCCCCATCCTGCCACCTCATTCTGCAGCCTCCCTGATGTCACTGGAGCTTGCCGTGTCCTGCAGAGGCCACATAAAGAAAAGCAATTGTTTTCCAAGAATTAAGGGCATGAGAATTACTGATTTACTCAGTTATTTGCCCCAAAAATACTTTTTTCAAATGTTCCTCTTCCTATTAAACAGATACAGGCGACACACTTACTGCTCCTTGAAGCACTGGTGATGGCTTAAATATTATATCTAGCGCAGGCATTTTACATAGAAATTCTCTAATGAAATAAGACACATAAAGCACCTTATTGAGCCCTCTGATAGAGCTATACAGGGCAAAGGTTCTAAACAACATGTCTGCCCCCTGATAGAGCTATACAGGGCAAAGATTCCAAACAACATGTCTGCCCCCTGATAGAGCTATACAGAGCAAAGGTTCTAAACAACATGTCTGCCCCCTGATAGAGCTATACAGGGCAAAGGTTCTAAACAACATGTCCGCCCTCTGATAGAGCTATACAGAGCGAAGATTCTAAACAACATGTCCTCCCCCTGATAGAGCTATACAGAGCAAAGATTCTAAACATGTCCACCCCCTGATAGAGCTATACAGGGCAAAGGTTCTAAACAACATGTCTGCCCCCTGATAGAGCTATACAGGGCAAAGGTTCTAAACAACATGTCCTCCCCTGATAGAGCTATACAGGGCAAAGGTTATAAACAACATGTCTGCCCCTGATAGAGCTACACAGAGCAAAGATTCTAAACAACATGTCCGCCCCCTGATAGAGCTATACAGAGCAAAGATTCTAAACATGTCCACCCCCTGATAGAGCTATACAGAGCAAAGATTCTAATCAACATGTCTGCCCTCTGATGGAGCTATACAGGGCAAAGGTTCTAAACAACATGTCTGCCCCCTGATAGAGCTATACAGAGCAAAGATTCTAAACAATATGTCTGCCCCCTGATAGAGCTATACAGAGCAAAGATTCTAAACAACATGTCTGCCCCCTGATAGAGCTATACACAGCAAAGATTCTAAACAATATGTCTGCCCCCTGATAGAGCTATACAGAGCAAAGATTCTAAACAACATGTCTGCCCCCTGATAGAGCTATACAGAGCAAGGATTCTAAACAATATGTCTGCCCCCTGATAGAGCTATACAGAGCAAAGATTCTAAACAACAAGTCCGCCCCTCTGATAGAGCTATACAGAGCAAGGATTATAAACAACATGTCCGCCCCCTGATAGAGCTATACAGGGCAAAGATTCTAAACAACATCTCCACCCTCTGATAGAGCTATACCGGGCAAAGATTCTAAACAACATGTCCGCCCCCTGATAGAGCTATACAGAGCAAAGATTCTAAACAACATGTCTGCCCCTGATAGAGCTATACAGAGCAAAGATTCTAAACAACATGTCCTCCCCCTGATAGAGCTATACAGTACAAAGATTCTAAACAGCATGTCTGCCTCCTGATAGAGATATACAGAACAAAGATTCTAAACAGCATGTCTGCCTCCTGATATAGATATACAGAGCAAAGATTCTAAACAACATGTCCGCCCCTGATAGAGCTATAGCAAAGTATTGTTATTTAGGGGATAGTATTTATAGATGTATACATAATGTCCTGTATTTATAGGTAGACAGTAAATTCAATTAATGCCTTTAGAAATTAGGCCCACGCCAGTGGGAATATAGAAACCATGAGAAAGCATGGCAGCTATGAACACCCCAAGGGGCAATGGTCACATTATATATCCAAACTCGCTGTAATCACCAGGGTTTTCTTCTACAGCCCAAAATCCTGAGACCAGCCCTGCTGCCGGGTGAGGAGTTCGTGTGCGAAGCTTTACGGGTGCTGCTTGATCCAGATGGCAGAGAGGAAGCCACTGGCGGGATGCTTGGAGGTCCACATATCCTACCAGCAGAGGGCGCCCTCTTCCTTACCACGTACCGCATCATATTTAAAGGCACGCCTCACGACCCGCTAGGTAACGCTTGTTTCCCTGAAGGTTTTAAACCATTCCAGCTGTTTAATCCCCGTATTTAAAGGATAACTGAGAACGCAAAGGTTTAAAAAAGGTTTCATTGTCCTCTAAGGATGTGAATGGTTTGTGGCTCCTGCTCTTTCAGAGCTTCTAGACCGAGGCCCAACGTTCATAGGATAGTGAGTCACGTATGGTTTATCTGTGGGATCCATGCAAGTTCCAGTCTCCTTGTATTATGCAACAGTAAGAGATTTATTAGGACAATGTATCTCAATCTGATAAATGAATGTGTGGTTTTCGTCTCACGATATCCGATTGATGAATTGTAACTCCCCTTCCACATCTCATTCGTCTGAAACAAATTACAGCTAATTATCAGCAAACAAATCCGCTGAAATGCTGATATCTACATCTGGTCCTGGGTAATAACTCCCTCACCCCACAATATGTAGAGTCTCTGCCAACAGAAGGGTTTGTTGTGTTCGATTGTCGTCTTGTTGGCTAAATCATGTGAAGCCGAATAACTTCTGTCTTTCTGTGTTTGGTATTTGTGTATTTATTTAATAATGACCTTTCCGTATTGCTTGTATACATTCTACATTATCCAAGAACAATTTGTACCTAACATAAAAGAAAAACCCTGCTCAGCATGTAATACACTCAGTCATTGTCTCCAACAAGCCACAGCCGTTGGGTTAATGCAGTCGGGTAATTATTTAACTCCTGTTTGTTGCAGTAATAACAAGATAGGGTTTCAGTAGACATATGTCAGAGGGTCTGCAGGCCCTATAGAGCCATAAAACCTGATCAGAAACATTCCCTCTGAATGTGCAGCCAGCCATGTCCCCATCACAGGGTCAGTGTTATATGATCAGTTATAACATGTTATGTGCTAATATTATCACTTTACTGGCACAGCGTGACCTGCCAGACAATGAAATGATAACCCATTATTGGCGAACTGAGAATCTGATTGCAAGCTCTCAGGACCAAGTCCCTCTAAGGCCTGACAAAAGGGGTCTAGAAACCCGATCTTCAAACCTCCTCTACCCTCCTTAGCTTATATTGTGTGCAGGTCCAAGTAGCCATTGTTACTCTTACTGGCATAATCCTACCCAGAAACCCTGCAATCAAACTCTGTTAGCCAATACATGCTGTCATTTTAACCCTAATTGCTGCCTGTTTTTCAACGGATAACAAGTTACTTTCCTTTTACACAAGTGAAAGATTAATATCGGAGTGTGATTTCTATCTAACCCTGAAATACAGTCGGACACTAAGTGAAGGCAGCAGAGATCTCTGGTCCATTCTTCTCATTACCTGGGGCTCATCACTGAGATTAACTGGTACTGTTTGTTGCATCCAGTGTGGTTGTTTTAAATTGAAAAAATATTTATTGAAACAATACAAATAAAGAGACTTATTGAGACCTCTTTACTCTGTATAGCTCGATCAGGGGTCAGATATGTTGGATTAGATGAAGGAAGATCTGACCCAAGATTCTAAACATGTCCGCCCCTGATAGAGCTATACAGAGCAAAGATTCTAAACAACATATCCTCCCCCTGATAGAGCTATACAGAGCAAAGATTCTAAACAACATGTCCGCCCCCTGATAGAGCTATACAGAGCAAAGATTCTAAACAACATGTCCGCCCCTGATAGAGCTATACAGAGCAAAGATTCTAAACAACATATCCTCCCCCTGATAGAGCTATACAGAGCAAAGATTCTAAACAACATGTCCGTCCCGGATAGAGCTATACAGAGCAAAGATTCTAAACAACTTGTCCGCCCCCTGATAGAGCTATACAGAGCAAACATACTAAACAACATGTCTACCCCCTGATAGAGCTATACAGAGCAAACATACTAAACAACATGTCAACCCCCTGATAGAGCTATACAGAGCAAAGATTCTAGACAACATGTCCACCCCCTGATAGAGCTATACAGAGCAAAGATTCTAAACAACATGTCTGTCACCTGATAGAGCTATACAGAGCAAACATTCTAAACAACATGCTGACTCTTTAATGGGTCCAAACATTTTCTGATGTTAAAATACAGAAACAAGATGCTTTATTTGTATCTTTCATTATAGTTTTTCAGTTTAAAATGCCTGCACTTCATGCAATCTTTCAATTAAATAAACATTAATCTTTTGTTGACAGTCGTCCTTTAAGTCTTGTATTTTACGTGTCTACAGTGGGAGAACAGACTGTAATCCGCAGCCTCCCGATCGCATCAATAACCAGAGAGAAGAAGATTAGCATCCAGAATCACCTGCAGCAGAGTATGCAGGAAGGCCTGCAGATCCGCTCAGCCACCTTTCAGGTATCCATCTGATTCCCCACGCGTTTTGCAGAGAGGTTTATGTGCAGTGTGAGCAGCGCTGTGTTTCTTTGTTTCAGTTAATTAAGGTGGCATTTGACGAGGAGGTCAGTCCAGAGATGGTGGATCTGTTCAAGAAGCAGTTAATGAAGTTCCGATATCCGCTTTCCATACTTAGCGTGTTTGCGTTCGCGGCCGGACAGACGGCGCCTCCTATAATCTTACCCAAGCAGAAGGAGAAGAACACGTCTTTCCGGTAATACCATGGATGCTTAGTGCCTGTCTGGGGTGTATTATAATCAATGTCATTCAGTCCCCTCTGCGGCCTGCACCAGCCCTGACTGGCTCCCGCATGCCGGTTTCTGTCCCTTGTTTAGAGTATTTCAGATACAGCGGGTTCACACTGAGCTTTGCCTCTCAGCTGAGACACAGTCAGTGTGCGCTCGCCGTGTCCGTGGGGGGCTTACACCATCTGATAGCAATCCTCACTGGCAGTGAGAGACTGACGCTTCCAATAGAAACATCATGGCTGCCGGTCAGAGGATAACCCGGCCTTACCTTAAAAGCGCCTGTATTGGTGGTTGGAGCGTCCGAGGCTCGGGCTGTCTGTCCTGGATTGACTAATAAAATGTACCACATTCGCTGTTCATTACGTATATCGCTGATTGCACCCGACACGCACAGTGTGGGAGGAGAACTGCGTTTGGTGCAGATTCTCTGCCGCTTATCATGCGTTTTGATTCTTTATACGTCAGCTGCGTCATGTAGATCACCCCCTGTCTGACCGCACGGTGAAGTCACAGTAATCACGCCATCGGAGGGTTTAATTGTATAAATCTGGATTGTTTTGACAATTATCATGTCGTGTTTAGTTTCTTTCTTTCTGTCTGTGTTTCAGGACCATCTCCAAAACCATTGTCAAAAACGCCAAGCGTGCCGGCAAGATGACCATCGGACGTCCGTACGCGGCTAAGAAAAAAACCAGCACCATATTGGAAGAGAGAGGCAGCCGCGGGGGAAACGAGGACGATGATATTTCTGGTATTCAAACCCTGACAATGCTGCTTCTTTAAATATACTGTGACTACCGAAAGGATGTTCAATGTATCCACAGATTACACTCTGCCAGCTCCAATCATACACTGTGACAGCTGTGTGCTGTATACTCCATGTAGAGAATGTGCTGCTTACTGATGATGGTTGGACTGCGCTCCCAGGGGAGGATGGTCTGCGTGTTACCAGGGGAGGATGGTCTGCGCGCTACCAGGGAAAGGATGGTTTGCGTGTTACCAGGGGAGGATGGTCTGCGTGTTACCAGGGGAGGATGGTCTGCGTGTTACCAGGGGAGGATGGTCTGCGTGTTACCAGGGAAAGGATGGTTTGCGCGCTCCCAGGGAAGGATGGTTTGCGCGCTCCGCGGAAGGATGGTCTGCATGCTCCACGGAAGGATGGTTTGCAGGAAGGATGGTTTGCATGTTCCCGGGAAGGATGGTCTGCGTGCTCCACGGAAGGATGGTTTGCAGGAAGGATGGTTTGCATGTTCCCGGGAAGGATGGTCTGCGTGCTCCCGTGGGAGGATGGTCTGCGTACTCCCGTGGGAGGATGGTCTACGTGCCTTCATGGGAGGATGGTCTGCGTGCTCCCAGGGGAGGATGGTTTGCGCGCTCCCAGGGAAGGATGGTTTGCGCGCTCCGCGGAAGGATGGTCTGCATGCTCCACGGAAGGATGGTTTGCAGGAAGGATGGTTTGCATGTTCCCGGGAAGGATGGTCTGCGTGCTCCACGGAAGGATGGTTTGCAGGAAGGATGGTTTGCATGTTCCCGGGAAGGATGGTCTGCGTGCTCCCGTGGGAGGATGGTCTGCGTGCTCCCGTGGGAGGATGGTCTACGTGCTCCCGTGGGAGGATGGTCTGCGTGCTCCCGGGAAGGATGGTCTGCGTGCTCCCAGGGGAGGATGATCTGCGTGCTTCTGGGGGAAGGATGATCTGCGTGCTCCCAGGGGAGGATGGTCTGCGTGCTCCCTGGGGAGGATGGTCTGTGTGCTCCCAGGGGAGGATGGTCTGCGTGCTCCCAGGGAAGGATGGTCTGCGTGCTCCCAGGGAAGGATGGTCTGCGTGCGTCCAGGGAAGGATGGTCTGCGTGCTCCCAGGGAAGGATGGTCTGCGTGCGTCCAGGGGAGGATGGTCTGCGTGCGTCCAGGGGAGGATGGTCTGCGTGCTCCCAGGGGAGGATGGTCTGCGTGCTCCCAGGGGAGGATGGTCTGCGTGCTCCCAGGGGAGGATGGTCTGCGTGCTCCCAGGGGAGGAGGGTCTGCGTGCTCCCAGGGGAGGAGGGTCTGCGTGCTCCCTGGGGAGGATGGTCTGCGTGCTCCCAGGGGAGGATGGTCTGCGTGCTCCCAGGGGAGGATGGTCTGCGTGCTCCCAGGGGAGGATGGTCTGCGTGCTCCCGGGTAAGGATGGTCTGCGTGCTTCCGGGGGAAGGATGGTCTGCGTGCTCCCGGGGGAAGGATGGTCTGCGTGCTCCCGGGGGAGGATGGTCTGCGTGCTCCCAGGGGAGGATGGTCTGCGTGCTCCCAGGGGAGGATGGTCTGCGTGCTCCCGTGGGAGGATGGTCTGCGTGCTCCCGGGAAGGATGGTCTGCGTGCTCCCAGGGGAGGATGGTCTGCGTGCTCCCGGGGAAGGATGGTCTGCGTGCTTCTGGGGGAAGGATGATCTGCGTGCTCCCTGGGGAGGATGGTCTGCGTGCTCCCAGGGAAGGATGATCTGCGTGCTCCCAGGGGAGGATGGTCTGCGTGCTCCCAGGGAAGGATGGTCTGCGTGCTCCCAGGGAAGGATGGTCTGCGTGCGTCCAGGGGAGGATGGTCTGCGTGCGTCCAGGGGAGGATGGTCTGCGTGCTCCCAGGGGAGGATGGTCTGCGTGCTCCCAGGGGAGGATGGTCTGCGTGCTCCCAGGGGAGGATGGTCTGCGTGCTCCCGGGGGAGGATGGTCTGCGTGCTCCCGGGGGAGGATGGTCTGCGTGCTCCCGGGGGAGGATGGTCTGCGTGCTTCCGGGGGAAGGATGATCTGCGTGCTCCCTGGGGAGGATGGTCTGTGTGCTCCCAGGGAAGGATGATCTGCGTGCTCCCAGGTGAGGATGGTCTGCGTGCTCCCAGGGAAGGATGGTCTGCGTGCTCCCAGGGGAGGATGGTCTGCGTGCTCCCAGGGGAGGATGGTCTGCGTGCTCCCAGGGGAGGATGGTCTGCGTGCTCCCAGGGGAGGATGGTCTGCGTGCTCCCAGGGGAGGATGGTCTGCGTGCTCCCAGGGGAGGATGGTCTGCGTGCTCCCAGGGGAGGATGGTCTGCGTGCTCCCAGGGGGAGGATGGTCTGCGTGCTCCCAGGGGGAGGATGGTCTGCGTGCTCCCAGGGGAGGATGGTCTGCGTGCTCCCAGGGGGAGGATGGTCTGCGTGCTCCCAGGGGAGCATGGTCTGCGTGCTTCCGGGGAAGGATGATCTGCGTGCTCCCAGGGGAGGATGGTCTGCGTGCTCCCGGGGGAGGATGGTCTGCGTGCTCCTGGGGGAGGATGGTCTGCGTGCTCTCGGGGGAGGATGGTCTGCGTGCTCTCGGGGGAGGATGGTCTACACGCCTCCGGGGGAGGTTGGGCTGTGCACTCCCAGGGGAGGATGGTCTGCACTCTCTCGGGGGAGGGTGGGCTGCACTGCTTCCGACGGTTGTTCAATCCCAAATGTTACCTATCCTTTTAGCCATTATTAGCATAAAAACCTATTTTAAAAAATGTTTAAAGGTAAAGATCAACACATTTTTTTCACAATGCTGTTCCTTTAAATAAAGCTGAAGGTCAGGGAGATGACCTGTCGGCTCCGCCCCTTGCATGGCGTCTCCCTGAGGTGATACTTTGTGTCCAGTTTCAGATGATAATGAGCTTCCCAGCGGGACTTTGAAATCCTCGGAGAAATCCACGATGGAGCAGCTGGTGGAGAGAGCCTGTTTCCGGGATTACCAGCGCCTGGCCCTGGGCACCATCAGCAACAGCTCCACGCGCCTCAAAAGCGAACACTTCCGGATAACCGCCATGAATCGCATGTACTCCCTGTGCAGAAGGTGTGTCTGGGATCACGCTAGACACGTGTCATGGTCCTGTGTCTCTACCGGCTACTGACCCCCCCACAATCTACCTCGCTCTTGTGACGCGTGGGGCCGGTACCATAGGAACATGCTGAGGACTTGACATAGAATGTGTTGAGTGACCTAGAACGTTCTAGATTTCCTGCTTGTTTCTATACATAGTTCCGTGCGCAAGGATGTAAGTCTGTCACCTAAACATTGTCTATCCTGTGAATGTAGAGAATTAAAAATACAGGTGTCAAAATTACAGCAAATAGATAAAGATTGAATCTCTGATGGGAGAAAAAAGACAGAAAAGTCATAATGTGTTTAGCTTAACAAGCAGGAGACTGACACATTGACACCATATATTACTCTTATTTATAGCGTTTACTGCAATTCTGCTGACACAATGTATAGATCATTTTGTATTCTCCGTATAAGCAGTGTTTAGGTGATACAGTCACAGTATAAGCAGTGTTTGAGTGATACAGTCACAGTATAAGCAGTGTTTGGGTGATACAGTCACAGTATAAGCAGTGTTTGGGTGATACAGTCACTGTATAAGCAGTGTTTGGGTGATACAGTCACAGTATAAGCAGTGTTTAGGTGACACAGTCACAGTATAAGCAGTGTTTGGGTGATACAGTCACAGTATAAGCAGTGTTTGGGTGATACAGTCACAGTATAAGCAGTGTTTGGGTGATACAGTCACAGTATAAGCAGTGTTTGGGTGATACAGTCACAGTATAAGCAGTGTGTAGGTGATACAGTCACAGTATAAGCAGTGTTTAGGTGATACAGTCACAGTATAAGCAGTGTTTAGGTGATACAGTCACAGTATGAGCAGTGTTTGGGTGATACAGTCACAGTATAAGCAGTGTTTAGGTGATACAGTCACAGTATGAGCATTGTTTAGGTGATACAGTCACAGTATAAGCAGTGTTTGGGTGATACAGTCACAGTATAAGCAGTGTGTAGGTGATAGTCACAGTATAAGCAGTGTTTAGGTGATACAGTCACAGTATAAGCAGTGTTTAGGTGATACAGTCACAGTATAAGCAGTGTTTAGGTGATACAGTCACAGTATAAGCAGTGTTTGGGTGACACGGTCACAGTATAAGCAGTGTTTGGGTGATGCAGTCACAGTATAAGCAGTGTTTAGGTGATACAGTCACAGTATAAGGAGTGTTTAGCTGATACAGTCACAGTATAAGCAGTGTTTAGCTGATACAGTCACAGTATAAGCAGTGTTTAGCTGATACAGTCACAGTATAAGCAGTGTTTAGCTGATACAGTCACAGTATAAGCAGTGTTTAGCTGATACAGTCACAGTATAAGCAGTGTTTAGGTGATACAGTCACAGTATAAGCAGTGTTTAGGCGATACAGTCACAGTATAAGCAGTGTTTAGGTGATACAGTCACAGTATAAGCAGTGTTTAGGTGATACAGTCACAGTATAAGCAGTGTTTAGGTGATACAGTCACAGTATAAGCAGTGTTTAGGTGATACAGTCACAGTATAAGCAGTGTTTAGGTGATACAGTCACAGTATAAGCAGTGTTTAGGTGATACAGTCCAGTATAAGCAGTGTTTAGGTGATACAGTCCAGTATAAGCAGTGTTTAGGTGATACAGTCACAGTATAAGCAGTGTTTAGGTGATACAGTCACAGTATAAGCAGTGTTTGGGTGATACAGTCACAGTATAAGCAGTGTTTGGGTGATACAGTCACAGTATAAGCAGTGTTTGGGTGATACAGTCACAGTATAAGCAGTGTTTGGGTGATACAGTCACAGTATAAGCAGTGTTTGGGTGATACAGTCACAGTATAAGCAGTGTTTGGGTGATACAGTCACAGTATAAGCAGTGTTTGGGTGATACAGTCACAGTATAAGCAGTGTTTGGGTGATACAGTCACAGTATAAGCAGTGTTTGGGTGATACAGTCACAGTATAAGCAGTGTTTAGGTGACACAGTCACAGCATAAGCAGTGTTTATGTGGCACAGTCACAGTGTAAGCAGTGTTTGGGTGATACAGTATAAGCAGTGTGTAGGTGGCAGAGTCACAGTATAAGCAGTGTTTAGGTGATACAGTCACAGTATAAGCAGTCTTTGGGTGATACAGTCACAGTATAAGCAGTCTTTGGGTGATACAGTCACAGTATAAGCAGTGTTTAGGTGATACAGTCACAGTATAAGCAGTGTTTGGGTGATACAGTCACAGTATAAGCAGTGTTTAGGTGATGCAGTCACAGTATAAGCAGTGTTTGGGTGATACAGTCACAGTGTAAGCAGTGTTTGGGTGATGCAGTCACAGTATAAGCAGTGTTTGGGTGATACAGTCACAGTATGAGCAGCGTTTGGGTGATAGTCACAGTATGAGCAGCGTTTAGGTGATACAGTCACAGTATAAGCAGTGTTTAGGTGATACAGTCACAGTATAAGCAGTGTTTGGGTGATACAGTCACAGTATAAGCAGTGTTTAGCTGATACAGTCACAGTATAAGCAGTGTTTAGGTGATACAGTCACAGTATGAGCAGTGTTTGGGTGATACAGTCACAGTATGAGCAGTGTTTTGGTGATACAGTCACAGTATAAGCAGTGTTTGGGTGATACAGTCACAGTATAAGCAGTGTTTAGGTGATACAGTCACAGTAAAAGCAGTGTTTAGGTGATACAGTCACAGTATAAGCAGTGTTTGGGTGACACAGTCACAGTATAAGCAGTGTTTGGGTGACACAGTCACAGTATAAGCAGTGTTTGGGTGACACAGTCACAGTATGAGCAGTGTTTGGGTGATACAGTCACAGTATAAGCAGTGTTTGGGTGATACAGTCACAGTATAAGCAGTGTTTGGGTGATACAGTCACAGTATAAGCAGTGTTTGGGTGATACAGTCACAGTATAAGCAGTGTTTGAGTGACACAGTCACAGTATAAGCAGTGTTTGGGTGACACAGTCACCGTATAAGCAGTGTTTGGGTGATACAGTCACAGTATAAGCAGTGTTTTGGTGATACAGTCACAGTATAAGCAGTGTTTGGGTGATACAGTCACAGTATAAGCAGTGTTTGAGTGATACAGTCACAGTATAAGCAGTGTTTGAGTGACACAGTCACCGTATAAGCAGTGTTTGGGTGATACAGTCACAGTAGAAGCAGTGTTTAGGTGGCACAGTCACAGTATAAGCAGTGTTTAGGTGACACAGTCACAGTATAAGCAGTGTCTAGGTGACACAGTCACAGTATAAGCAGTGTTTGGGTGATACAGTATAAGCAGTGTTTGGGTGATACAGTCACAGTATAAGCAGTGTTTAGGTGATACAGTCACAGTATATGCAGTGTTAAGGTGATACAGTCACGGTATAAGCAGTGTTTAGGTGATACAGTCACAGTATAAGCAGTGTTTAGGTGATAGTCACAGTATAAGCAGTGTTAAAATGATACAGTCACAGTATAAGCAGTGTTTAGGTGATACAGTCACAGTATAAGCAGTGTTTGGGTGATACAGTCACAGTATAAGCAGTGTTTGGGTGATACAGTCACAGTATAAGCAGTGTTTGGGTGATACAGTCACAGTATAAGCAGTGTTTGGGTGATACAGTCACAGTATAAGCAGTGTTTGGGTGACACAGTCACAGTATAAGCAGTGTTTGGGTGACACAGTCACAGTATAAGCAGTGTTTGGGTGACACAGTCACAGTATAAGCAGTGTTTGGGTGACACAGTCACAGTATAAGCAGTGTTTGGGTGACACAGTCACAGTATGAGCAGTGTTTGGGTGATACAGTCACAGTATAAGCAGTGTTTGGGTGATACAGTCACAGTATAAGCAGTGTTTGGGTGATACAGTCACAGTATAAGCAGTGTTTGGGTGATACAGTCACAGTATAAGCAGTGTTTGAGTGACACAGTCACAGTATAAGCAGTGTTTGGGTGATACAGTCACCGTATAAGCAGTGTTTGGGTGATACAGTCACAGTATAAGCAGTGTTTGGGTGATACAGTCACAGTATAAGCAGTGTTTGGGTGATACAGTCACAGTATAAGCAGTGTTTGGGTGATACAGTCACAGTATAAGCAGTGTTTGGGTGATACAGTCACAGTATAAGCAGTGTTTGGGTGATACAGTCACAGTATAAGCAGTGTTTGGGTGATACAGTCACAGTAGAAGCAGTGTTTGAGTGATACAGTCACAGTAGAAGCAGTGTTTAGGTGGCACAGTCACAGTATAAGCAGTGTTTACGTGACACAGTCACAGTATAAGCAGTGTCTAGGTGACACAGTCACAGTATAAGCAGTGTTTGGGTGATACAGTATAAGCAGTGTGTAGGTGGCAGAGTCACAGTATAAGCAGTGTTTAGGTGATATATTTACAGTATAAGCAGTGTTAAGGTGATACAGTCACGGTATAAGCAGTGTTTAGGTGATACAGTCACAGTATAAGCAGTGTTTGGGTGATACAGTCACAGTATAAGCAGTGTTTAGGTGACACAGTCAGTATAAGCAGTGTTTAGGTGACACAGTCACAGTATAGCAGTGTTTGTGGCACAGTCACAGTGTAAGCAGTGTTTATGTGGCACAGTCACAGTGTAAGCAGTGTTTAGGTGACAATCACAGCATAAGCAGTGTTTAGGTGACACAGTCACAGCATAAGCAGTGTTTATGTGGCACAGTCACAGTGTAAGCAGTGTTTGGGTGATACAGTATAAGCAGTGTGTAGGTGGCAGAGTCACAGTATAAGCAGTGTTTAGGTGATACAGTCACAGTATAAGCAGTCTTTGGGTGATACAGTCACAGTATAAGCAGTCTTTGGGTGATACAGTCACAGTATAAGCAGTGTTTAGGTGATACAGTCACAGTATAAGCAGTGTTTGGGTGATACAGTCACAGTATAAGCAGTGTTTAGGTGATGCAGTCACAGTATAAGCAGTGTTTGGGTGATACAGTCACAGTGTAAGCAGTGTTTGGGTGATGCAGTCACAGTATAAGCAGTGTTTGGGTGATACAGTCACAGTATGAGCAGCGTTTGGGTGATAGTCACAGTATGAGCAGCGTTTAGGTGATACAGTCACAGTATAAGCAGTGTTTAGGTGATACAGTCACAGTATAAGCAGTGTTTGGGTGATACAGTCACAGTATAAGCAGTGTTTAGCTGATACAGTCACAGTATAAGCAGTGTTTAGGTGATACAGTCACAGTATGAGCAGTGTTTGGGTGATACAGTCACAGTATGAGCAGTGTTTTGGTGATACAGTCACAGTATGAGCAGTGTTTTGGTGATACAGTCACAGTATAAGCAGTGTTTGGGTGATACAGTCACAGTAAAAGCAGTGTTTGGATGATAGTCACAGTATAAGCAGTGTTTGTGTGATACAGTCACAGTAGAAGCAGTGTTTAGGTGGCACAGTCACAGTATAAGCAGTGTTTAGGTGACACAGTCACAGTATAAGCAGTGTCTAGGTGACACAGTCACAGTATAAGCAGTGTTTGGGTGATACAGTATAAGCAGTGTGTAGGTGGCAGAGTCACAGTATAAGCAGTGTTTGGGTGATATATTCACAGTATAAGCAGTGTTAAGGTGATACAGTCACGATATAAGCTGTGTTTAGGTGATACAGTCACAGTATAAGCAGTGTTTGGGTGATACAGTCACAGTATAAGCAGTGTTTAGGTGTCACAGTCAGTATAAGCAGTGTTTAGGTGACACAGTCACAGTATAGCAGTGTTTGTGGCACAGTCACAGTGTAAGCAGTGTTTATGTTTTACAGTCACAGCATAAGCAGTGTTTAGGTGACACAGTCACAGCATAAGCAGTGTTTAGGTGACACAGTCACAGCATAAGCAGTGTTTATGTGGCACAGTCACAGTGTAAGCAGTGTTTGGGTGATACAGTATAAGCAGTGTGTAGGTGGCAGAGTCACAGTATAAGCAGTGTTTAGGTGATACAGTCACAGTATAAGCAGTCTTTGGGTGATACAGTCACAGTATAAGCAGTCTTTGGGTGATACAGTCACAGTATAAGCAGTGTTTGGGTGATACAGTCACAGTATAAGCAGTGTTTAGGTGATGCAGTCACAGTATAAGCAGTGTTTAGGTGGCACAGTCACAGTATAAGCAGTGTTTAGGTGGCACAGTCACAGTGTAAGCAGTGTTTAGGTGGCACAGTCACAGTGTAAGCAGTGTTTAGGTGACACAGTCACAGTGTAAGCAGTGTTTAGGTGGCACAGTCACAGTGTAAGCAGTGTTTAGGTGACACAGTCACCGTGTAAGCAGTGTTTAGGTGACACAGTCACAGTATAAGCAGTGTTTAGGTGGCACAGTCACAGTGTAAGCAGTGTTTAGGTGACACAGTCACAGTATAAGCAGTGTTTAGGTGATGCAGTCACAGTGTAAGCAGTGTTTAGGTGATACAGTCACAGTATGAGCAGTGTTTGGGTGATACAGTCACAGTATAAGCAGTGTGTGGGTGATACAGTCACAGTATAAGCAGTGTTTAGGTGATACAGTAACAGTATAAGCAGTGTTTGGGTGATACAGTCACAGTATAAGCAGTGTTTAGGTGGCACAGTCACAGTGTAAGCAGTGTTTGGATGATACAGTCACAGTATAAGCAGTGTTTAGGTGATACAGTCACAGTATAAGCAGTGTTTGGGTGATACAGTCACAGTATAAGCAGTGTTTGGGTGATACAGTCACAGTATAAGCAGTGTTTGGATGATACAGTCACAGTATAAGCAGTGTTTAGGTGAAACAGTCACAGTATAAGCAGTGTTTAGGTGGCACAGTCACAGTGTAAGCAGTGTTTAGGTGGCACAGTCACAGTGTAAGCAGTGTTTAGGTGATACAGTCACATTATAAGCAGTGTTTAGGTGACACAGTCACAGTATAAGCAGTGTCTAGGTGACACAGTCACAGTATAAGCAGTGTTTGGGTGATACAGTATAAGCAGTGTTTGGGTGATACAGTCACAGTATAAGCAGTGTTTAGGTGATACAGTCACAGTATATGCAGTGTTAAGGTGATACAGTCACGGTATAAGCAGTGTTTAGGTGATACAGTCACAGTATAAGCAGTGTTTAGGTGATAGTCACAGTATAAGCAGTGTTAAAATGATACAGTCACAGTATAAGCAGTGTTTGGGTGATACAGTCACAGTATAAGCAGTGTTTGGGTGATACAGTCACAGTATAAGCAGTGTTTGGGTGATACAGTCACAGTATAAGCAGTGTTTGGGTGACACAGTCACAGTATAAGCAGTGTTTGGGTGACACAGTCACAGTATAAGCAGTGTTTGGGTGACACAGTCACAGTATAAGCAGTGTTTGGGTGACACAGTCACAGTATGAGCAGTGTTTGGGTGATACAGTCACAGTATAAGCAGTGTTTGGGTGATACAGTCACAGTATAAGCAGTGTTTGGGTGATACAGTCACAGTATAAGCAGTGTTTGGGTGATACAGTCACAGTATAAGCAGTGTTTGAGTGACACAGTCACAGTATAAGCAGTGTTTGGGTGACACAGTCACCGTATAAGCAGTGTTTGGGTGATACAGTCACAGTATAAGCAGTGTTTGGGTGATACAGTCACAGTATAAGCAGTGTTTGGGTGATACAGTCACACTATAAGCAGTGTTTGGGTGATACAGTCACAGTATAAGCAGTGTTTGGGTGATACAGTCACAGTAGAAGCAGTGTTTGAGTGATACAGTCACAGTAGAAGCAGTGTTTAGGTGGCACAGTCACAGTATAAGCAGTGTTTACGTGACACAGTCACAGTATAAGCAGTGTTTAGGTGAAACAGTCACAGTATAAGCAGTGTTTAGGTGGCACAGTCACAGTGTAAGCAGTGTTTAGGTGGCACAGTCACAGTGTAAGCAGTGTTTAGGTGATACAGTCACAGTATAAGCAGTGTTTAGGTGGCACAGTCACAGTGTAAGCAGTGTTTAGGTGGCACAGTCACAGTATAAGCAGTGTGTAGGTGATAGTCACAGTATAAGCAGTGTTTAGGTGATACAGTCACAGTATAAGCAGTGTGTAGGTGATAGTCACAGTATAAGCAGTGTTTAGGTGATACAGTCACAGTATAAGCAGTGTTTAGGTGATACAGTCACAGTATAAGCAGTGTTTGGGTGATACAGTCACAGTATAAGCAGTGTTTGGGTGATACAGTCACAGTATAAGCAGTGTTTGGGTGATACAGTCACAGTATAAGCGGTGTTTGGGTGATACAGTCACAGTATAAGCAGTGTTTGGGTGATACAGTCACAGTATAAGCAGTGTTTGGGTGATACAGTCACAGTATGAGCAGTGTTTAGGTGACACAGTCACAGTATAAGCAGTGTTTGGGTGATACAGTCACAGTATAAGCAGTGTTTAGGTGATACAGTCACAGTATAAGCAGTGTTTAGGTGGCACAGTCACAGTGTAAGCAGTGTTTAGGTGGCACAGTCACAGTGTAAGCAGTGTTTAGGTGACAGTCACAGTATAAGCGGTGTTTAGGTGATACAGTCACAGTATAAGCAGTGTTTAGGTGGCACAGTCACAGTGTAAGCAGTGTTTAGGTGGCACAGTCACAGTGTAAGCAGTGTTTAGGTGATACAGTCACAGTATAAGCAGTGTTTGGGTGATACAGTCACAGTATAAGCAGTGTTTGGGTGATACAGTCACAGTATAAGCAGTGTTTGGGTGATACAGTCACAGTATAAGCAGTGTTTGGGTGATACAGTCACAGTATAAGCAGTGTTTAGGTGATACAGTCACAGTATAAGCAGTGTTTGGGTGATACAGTCACAGTATAAGCAGTGTTTGGGTGATACAGTCACAGTATATAAGCAGTGTTTGGATGATACAGTCACAGTATAAGCAGTGTTTGGGTGATACAGTCACAGTATAAGCAGTGTTTGGGTGATACAGTCACAGTATATAAGCAGTGTTTGGGTGATACAGTCACAGTATAAGCAGTGTTTGGGTGATACAGTCACAGTATAAGCAGTGTTTGGGTGATACAGTCACAGTGTAAGCAGTGTTTAGGTGATACAGTCACAGTGTAAGCAGTGTTTAGGTGACACAGTCACAGTGTAAGCAGTGTTTAGGTGGCACAGTCACAGTGTAAGCAGTGTTTAGGTGACAGTGTCTCTTTAAAATAACCAATTCTTTCCATTCCCTTTTTTACTCAGTTACCCCGGATTGTTGGTTGTCCCTCAGTCCGTCCAGGACAGCAGTCTTCCGAAGGTCGCCCGGTGTTACCGCCATAACAGGCTTCCTGTTGTTTCCTGGAAGAATTCCAAAACCAACGCAGCGCTGCTCCGCTCCGGGGGTTTCCACGGGAAGACGGTCGTCGGCCTCTTCAAATCCCAGAACACACACAACGCAGGTGGGGGGATGAATATAGAGTTCAGCCTGCTCTGTCTGATTCCAGACTCCTCGGCATAACGCAATGATTAATCTTAGACTGCCAACTAGTTTTCCTTGGGGCTTCTGAATTCAGTAACATTCCAATAAGGAGGGGCTTGGGGAGATGGGCGGGGCTTCTGAATTCAGTAACATTCCAATAAGGAGGGGCTTGGGGAGATGGGCGGGGCTTCTGAATTCAGTAACATTCCAATAAGGAGGGGCTTGGGGAGATGGGCGGGGCTTCTGAATTCAGTAACATTCCAATAAGGAAGGGCTTGGGGAGATGGGCGGGGCTTCTGAATTCAGTAACATTCCAATAAGGAGGGGCTTGGGGAGATGGGCGGGGCTTCTGAATTCAGTAACATTCCAATAAGGAGGGGCTTGGGGAGATGGGCGGGGCTTCTGAATTCAGTAACATTCCAATAAGGAGTGGCTTGGGGAGATGGGTGGGGCTTCTGAATTCAGTAACATTCCAATAAGGAGGGGCTTGGGGAAATGGGCGGGGCTTCTGAATTCAGTAACATTCCAATAAGGAGGGGCTTGGGGAGATGGGCGGGGCTTCTGAATTCAGTAACATTCCAATAAGGAAGGGCTTGGGGAGATGGACGGGGCTTCTGAATTCAGTAACATTCCAATAAGGAAGGGCTTGGGGAGATGGGCGGGGCTTCTGAATTCAGTAACATTCCAATAAGGAAGGGCTTGGGGAGATGGGCGGGGCTTCTGAATTCAGTAACATTCCAATAAGGAAGGGCTTGGGGAGATGGGCGGGGCTTCTGAATTCAGTAACATTCCAATAAGGAGGGGCTTGGAGAGAGAGGCGGGGCTTCTGAATTCAGTAACATTCCAATAAGGAGGGGCTTGGGGAGATGGGCGGGGTTTCTGAATTCAGTAACATTCCAATAAGGAGGATCTTGGGGAGATGGGCGGGGCTCCTGAATTCAGTAACATTCCAATAAGGAGGATCTTGGAGAGAGAGGCGGGGCTTCTGAATTCAGTAACATTCCAATAAGGAGGGGCTTGGGGAGATGGGCGGGGTTTCTGAATTCAGTAACATTCCAATAAGGAGGGGCTTGGGGAGATGGGTAGGGCTTCTGAATTCAGTAACATTCCAATAAGGAGGATCTTGGAGAGAGAGGCGGGGCTTCTGAATTCAGTAACATTCCAATAAGGAGGGGCTTGGGGAGATGGGCGGGGTTTCTGAATTCAGTAACATTCCAATAAGGAGGATCTTGGGGAGATGGGCGGGGCTTCTGAATTCAGTAACATTCCAATAAGGAGGGGCTTGGGAAGATGGGCGGGGTTTCTGAATTCAGTAACATTCCAATAAGGAGGATCTTGGGGAGATGGGCGGGGCTCCTGAATTCAGTAACATTCCAATAAGGAGGATCTTGGAGAGAGAGGCGGGGCTTCTGAATTCAGTAACATTCCAATAAGGAGGGGCTTGGGGAGATGGGCGGGGTTTCTGAATTCAGTAACATTCCAATAAGGAGGGGCTTGGAGGCACAGGCAGGACTGGTGCTGATTATAAGCAGTGTTTAGGTGACAGAGCCTTTTCATGAGACTCTAACTCTTTTTCCTTCAGCTCAAGCATCCTCCTTGGAGTCGTCAAGCAGTATTGAGCAGGAGAAATATCTGCAAGCCTTACTCAACGCCATCTCTGTCCACTACAAAATGAACGGGACTGGCACTCTGACGGTCCGGCCGACACTCGCTCTGTCGCCAGGTAAAGACCCTCTCACTGACGTCACCCTCCAAATGTAACTGGGATTTTAGAAAAATCAGTTGTGTTTTTGATTCATTTTCTACACCGCCGGCATGTCTGGTATCTGTTCATGTTTATTCCAGTTGTATAAATATAATATGTAGGATCGCTCGGTCCTGACGCTGCTTTCAACCCCTCTCGATTCTTCAGGGGTCTGTGACGGACCCATTCTGAATCTTGCCCCTATATGTCCGATGCAGGGGGGATAACATTATGAGGATTGTGTGCAAGGTGGTCTGAGTATAAATACTGATGCTGTATCTGGTGACTCTTTGCCGAGCGCAGATTATGCCAGATAAGGATTGGCCGGCATTTGTTCTCCAATAAAGTTAGCTAAAGATATTTATCTATACAGTCTGCAGCCCAGACTATGGAAAACTCAACACTATAAATCCATTTTTGTTTTAATGTGGCGTAGGAGACTCACAGCTGCTTTTTTCCTGCGGGGGTTCGTTTTACCCAGCGCTAGACATTTCTGACGGAAACCTCTTGAAAACGTTTTTTCAAGGACTTTTTTCGTCAAAGGGAATTGACAAGCGAATTTCAAACGTAAGGCCAAAGTAGCAGAATTCTCCCATGCAGCTGAATTCGCCATTTTTCACCCGTTCGTCGGCTCTGTGTCACACTCACTTTTGTCCCTGATAATAAAAGTAAAGGTGACATTTTGGGGGGATTTGTCTGTGACGTGTTGTTTGATGGATCTGTCTGGAGATCTGTGCAGTAAAGCTGAACCTGAATGTTTAATAAATGTGTATTTTCGTTCGACAGAGTTGCACGTGACAAGTGACTCACTTATCCTAACAAGATTATATTTTCCTGTGAATTATCTCCTCCGTGCAAAACCCCAAACGTTCAGAGACCTCCGCATGCGTCGCTAACCTTACCCGCCGCTTCTAATCCTCTAACCGTGTGACGCAGGATCGCAGCCGGGAAGAGAACCCTTGTGAATTGACTGAGATTGTCACTGTGTCTGTGTTTCACATATTTATATCATGTGTCTCTTGTCTGTTTGTTTGACTGACCTCAGGCAGTGACAGAAAATCCTCGCGATTGTCCAGTGTGGTTAAACATGTTCCCAGCCATTTGGATGGCAATGTGGCCAATAGCTTTACACGCGGAGGTTAGTAAGTCGGAGGTTATAGTTTAAAGATTACAGTAAAGCCGAGGGGGGCAGAGATTAGATTATTTTGCATGCACTCTTTCATTTTAAAGGGGCAGTTCCACCTACGAATAAACTTTTTTCTTTCGGTTTATTTTAATAAAATTTAAATAATCTTATTTTTACTTAATTACTTAATGCAAATTACAGTTCTCCTATAGAAATAGGCTGGCTTCATTTGAGAAAGTGCTGATATTAGCCATTACTGTGGAATCAGCCTCTCTCTATTAAACTCATCCGTTCCGAGAGCATGGAATGAAGAGGGGAGTGTAGACAGTTGCTACAGCAGTAATGTTAAAATGCAGTTTTTACTACATAGTACAAGCGGTCAGCAAAGAAAAAAAAATCATATATGTTTCATGACTTTACATTGTTTAGCATTTATCTAATCATTTGTAGATCCTGTAGGTGGATCGGCCCCTGTAGAGTTTGCTGTAGTTACAAACGTGAGCCACCTGTTTAGTCGTGTCGAAGTTACATCAAACAGGACTGGTTTAGCATTTCACGGTCATGTTAAAGGTGATTAATACCCGTAACACACATATCCGTTTGTCTGCGCTAACGCCTCCTGTTTTTTTAAACATTTACACGTAACATTTTTGTAAAATTCCCATCATGTTGACATCAAGTAACCATTTTAATCTCTTCATTTCCGGGAAAGCAGTGTGACTGTCGCTGTAGTGAAACCAAAGCAAACACCCCTTTCTCTGCCCGAGTGTCAAGCTGGTTTTAGTTCTATTGTAGGATAAATGAAAGATTTCACTTATTAAAAAGGTCCCTGAAAATTTCTCTCTTAAATATCTGATATAAACCTGGGTCTTTGTACGATTGTCCATTATTATATACGGCCTGTGAAATATATAAGTATAAGCAGTGTTTCTCAGAAAACAGAGATTTCTTCTCCGCATGTGCTGTCTTGGCTAATAATCCCCCCAGTGCAGCCCCTCACTTCTAATAATAAAATCCCTCTTTACATTATTTTATCAAAATTCTCTTTTCCAAAGAACCAGTCTGTGTTTAGCACAATGGTTCTTTAAATGGTAAGCGTTCTGTTTAACTGGAAAAATTGCATTAGGTGTAGACATTTTAAATAGAAATACTTTAATGTACAGCTAAAGCTCCTTATTGAGCCCTCTTTGCTCTGCATAGCTCTATCAGGAGGCGGACATGTTGTTTAGAATCTTTGCTCTGTATAGCTCTATCAGGGGTGGACATGCTGTTTAGAATCTTTGCTCTGTATAGCTCTATCAGGGGCGGACATGTTATTTAGAATCTTTGCTCTGTATAGCTCTATCAGGGGTGGACATGTTGTTTAGAATCTTTGTTCTGTATAGCTCTATCAGGGGACAGACATGTTGTTTAGCATCTTTGCTTTATATAGCTTTATCAGGGGGGGACATGTTGTTTAGAATCTTTGCTCTGTATAGCTCTATCAGGGGGCGGACATGTTGTTTAGAATCTTTACTCTGTATAGCTCTATCAGGGGGCGGACATGTTGTTTAGAATCTTTGCTCTGTATAGCTCTATCAGGGGCGGACATGTTGTTTAGAATCTTTGCTCTGTATAGTTCTATCAGGGGCCGGACATGTTGTTTAGAATCTTTGCTCTGTATAGCTCTATCAGGGGCAGACATGTTGTTTAGAATCTTTGCTCTGTATAGCTCTATCAGGGGCAGACATGTTGTTTAGAATCTTTGCTCTGTATAGCTCTATCAGGGGGCGGACATGTTGTTTAGAATCTTTGCTCTGTATAGCTCTATCAGGGGGCAGACATGTTGTTTAGAATCTTTGCTCTGTATAGCTCTATCAGGGGGATGGACATGTTGTTTAGAATCTTTGCTCTGTATAGCTCTATCAGGGGGCGGACATGTTGTTTAGAATCTTTGCTCTGTATAGCTCTATCAGGGGCGGACATGTTGTTTAGAATCTTTGCTCTGTATAGCTCTATCAGGGGGTGGACATGTTGTTTAGAATCTTTGCTCTGTATAGGTCTATCAGGGGAGGACATGTTGTTTAGAATCTTTGCTCTGTATAGGTCTATCAGGGGGTGGACATGTTGTTTAGAATCTTTGCTCTGTATAGCTCTATCAGGGGGCGGACATGTTGTTTAGAATCTTTGCTCTGTATAGCTCTATCAGGGGGCAGACATGTTGTTTAGAATCTTTGCTCTGTATAGGTCTATCAGGGGGTGGACATGTTGTTTAGAATCTTTGCTCTGTATAGCTCTATCAGGGGGCGGACATGTTGTTTAGAATCTTTGCTCTGTATAGCTCTATCAGGGGCGGACATGTTGTTTAGAATCTTTGCTCTGTATAGCTCTATCAGGGGCGGACATGTTGTTTAGAATCTTTGCTCTGTATTAATGCAGCTGTAGAGGGGGAGGAATATATTTATTTGGGAAGTTTCTGGTGATGTCTCATCTGATGCTTTTATTGGAGGCAAGTTAGCGCAGACTGGGTGTGGGTTTATTATTATTTAATTCAGCCAGGTATAAGTTGCTGTGCAGACACAGTCATGTCACTGTGTGATGATAACCCTGATTAACCCTTTGTGAAGGCGTGTGGGCCAGTCTGCGTTCCAGCAATCGATTGATCACCACACAGAGCCCCCTGATTGACGTTGGTGCCAGACTGGCTGGGAAGGACCAGACTGCCCTGTACAGTGACAGTCTGCAGACTCGTCTCCTGAAGAGACAGGCAGCGCTCTATATCTTCGGGGAGAAGTCACAGTTACGGGTAAGAGAGCGGATAATGTAACCTCGAGGCCCGATCCTTCCTGGCTTATTCTGTATTATCTGCCAATGGCCTGGGCCCACGGGGCCCACCAGCTCCTGCTGCCCCCTCGGGGAAGGTAGTGACTGGCAGTGTTAACGTGGCAGCTGCACACATGTTCTGTACAATCATGGCTCAATCTTCTGTCTACAGGGTTTCAAGTGCGACTTTGCCTTAAATTGTGAGTTTGTTCCTGTGGAGTTCGGTGATACGCGGCAGGTGAAGACCAGTTTTAAGAAGCTGATGAGGGCATGTGTCCCCAGCTCCGTCGCTGCCGATTCTGAACTAACATTCCTGAAATCCCTGGGCGAATCGGAGTGGTTCCTGCAGGTAAATCCGTGTTATGGCTCCCGTCAGGGGATGCTAGCTAGAGACTCATTACCAACACCTTTCCCCATTCAGATTCACAGGATAATCCAGCTCTCCGTCATCATCTCCGAGCTCATGGAAAGTGGATCTTCCGTCATGGTTTGCTTGGAAGACGGATGGGATATCACTGCGCAGGTAAACGCACCTCACTACGCCGCAAAATAATGCGGAAGAATATAGTTTGTGACACTTTGTTTGGACCCATTAAAGAGTCAGCATGTTGTTTAGAATCTTTGCTCTGTATAGCTCTATCAGGGGGCGGGCATGTTGTTTAAAATCTTTGCTCTGTATAGCTCTATCAGGGGTCGGATATGTTGTTTAGAATCTTTGCTCTGTATAGCTCTATCAGGGGACGGACATGTTGTTTAGAATCTTTGCTCTGTATAGCTCTATCAGGGTGCGGACATGTTGTTTAGAATCTTTGCTCTGTATAGCTCTAGGGCGGACATGTTGTTTAGAATCTTTGCTCTGTATAGCTCTATCAGGGGACGGACATGTTGTTTAGAATCTTTGCTCTGTATAGCTCTATCAGGGGGCGGACATGTTGTTTAGAATCTTTGCTCTATATAGCTCTATCAGGGGCAGACATGTTGTTTAGAATCTCTACTCTGGATAGCTCTATCAGGGCGCGGACATGTTATTTAGAATCTTTGCTCCTGATAGACTTATATGATGCAAAGAGGGCTCCATAACGGCATGTTGGGTCAGATGAAGGAAGGTCTAACACAAGATACCCGTCCCGTGAGCTATACAAGCAGAGAGGAATCAGTAAGATGCTTCATTAGACTTCAAGATGTCTTCCCCCTGCCTTATAGCGCTATACAGAGCAAAGAGACAACCTGTCCGCCCCTGATAGAAAAAAAAACAACTTCAGCTAAAATTAGCTCTCCTTTATGTGGGGATTATGTATATAGTGTAATTCTGGGGTAAAGTTTAAAAAGAAAGTGGAACAATCAGCAGAGACATTCAATTGGTTTCCATGAGGACTGCTCCTGAATTGCGCTTCACACCCTCGTGGGTTTAATATCTTGTTTATTAATAAGAGTTGATGGATGTTTTGGATTCCCTGCAGGTGGTCTCTCTGGTCCAGCTCCTGGGAGATCCGTTTTACCGGACGCTGGAGGGTTTCCGCATGTTAATTGAGAAGGAATGGCTCTCATTCGGCCACAAATTCAGCCAGCGCAGTAACCTGTCCATCAGCAGTCAGGGGAGCGGCTTTGTACCCATTTTCCTGCAGTTTTTGGATTGTGTTCATCAGGTGAGAGAAAGCATCTTTAAATCAATGTGTACATTCTAGAGGGATTTAACATTAAATATAAACGTTTGCCATATTTAAATGGATCCCCTTCTACTCCAGTGCTGACATTTTGTGTAGTTTCTCTGAGGCTTCACCTCTTCTCACCGTCATTCTTCCTACCTTCACCTTCTCATTCTCCTTAATATTCTTCTTGGGAATCTCCTTTCCCATTGACAGAACCTTTCGGTAAATCATGGGCACTGGACGTCTGTGCTTGGACTAGTCGATAATTTGAGATAATCACAAAGACATGCTCACTGCTAATTACATCAAAATGGCCTCTCTCATGCTGACTGCGTCACAGGGAGGGCCTGGGTCTGCTACCTATAGCACGCAATGTCTAGTCTCAGTTATCGGACATGTTGTTTAGAATCTTTGCTCTGTATAACTCTATCAGGGGGCGGACATGTTGTTTAGAATCTTTGCTCAGTATAGCTCTATCAGGGGCAGACATGTTTATAATCTTTGCTCTGTATAGCTCTATCAGGGGCAGACATGTTTATAATCTTTGCTCTGTATAACTCTATCAGGGGGCAGACATCTTGTTTAGAATCTTTGCTCTGTATAGGTCTATCAGGGGGCGGACATGTTTAGAATCTTTGCTCTGTATAGCTCTATCAGGGGCAGACATGTTTAGAATCTTTGCTCTGTATAACTCTATCAGGGGGCGGGCATGTTGTTTAGAATCTTTGCTCTGTATAGCTCTATCAGGGGGCGGACATGTTTAGAATCTTTGCTCTGTAGAGCTCTATCAGGGGGCGGACATGTTTAGAATCTTTGCTCTATATAGCTCTATCGGGGCAGACATGTTTAGAATCTTTGCTCTGTATAGCTCTATCACAGGGCGGACATGTTTTTTAGAATCTTGCGTCGGATGAAGGAAGATCTTGTGACCCATGTGACCCAACATGTCTACCTCCTGATAGTTAAACAAGCAGAGAGGAATCAGTCTGATGCTGTATTTGGATTCTTTCCTTTAAGCATTTCTATTTAAACTATAATGAAATCTTTCACACAGGAGACCAGAGTCCTTTAAAAAGAACAAATCACTTGACTTGAAATTGGACAACACTGTCTCCTTATTAGTTCCCTTTAAACATTTTAACTGCGCTCCAGAGTTCTCCTGGAATCCTTGGGCTGAGTGCTGACCCCTCGGCTTGGAGAGTATAAGATCCAAATCTGATGATCAAGCATCCAGCTTATGTAATGAAGATAGTTTAGTCATAGGATCATTCGGCCAAATCCCACATCGGAGGGGATTAATTCCAAACTAATGAATAGCACGTTCCAGGAACCGTCACGGAATCCACTGCATGGGGGGGGGGTGCACGGAATCCACAGCATGGGGGTGTACGGAATCCACTGCATGGGGGGGTGTACGGAATCCACTGCATGGGGGGGTGTACGGAATCCACTGCATGGGGGGGGGCACGGAATCCACAGCATGGGGGGGCACGAAATCCACTGCATGGGGGGGCACGGAACCCACTGCATGGGGGGGGGGGCACGGAACCCACTGCATGGGGGGGGCACGGAATCCACTGCATGGGGGGACATGGAATCCACTGCATGGGGGTCACGCAATCCACTGCACGGGGGGCTCAGAATCCACTTCATGGAGGGGCACGGAATCCACAGCATGGGGGCACTAGGGGACACGCAATCCACTGCATGGGGGGGCACGCAATCCACAGCACGGGGGGGGGGGGGGCATAGAATCCACTGCATGGGGGGCACGGAATCCACAGCACGGGGGGGCACGGAATTTACCAGGAAGATAATCGGCAAAATATTGAATCCCAATGTATTCATCCCCTTTAATATTCTCATCGTCCTTAATTCATCCTAAGTGCCATCTCTTATACACACTTGTTTATGCCAGCACTCCCAGGTGTCAGCTGGGTTATGTACAAAGCATTAGGGTGAGACATGATGTAACGAGTGCCTGGTCTACTTCCCGGATATGCTCACACCTTTCTAATGACTCACAAGGGAACGATTTCTGTAATGACCAAATGGATTCAACGCTGGATAGAGTATAACATTACCCTCCACCTCCCCTGCACATCCAGATGCTGCGGAACCTCTTGGGTGACAGATCTGTCAGTCACAGCCTTCCCCGAGTCATGGTTATTCATGGCTGTGCAGCAGCTGAAAGCTTTACCTGGTGCAGAGTTAGGCACCAGTATCAGTGGGGATTGTGTCATATTAGGTGATGTCATAATCAGTAGACGCCACAGACACATTTCTTACTGTATGCATTTGCTTGAAGTTCTGCTATCACAATGTATAGATCATTTTATTCTCTTCATTCAGAGTATATATATAATGATTATATGACCGTCTGCCATGGACTGTGTCTGCCAATAATAGATCATTTTACACAGTTCCTTTAATATACAATTGTGACAAATATAAAAATCCGTATGTTGGTGACTTTATTCTACACAATCAGTAGATAGGGAATGGTTTGGAGGGTGCAGAGGGATTGGGGTTTTTGTTCTGTTTTCTTCAGCCTCTCTGTCCTCCTGTCTGTAGATTCACAGTCAGTATCCCACGGAGTTCGAGTTCAATGCTTACTATCTGAAGTTCCTGGCTTTCCACCATGTCTCCAACCGGTTCAAGACATTCCTGCTGGACTCGGACTATGAACGGCTGGAACACGGTATGTGACCCGGAACAATCGGGGGTCATGTTTAGGGAAAGCCAAGGTTGATGAACTTGGAAGTTATGTCCTGAATGTCAGAGACTGATGGGGCCCGATCATAAAAACAATTACTGAAGACGAGACATATGGGTCACTGACCTGCCAACACTCCACTGCCTCCCAGCCCCATTATCCTCAGCCAGCAGAGGCTGATGTCTAGTGAGCAGATGATTGTTAAACCCACGTAGCACACGCTTATATTAACCGTTTGTGAGTCTGAGAATGATCTCTATATAAGGATCTCCACCCTATCATCTGGGGGTATTGGGGGCGATTTTATTATTATTTTGATTCTATATTCTCTCTCTCTCTCCCTCTAGGAACATTATTTGAAGATAAAGGGGATAAACGCACCAGGAAAGGGATGTGTATCTGGGAATGTATAGATCGAATGCATAGGAAGAGTCCTGTCTTCTTCAATTACTTGTTTGCACCCAGCGAAGTGGCGGTAAGACTGGTACCATGTAAGAGCAAATCAGGGGCAGGGGCTAACAGTGGTCCAGTTACCACGGTAACCAACGGACTGTTCCCCATTGTGTGGCCCATCCGTCCATCTGACTCGACCAATCCTTCCCTAGGCCTTGAAACCCAGCGCAAACATCTCGACCCTGAGGAAATGGACGTATTACATGGAGGAGACGCTGGCGTCTGGTCCGTCTTACGACTGGTCCATGGTCCCCTCCAGATTAAACGTTTCGGAGGAGCCGGAGCAAGGCGAGGAATCTGCTCCACATGGGAAGAGGAAAGTGGTCTGGCCGTGTTATGATGACATCACCAAAGTGCAGCCGGACGCCATCACGCACCTCATGAATGTGAGAGACAGAAAGGGTTAATGGTCTGTGTAAAGGGCAACTGATGGCACAAAATGGAAGTGGAGGCATTGGAAATAAATACTTTAATGACAGAATAGAAATAAATGACAATACTACATTTATATATATTTATATTATTACAAGATTTTAACATTATTTATATTGCAGGGCAGACGTTGTTTAAAATCTTATGTCGGATCTTCCTTCAGCCAACTGAAGATTCTATACAACATGTCCTCCCCCTGATAGAGCTATACAGAGCAAAGATTCTAAGCAACATGTCCTCCCCCTGATAGAGCTATACAGAGCAAAGATTCTAAGCAACATGTCCGCCCCCTGATAGAGCTATACAGAGCAAAGATTCTAAGCAACATGTCCGCCCCCTGATAGAGATATACAGAGCAAAGATTCTAAGCAACATGTCCGCCCCCTGATAGAGCAATACAGAGCAAAGATTCTAAACAACTTGTCCACCCCCCTGATAGAGCTATACAGAGCAAAGATTCAAAACAACATGTCCACCCCCTGATAGAGCTATACAGAGCAAAGATTCTAAACAACATGTCTGCCCCCTGATAGAGCTATACAGAGCAAAGATTCTAAACAACATGTCCTCCCCCTGATAGAACTATACAGAGCAAAGATTCTAAACAACATGTCCGCCCCCTGATAGAGCTATACAGAGCAAAGTTTCTAAACAACATGTCTGCCCCCTGATAGAGCTATACAGAGCAAAGATTCTAAACAACATGTCTGCCCCCTGATAGAGCTATACAGAGCAAAGATTCTAAACAACATGTCCGCCCCTGATAGAGTTATACAGAGCAAAGATTCTAAACAACATGTCCGCCCTCTGATAGAGCTATACAGAGCAAAGATTCTACACAACATGTCCGCCCCCTGATAGAGCTATACAGAGCAAAGATTCTAAACAACATGTCCGCCCCTTATTGAGCTATACAGAGCAAAGATTCTAAACAACATATCTACCCCCTGATAGAGCTATACAGAGCAAAGATTCTAAACACCATGTCCTCCCCCTGATAGAGCTATACAGAGCAAAGATTCTAAACAACATGTCCTCCCCCTGATAGAGCTATACAGAGCAAAGATTCTAACCAACATGTCCGCCCCCTGATAGAGCTATACAGAGCAAAGATTCTAAACAACATGTCCGCCCCCTGACAGGGCTATACAGAGCAAAGATTCTAAACAACATGTCTGCCCCCTGATAGAGCTATACAGAGCAAAGATTCTAACCAATATGTCCGCCCCCTGATAGAGCCATACAGAGCAAAGATTCTAACCAACATGTCCGTCCCCTGACAGAGCTATACAGAGCAAAGATTCTAACCAACATGTCTGCCCCCTGATAGAGCTATACAGAGCAAAGATTCTAAACAACATGTCCTCCCCCTGATAGAGCTATACAGAGCAAAGATTCTAAACAACATGTCCGCCCCCTGATAGAGCTATACAGAGCAAAGATTCTAAACAACATGTCCACCCCCTGATAGAGCCATACAGAGCAAAGATTCTAAACAACATGTCCACCCCCTGATAGAGATATACAGAGCAAAGATTCTAAACAACATGTCCTCCCCCTGATAGAGCCATACAGAGCAAAGATTCTAAACAACGTGTCCGCCCCCTGATAGAGCTATACAGAGCAAAGATTCTAAACAACATGTCCTCCCCCTGATAGAGCCATACAGAGCAAAGATTCTAAACATGTCTGCCCCCTGATAGAGCCATACAGAGCAAAGATTCTAAACATGTCCGCCCCCTGATAGCGCTATACAGAGCAAAGATTGTAAACATGTCCGCCCCCTGATAGACCTATACAGAGCAAAGAGTCTAAACAACATGTCCGCCCCCTGATAGAGCCATACAGAGCAAAGATTCTAAACAACATGTCCTCCCCTGATAGAGCTATACAGAGCAAAGATTCAAAACAACATGTCCCCCCCCCTGATAGAGCTATATAGAGCAAAGATTCTAAACAACATGTCCCCCCCCTGATAGAGCTATACAGAGCAAAGATTCTAAACATGTCCGCCCCCTGATAGAGCTATACAGAGCAAAGTTTCTAAACAACATGTCCGCCCCCTGATAGAGCTATACAGAACAAAAAGGGCTTAATAGGGTGCTTTATTTATATTCTTTCATTAAAGCATTTGGATTTTACATGTGATGCTATCTTTCAACTAAACACAACTTTTTGCCAACCGTTGTCCTTTAAATCTCTAGTGGGAGATGGGAATGAGGTGGGGAATCACTGGCCTGATCACATTACGACACAAGGAGCCAGAGACCTGCAGAGATGACCAAGTAAAAATAAAAACCATGGCAGAGAATCAGTAAAGATGAGCCAGTATTAGACGAGGACCAATGTACCAGTAACCGACAGTAAAATCCTACCCGTTACTTAATATTTCAGTACTGTGCCTTTAAGCGGGTGTAGGGGCTGCGCTCAGGAGGTCTGTGGAATTTTAGGTCATGGTCTCCATTAATTAGTTGCATTTTTTGTGTGACCTGAAATATCTGACATTTCCACAAAACTCAGAGAATAAGCGAATTTACCGGATTCTCCGAGACTGAGATTACGCGATATTTATTTGTTTCAAACGCAGGAAATGCCAGAGCCTTGGGAGAAACATGGTGCCCCCCGAGCAGTGCTGGGCTAATAACTGCTCAATTATGGCTAGCAGAGCTGAGCCTAATGGGATTCACACCTCTAATGTATAGCTTCTGCCGTGGCTGCCATGATTCCATCCGTGGCTAGTTCCCCCGTGGTGTGATGGCAGATTATTATTATATTTTGTTAGATCAATGTGTCCTGAATTTGCAGGAAATTGAAAGGTTGGACGGCAAGTTCAACCAGAGCTCGGAGCGGTGGCAGCTCCTGTGGGAGAGAGCGAAACTCAAGCTGAAGGAAGACGCCAAGAAAGAGAGTGTAAGTAACGTGTTTATTAGACAGACAGAGAATGTAACGATTGGCACAGAGCTGTGGGATTCAGTGCGCACATAGCATGCGTCTGTGTCACTGCTCTATCATTATGATTACAATTCACACATCACTGCTCTATCATTATGATTACAATTCACACATCACTGCTCTATCATTATGATTACAATTCACACGTCACTGCTCTATCATTATGATTACAATTCACACTTCCCTGCTCTATCATTATGATTACAATTCACACTTCCCTGCTCTATCATTATGATTACAATTCACACTTCCCTGCTCTATCATTATGATTAAACTTATGCACTCTCAGCACTGGCCGCAACCTTTCCTTTCCAAGTTGCACCATATAACCTTTCCAGTACATCAGATATTGCCCCAACATCCATTTCCGCTGCACCATATTGCTCCCTGGTGTTGTAGTGGGGGCAGCAGAAGGCTGTGAGGGAGGATGGACCACCAACAATGGTAGCGCTGACTGTGTCGCCCCCTTCAGTCTGCTGCAGATATTAATACAGCACTGGCGGGCATGTGTTACTGGGCCGGGTGGTTAGACTGCAGCTCTGATGCCATAGAAGCTCCCATCATTATCTCTGTTTGGTTCATTGTAGAGGAGTCCGGCCAGCCTCACATCCGCCAATCTCCAGTCCTATCAGAAGAGGTCCATGATGCATCTTCCTGACAGCGGACTGGGGGATGAGCATCATCTCAACTCCTCGCCGTCCAATGGTGTGGACAGGAGAACAGCGACGCTGTACAATCATTTCACTTCGAAAAATGAGGAGAACAGGTAGCGTGACTGAGATACACCCCACTTTATTATGAGGGGTTTTTTTGGGGGGGGGGGGGGGCAGCAAATTGAGAAGGGAATTCAAAACCTAAAGCCAGAGTGGCCGTGTTGGAAAACCGCTCCCGTTCAGCTGTACTTCAGACTCTGATACTTTAGCCTTACGTTTGAATCTCCCTGGTCTATTCCCTCTTATCCCAATATATTTATTCCTCAGTGTGTTCCAGTAATTTAAGGATGATATCCCTGGCTGAGCACATTCTATGGATCAGCCAATTATTCCATACATTTTAATGCTAATACAATGGTATTCCTGCTTTTCCTCCAAGGTGTAAAACCATTTACTTTCCCCATCATGTTATTTCTCCCCTTTTTGTTGGGGTCAGCATGCTCCTGGTGAGAGCTGTAGGATGACTGGGTGTTGATTGATGAAGGAGGGATGATTCTCACTGGTTTATTGGTGATTCTGCGCAGGTCGTTTGAAGGTATTTTGTACAAGAGAGGAGCTTTACTAAAGGGCTGGAAGCCTCGGTGGTTCGTACTGGATGTTACCAAGCACCAGGTAGAGTATCACGTGTGAAGTCATGTTTAGCCTTTCATTTACACCTTGAGATATTAAAAACCCGTAGACGCATTTCGCGCAGTACTGATGGCCTGCGGTGACTCTCTGCCTTCCAGCTGAGATACTACGACTCTGGAGAGGACACAAGTTGTAAAGGTCACATCGACCTTGCTGACGTGGAGAATGTCATACCTGCTGGGCCCACCATAGGAGCTCCCAAACACACCAACGAAAAGGCCTTTTTTGATGTGAGTATCGCAGAGCTGAGGCAGAGCTAGTCTGGAGGCTGCGCTGATAGAGCACACAACACAAGCTTTCAATCCCTGGAAGTCCCTTTCTACTTGAGCAGAGAGACCCTTGTTTTTAGTGGGGACCTACGTAACAGCTACCCTAGCAGGATGCCTCCTTCCCAGGGAAGCATGAGGATGGCTGGACTATCGAAGACACGTGGTACAAGGGGCATTCACTTCTATACTTCAAGCACAAGTGAAGACAAACGTTTGTCCCTTTAATCTGATTTAAATAGTTTATTCTCTGTAGCGCAATCATCCTGTAAATGCTTCAGAGCAATCAGTGGGAAGGGATCCAGGGCTTAGCAAATTTAAATCACATTACACTGCTACATACATCAGATTCTTCCCTCGTGCGATAATATCAATGTATAGACAGTGGCGCCCGGCTGAGAGTGGCAGGGGAGAAGGTATGGTGTAATTGGAAACAGATAGTGTAACGATACATTCCTTTTGGATGCGGACACGTTCAAGTTCCCTTCCAGATGCCATCTGCGTCCCATACAACCAAAGGGCGGGGTCACCGAATATCCAACGAATGACATCATCCTGTGAAGAGAACAATACGAGATGGAATCTCAGCGTAACGCTGGTTAATGAGATACGATGGGTCTATGGGCGCCATGTATAGGGGTACAACTCAAACCCCACGCACTGCCTCCTCCTGCACTCAGTGTAATATGGGTCACAGTATAAGCAGTGTTTGGGTGATACAGTCACAGTATAAGCAGTGTTTAGGTGATACAGTCACGGTATAAGCAGTGTTTGGGTGACAGTCACAGTATAGGCAGTGTTTGGGTGACACGGTCACAGTATAAGCAGTGTTTGGGTGATACAGTCACAGTATAAGCAGTGTTTAGGTGATACAGTCACAGTATAAGCAGTATTTAGGCGATCCAGTCACAGTATAAGCAGTGTTTAGGTGATAGTCACAATATAAGCAGTGTTTAGGTGATACAGTCACAGTATAAGCAGTGTTTAGGTGATACAGTCACAGTATAAGCAGTGTTTGGGTGATACAGTCACAGTATAAGCAGTGTTTAGGTGATACAGTCACAGTATAAGCAGTGTTTAGGTGATACAGTCACAGTATAAGCAGTGTTTGGGTGATACAGTTACAGTATAAGCAGTGTTTAGGTGACAGTCACAGTATAAGCAGTGTTTGGGTGATACAGTCACAGTATAAGCAGTGTTTGGGTGATACAGTTACAGTATAAGCAGTGTTTGGGTGACAGTCACAGTATAAGCAGTGTTTGGGTGATACACACAGTATAAGCAGTGTTTAGGTGATACAGTCACAGTATAAGCAGTGTTTAGGTGATACAGTCACAGTATAAGCAGTGTTTAGGTGATACAGTCACAGTATAAGCAGCGTTTAGGTGATACAGTCACAGTATAAGCAGTGTTTAGGTGATACAGTCAGTATAAGCAGTGTTTGGGTGACAGTCACAGTATAAGCAGTGTTTGGGTGATACAGTCACAGTATAAGCAGTGTTTAGGTGATACAGTCACACTATGAGCAGTGTTTAGGTGATACAGTCACAGTATGAGCAGGGTTTAGATGATACAGTCACAGTATAAGCCGTGTTTAGCTGATACAGTCACGGTATAAGCAGTGTTTAGGTGATTAGATGATACAGTCACGGTATAAGCAGTGTGATACAGTTAGGTGATACAGTCACAGTATAAGCAGTGTTTGGGTGACAGTCACAGTATAAGCAGTGTTTGGGTGATACAGTCACAGTATAAGCAGTGTTTAGGTGATACAGTCACAGTATAAGCAGTGTTTAGGTGATACAGTCACAGTATAAGCAGTGTTTAGGTGATACAGTCACAGTATAAGCAGCGTTTAGGTGATACAGTCACAGTATAAGCAGTGTTTAGGTGATACAGTCAGTATAAGCAGTGTTTAGGTGACAGTCACAGTATAAGCAGTGTTTAGGTGATACAGTCACAGTATAAGCAGTGTTTAGGTGATACAGTCACAGTATAAGCAGTGTTTAGGTGATACAGTCACACTATGAGCAGTGTTTAGGTGATACAGTCACAGTATGAGCAGGGTTTAGATGATACAGTCACAGTATAAGCCGTGTTTAGCTGATACAGTCACAGTATAAGCAGTGTTTAGGTGATTAGATGATACAGTCACGGTATAAGCAGTGTGATACAGTTAGGTGATACAGTCACAGTATAAGCAGTGTTTAGGTGATACAGTCACGGTATAAGCAGTGTTTAGGTGATACAGTCACGGTATAAGCAGGGTTTAGATGATACAGTCACAGTGTAAGCAGTGTTTAGCTGATACAGTCACAGTGTTTAGGTGATACAGTCACAGTATAAGCCGTGTTTGGGTGATACAGTCAAGGTATAAGCAGTGTTTAGGTGATACAGTCACAGTATAAACAGTGTTTGGGTGATACAGTCACAGTATAAGCAGTGTTTGGGTGATACAGTCACAGTATAAGCAGTGTTTAGCTGATACAGTCACAGTATAAGCAGTGTTTAGGTGATACAGTCACAGTATAAGCAGTGTTTATGTGGTACAGTCACGGTATAAGCAGCGTTTGGGTGATACAGTCACGGTATAAGCAGTGTTTAGGTGATACAGTCACGGTATAAGCAGTGTTTAGGTGATACAGTCATTCTAATAGTGATGTCATTTCTATGTTTTTCTCATGTGCAACAGGTCAAAACCAGCCGGCGAGTGTATAACTTCTGTGCTACGGACGCACAGAGTGCGCAGCAATGGATGGACAAGATACAGAGCTGTATTTCTGATGCATGAACAAATCCGGAAGAAATTCCCCCCAGCGCCGGGATCCATAGGAAGAGAGGAGTGTTTTATACACAGTACCCTGTGTGTGTCTGATAATACAGCTCTGCACCATCGCGCTAGCTGTGGACATTCAGCGAGAAGGGCGCCAGAAACCCGTCACCATGTGACACCAAGTATTACTGCCCCTGGATGCCCTGGGCCCCTATATGCAGCTACATTGGATCATTCCCATGATGTTTACGTCCGTGGTATCTGTATGTAATTTAGGAGTTACCCGTATGTGGAAACAGAATGAATTAGGCTTGACATGCGTTAGATGTGAACAAGTCAGGTTCCATGTGTTTACAAAACTAGACCTGTGTATTTTTATTTTTTTGTAATTTTTCTCTGACATTTAATGACCTCCGATGGCCTGGGGGTCTGTGCAGTACCATGAGGCGCATGGTTTTGGTTACTATGAATCCTGTAACAAACCAAACTCAAACACTCCAAGAATCGGCTCGGGACATGTCGTGTCTGATGGACCAACACAGAAACCTTGCTAATCTGTGCACTACACACATCCACACTACCACCTAAACATTGCTTATACTGTGACTGTATCAGAGAAATATATGTTCTACATGTGTCTGTCTCTCCTGCTTGGTGATGTCATAACCAGGGGACACTAACATTCTCAGGATAAGCAATGTATAGGGTCACAGAGTCCTTGTAACACTATGTATATAATCTGTGTTCAATGTGAAGTAATTTGATCACAAATTCCTTCACCTTTAAACATTTTTTATATCCAAGCACTTTTGGATAGGTGACCCCCTGAAGGTAACATGGTGGGGTTGGGGGGGGGCAATACTTTATTCATTGATTTGCTCCTCTGGTACCGTAAGGGTCAAGGAAGTAAAAATGAAATCTCAGTCTTATGGTGACAGCCTCTTGTGTTAATCTCAGTTGGATTAACCAGATAGTATATTGCATTTTAAACTGTTAATACGATTACCTTCTATTTCAAGATTTGTATTGTATATAAAAAAAAAATGTTTTGTATGTTTTTGGTCAAACTATGCTTGTAATTTAATATTCGACTGCGTCATGCGACAAATTACCCAGTTTGTGTTAAATTAACCAAAACTCGCTTTGTTACTGAAATCTACTCTTTATTATCTTGGTTATTCTGGAAGACGCACTCGTTACTTCACTGCGCTGAACCGTTAAACTTGAAAAAAACTCAGTCCTTAAGGAACTCGTCCTACTTGTTTGGGGGGTCTTATTTTTGGGGGGAATGTTTTATAATGATTTTTTTGACATTTCAAAATGAAGGCACATGTGCAGTGATTTGAAATCACTCAGTCTCAATTCTCACAGGTGAAAATCCCATTTTGCACATTTGTAATGTTTCTTTTCTTTGTAAATGAAGTTACTTTCCTTTTTTTTTTGATAAATGTACTTTGTAAAATCTGGAGACCCAAGCCTCATTAGATGGCGTTATAAAAGAACAAAATTGTAAACACTTTCTTTTTTTTAACGGGTTTTAACAATTTTTATGTATTTGTTATTCGTAAGCAGCCATCTAGTAATAAACAGACTGCTGTAAATAAATCAGTAGGCAGTGAGTTTAGGGAAAGTGAGTAATGACACCTGTGATCAATCTATCCTGTTCCATGTCAGAGGATTGGACTGATGTAAATCTGTATAAAAGAAGAAAAAGAAATGACAGTTTTATTGTTGTTTGTTTTGTGGATTTCTTGAAACCGTACAGATTTATTAAATTGGAATTTCCCCAAGTATGACGAGGATTGAAGATGCCAACCCAGGGCCTCACTGGTAATAAATATTTTCAAGATAAGATGTTCTGTATTTTATTAATAATTTAGTCTGTTATTAATGTGACCTGCTGACTGTCTACACTCTGAAAATTAGCAAATGTTGTGCCCATTCAGAAAAAAAGGTAGTAGGGAGGAGTCGGGCAACTACAGGCCAGTAAGTCTTACTTTAAAGGATAGGATTGTTGAACATGTAAAATCACATAGATTTCAAGATCAGAGAAAATACAATCATGGTGACCACAATATACACAAGACTGCAGCTGTGAAATGCGCATGGGTCAGTTCATTTGTATTGCTGCTTGTTGGGGAAATGTCGATAAAGTTCCTGTTACGTGGGGATAATATTAGATTAGTCGTTGAGTAAGAAAGATTTGGGGTGGTTAGGTTCTGAGTCGCAGATAATTAAATCAGCTCTGTTGTGGAAAAATTAAACTATTCTGCAAAAATTCTTGGTTCTTTATAACTTTCCATTCATCTTGTTAAATAGTTGTCAGCCTTTTCACCTCTGTGGACCCTGGAGTATTGTGGAATGTACCAAAATATGTGTAAGAGACTAGCAGCCCACGAAAAACACCCCTGTAGATAAATATCTCTTTAACAGAAATAAATTGTGTCTGAAAGCAGAAGTACAGACATAAAGCTGTGTCCACTGATATACTTTATACAAGCCCTGCTCTGTCTGACAAATTACAGAAACTGGGGCCAATCTGATAATTCAATGTATTATTGTCAAAATGTCACAGAGGCCGGATCTCTAATATGGAACATTATTAATGATCCTTTAAAGGAAAACTACTTGTTTTTTTCCTTTGTGCTTCTAATACAGAAGCACAAGTGTAAATTGTCTTCTCCTAGTATGAAGATAATCTGTCCGGTGCGTTTGATAGTCCATGCCACTTTATCCTCTGACCGGCAGTCGCCATGCTTCCCAGGGAACACGCAGCTCCGTCTGGTGGAGTGAGACCCTTGTTTTCAGAGGGGAGGCAAGCGTTAAAAATAAATTCTGACAAAGCGAACGTTTTGTGACACAATCTAAGCCATTCTTTTCCCTGCCGTAAGCCGATATTGGGAATCCATTTTGTTCTTTTGGCTGCGAGTACTTTTCTTGGGTGCAGAAGTCTAGATCGTCTTCATCTCGGCCTCTTGTTTTCCTTGGAATTGGTTCATGTGAATAACGGACTGTGAACTCTTCAAACACAGAAATATATAAACATCTGATTCTTCAGCAAAAATCTTTCAGGATCAGCAGCATTTCCCCCTGACGATGTGCTGGTTGGTGAGGCAGGATTTTCTCCTGACGATGTGCTGGTTGGTGAGGCAGGATTTTCCCCTGACGATGTGCTGGTTGGTGAGGCAGGATTTTCCCCCTGATGATGTGCTGGTTGGTGAGGCAGGATTTTCCCCTGACGGTGTGCTGGTTGGTGAGGCAGGATTTTCCCCCTGATGATGTGCTGGTTGGTGAGGCAGGATTTTCCCCTGACGATGTGCTGGTTGGTGAGGCAGGATTTTCCCCTGATGATGTGCTGGTTGGTGAGGCAGGATGTTCCCCCTGACGATGTGCTGGTTGGTGAGGCAGGATTTTCTCCTGACGATGTGCTGGTTGGTGAGGCAGGATTTTCCCCTGACGATGTGCTGGTTGGTGAGGCAGGATTTTCCCCTGACGATGTGCTGGTTGGTGAGGCAGGATTTTCTCCTGACGATGTGCTGGTTGGTGAGGCAGGATTTTCCCCTGACGATGTGCTGGTTGGTGAGGCAGGATTTTCCCCCTGATGATGTGCTGGTTGGTGAGGCAGGATTTTCCCCTGACGGTGTGCTGGTTGGTGAGGCAGGATTTTCCCCCTGATGATGTGCTGGTTGGTGAGGCAGGATTTTCCCCTGACGATGTGCTGGTTGGTGAGGCAGGATTTTCCCCTGATGATGTGCTGGTTGGTGAGGCAGGATGTTCCCCCTGACGATGTGCTGGTTGGTGAGGCAGGATTTTCTCCTGACGATGTGCTGGTTGGTGAGGCAGGATTTTCCCCTGACGATGTGCTGGTTGGTGAGGCAGGATTTTCCCCTGACGATGTGCTGGTTGGTGAGGCAGGATTTTCTCCTGACGATGTGCTGGTTGGTGAGGCAGGATTTTCCCCTGACGATGTGCTGGTTGGTGAGGCAGGATTTTCCCCTGACGATGTGCTGGTTGGTGAGGCAGGATTTTCTCCTGACGATGTGCTGGTTGGTGAGGCAGGATTTTCCCCTGACGATGTGCTGGTTGGTGAGGCAGGATTTTCCCCCTGATGATGTGCTGGTTGGTGAGGCAGGATTTTCCCCTGACGGTGTGCTGGTTGGTGAGGCAGGATTTTCCCCCTGATGATGTGCTGGTTGGTGAGGCAGGATTTTCCCCGTGACGATGTGCTGGTTGGTGAGGCAGGATTTTCCCCTGATGATGTGCTGGTTGGTGAGGCAGGATGTTCCCCCTGACGATGTGCTGGTTGGTGAGGCAGGATTTTCTCCTGACGATGTGCTGGTTGGTGAGGCAGGATTTTCCCCTGACGATGTGCTGGTTGGTGAGGCAGGATTTTCCCCTGATGATGTGCTGGTTGGTGAGGCAGGATTTCCCCCTGACGATGTGCTGGTTGGTGAGGCAGGATTTTCCCCTGATGATGTGCTGGTTGGTGAGGCAGGATTTCCCCCTGACGGTGTGCTGGTTGGTGAGGCAGGATGTTCCCCCTGACGATGTGCTGGTTGGTGAGGCAGGATTTTCCCCTGACGATGTGCTGGTTGGTGAGGCAGGATGTTCCCCCTGACGATGTGCTGGTTGGTGAGGCAGGATTTTCCCCTGACGATGTGCTGGTTGGTGAGGCAGGATTTTCCCCTGACGGTGTGCTGGTTGGTGAGGCAGGATTTTCCCCTGACGGTGTGCTGGTTGGTGAGGCAGGATTTTCTCCTGACGATGTGCTGGTTGGTGAGGCAGGATTTTCCCCCTGATGATGTGCTGGTTGGTGAGGCAGGATTTTCTCCTGACGATGTGCTGGTTGGTGAGGCAGGATTTTCCCCTGATGATGTGCTGGTTGGTGAGGCAGGATTTCCCCCTGACGATGTGCTGGTTGGTGAGGCAGGATTTCCCCCTGACGGTGTGCTGGTTGGTGAGGCAGGATGTTCCCCCTGACGATGTGCTGGTTGGTGAGGCAGGATTTTCCCCTGACGGTGTGCTGGTTGGTGAGGCAGGATTTTCCCCTGACGATGTGCTGGTTGGTGAGGCAGGATTTTCCCCTGACAATGTGCTGGTTGGTGAGGCAGGATTTTCCCCCTGATGATGTGCTGGTTGGTGAGGCAGGATTTTCCCCTGACAATGTGCTGGTTGGTGAGGCAGGATTTTCCCCTGACGATGTGCTGGTTGGTGAGGCAGGATTTTCCCCTGACGATGTGCTGGTTGGTGAGGCAGGATTTTCCCCTGACGATGTGCTGGTTGGTGAGGCAGGATTTTCCCCTGATGATGTGCTGGTTGGTGAGGCAGGATTTCCCCCTGACGGTGTGCTGGTTGGTGAGGCAGGATTTTCCCCTGATGATGTGCTGGTTGGTGAGGCAAGATTTTTCCCCTGACGGTGTGCTGGTTGGTGAGGCAGGATTTTCCCCCTGATGATGTGCTGGTTGGTGAGGCAGGATTTTCTCCTGACGATGTGCTGGTTGGTGAGGCAGGATTTTCCCCCTGATGATGTGCTGGTTGGTGAGGCAGGATTTTCTCCTGACGATGTGCTGGTTGGTGAGGCAGGATTTTCCCCCTGATGATGTGCTGGTTGGTGAGGCAGGATTTTCCCCTGACGATGTGCTGGTTGGTGAGGCAGGATTTTCCCCTGATGATGTGCTGGTTGGTGAGGCAGGATTTCCCCCTGACGATGTGCTGGTTGGTGAGGCAGGATTTCCCCCTGACGGTGTGCTGGTTGGTGAGGCAGGATGTTCCCCCTGACGATGTGCTGGTTGGTGAGGCAGGATGTTCCCCCTGACGATGTGCTGGTTGGTGAGGCAGGATTTTCCCCTGACGATGTGCTGGTTGGTGAGGCAGGATTTTCCCCTGACGGTGTGCTGGTTGGTGAGGCAGGATTTTCCCCTGACGGTGTGCTGGTTGGTGAGGCAGGATTTTCTCCTGACGATGTGCTGGTTGGTGAGGCAGGATTTTCCCCCTGATGATGTGCTGGTTGGTGAGGCAGGATTTTCTCCTGACGATGTGCTGGTTGGTGAGGCAGGATTTTCCCCTGATGATGTGCTGGTTGGTGAGGCAGGATTTCCCCCTGACGATGTGCTGGTTGGTGAGGCAGGATTTCCCCCTGACGGTGTGCTGGTTGGTGAGGCAGGATGTTCCCCCTGACGATGTGCTGGTTGGTGAGGCAGGATGTTCCCCCTGACGATGTGCTGGTTGGTGAGGCAGGATGTTCCCCCTGACGATGTGCTGGTTGGTGAGGCAGGATTTTCCCCTGACGATGTGCTGGTTGGTGAGGCAGGATTTTCCCCTGACGATGTGCTGGTTGGTGAGGCAGGATTTTCCCCTGACGATGTGCTGGTTGGTGAGGCAGGATTTTCCCCTGACGGTGTGCTGGTTGGTGAGGCAGGATTTTCCCCTGACGATGTGCTGGTTGGTGAGGCAGGATTTTCCCCTGATGATGTGCTGGTTGGTGAGGCAGGATTTCCCCCTGACGATGTGCTGGTTGGTGAGGCAGGATTTTCCCCCTGATGATGTGCTGGTTGGTGAGGCAGGATTTTCGCCTGATGATGTGCTGGTTGGTGAGGCAGGATTTTCCCCTGACGATGTGCTGGTTGGTGAGGCAGGATTTTCCCCTGACGATGTGCTGGTTGGTGAGGCAGGATTTTCCCCTGACGATGTGCTGGTTGGTGAGGCAGGATTTTCCCCTGACGATGTGCTGGTTGGTGAGGCAGGATTTTCCCCCTCACAATGTGCTGGTTGGTGAGGCAGGATTTTCCCCTGACGATGTGCTGGTTGGTGAGGCAGGATTTTCCCCTGATGATGTGCTGGTTGGTGAGGCAGGATTTTCCCCCTGACGATGTGCTGGTTGGTGAGGCAGGATTTTCCCCTGACGATGTGCTGGTTGGTGAGGCAGGATTTTCCCCTGACGATGTGCTGGTTGGTGAGGCAGGATTTTCCCCTGACGGTGTGCTGGTTGGTGAGGCAGGATGTTCCCCCTGACGATTTGCTGGTTGGTGAGGCAGGATGTTCCCCTGACGATGTGCTGGTTGGTGAGGCAGGATGTTCCCCTGACGATGTGCTGGTTGGTGAGGCAGGATTTTCCCCTGACGGTGTGCTGGTTGGTGAGGCAGGATGTTCCCCCTGACGGTGTGCTGGTTGGTGAGGCAGGATGTTCCCCCTGACGATTTGCTGGTTGGTGAGGCAGGATGTTCCCCTGACGATGTGCTGGTTGGTGAGGCAGGATGTTCCCCTGACGATGTGCTGGTTGGTGAGGCAGGATGTTCCCCTGACGGTGTGCTGGTTGGTGAGGCAGGATTTTCCCCATACGATGTGCTGGTTGGTGAGGCAGGATGTTCC